>CM062811.1:670183634-670628634 GCA_031772625.1 Pinus tabuliformis | reverse complement strand
GAAGAAAGTGATTCTTCCTATAAAATTTGAAATCGAGATGCTCAAGGCATCTATTCAAGTTGGGATGGATCATTTAAAGGAACAACAACATTGGTTGGCTTTGCTTAATGAACTCAATTAAATTCGTCACGATGTCATGAAATAATCAACTCTCATCCAACAAAATGTCATGACAGATTCATCAAAAAGAAGAATTTTAAGGAAGGGAATTAGGCCCTCCTTTTGTAGTCAAGGTACAAATATTCTAAATGTAAATTCTATATAAAATTTCTTATGCCGCACAAATTCAACAAAATATGCAACAATAGTTTTGTAAATCCTTGTACCATCTTTGACAATAAGACTTTGTCAATGGAAAATGACCATTCATTGAGGTTATCTGAGAGGCATTAGTTAAATAAGAAATTTACTATATGTATCACCAACCAAATAGATCTATAATTTGTAAATTAGGTGGCCTCCCCACTTGATTCCACATCCCCCTAATCCTTCCTTCTATGTGGAAAAAAAAATGGGGAGAGAAAAGAGAAAAAGGAAAAGGGGGGAAAATCTAGGAGTGAAAAGTTGGTTCTAGGAATTTTTAGCACTTAGTGACATTACAAACCAGTTTCTCACTGATATTGTTGAGTAAATAAAATTTTCCAATTATGAAAACCTTGGGCATAGTTAATTAGACAAACTTATGCTAGAAAATAGAGTAATTGGCTAGCAAAGTTTTAAAACAAAAAGAGAAAAGAATAATAAAACACTTAGTTTTTCCAACCAACTATTTCAAGTTTTATTTCAATATGATATTTTTTTAAATCACATAATAGAGATATACATACCTAATTTATCATATCTTATTCTCATAATTTACGATTTTGCAAGGTTGACATGCAAGTTACCTTTTGCTTCAAGACCACCTACAAGATGATTATGCATGGGATAAACAAGTAGCAACATGACAACCACACTACATGTCTTCCTACAACGACTTAGGTGTTTTCAAACATTTTCTTGATTTCTTTCTATGACAAGAATTTAAGAGATCTATGATAAGTTATAATAGTACGAGATAGTCCATAACCCCTAAACTAATCATGATTATCCTTTTTACCTCGGAACTCACTTAAAGTGAACTATTCCATAGCCACCTTGACGTATTACATTTGTCTCAAACATAATCCACTTTTTGACATGACTAAGTAATGTTTGGAAACTTCTTCTTCTCTTGACTCCCCATAATTATACCCCTTTGTATAGGGAAGATAAAAGAAAATACCCTATAAGACTATTATATAACATAAATATGAGGTTATAAACCTAGTTATGGCATAAGGTTAGCAACCATTTCGATGATTAAAAGCCTTTGTTATAAAGTTAGGGGTTGATTTGAATCATATCATAAGAGGAAAATATGCATTTAATAGCATAGAAAGGTTGGAAATTTGGTATCATGATATAATATCATAACCATCATAAAAATACAGTACTATATAACCATGTGATTAAGTCACACATGCCCATTTTCAAGTGAAAACAGAAGGAAATTGTGTTGTTCTTGAACAAAGATCCGACTTAATGGGATATTAGTATTACATAGAGAAGAATAATGGAAGTAGTAGTAACCAATGTGGAACCCACCAACATTGAGGCATTCCAAGCCAATTTCGTAGTGTGGAATATTTCTAATTGGGTGGGATGGCTAGATTTTCTTGTCAAATTTTAGGGGAACGATACCCCAATCGCTCTAAAATTTTCCAAACAAAATGGGGATTGATAATTTGTGAGTCATCGCATATTAATTTCGAATAAAGTCACACTCACATAGGTAACAAGATTTCCCCAGTAGGGGGAAGCATAGTCGAAGAATTTTAAAATATGAAATGATAGCTGATGTTCATTTCGAGAGAAGCCATCTTTTCTCCCCAACCTAAAAAATTTAATGACATCTAGTGCAATTCTGATTCAACATAATAGAATCTACTCTATGAGATTTACTTATGTAACTTTGTTATGAAATATAATTCAAGGTGGAATATCAACCCTTTTGTTGGGGATATGCAGTTAAGATCTTTCATGTCCTATATTTCTAATTTGTTAATTTGGAAAAAGATCTCACACTTCTATGTCGAAGTAGAGATAAAGGTGAAATTAATCCTAAGGGATGAGTATCCACTCATAGGTCTTGTCATGAATAACTTATAGAGGTTTAGGGTAAACCCATGCAACATTGTTACTATTAGACATCATCAATGGCATGTTGTTAAATATAATAAAAATGATAGGATCCATAAATTTAAAGCACTCTTGATTATCCATGATATATGGAAAACATTACTTTTTTGTTTGCAAGATAAGGATGCCATGGGTTATCCAATTTAAACCTTTCACTTAATGGAGAAACATTATACATAAATTATTTACTTAAGTTTGAGACAGAATGGCTGGGATTTCATTTCCATTTCCCTCTTATATGGGACCCTACTAGATTTTGGAAGACTCCCATCCAATGAGATGAATAGGAAGAAAACTCACAATGGTTACATATGGAGAAAACAATGGGATATTACAATACTAGAGAGTTCGAGTGCCCTACTTTCAATTGGCATGAATTACATGTAAGGATCCTTCAACTAGAATAAGTTACAAGAGGAAAAACAACATAAAAAGTTTGCGTGAGATAATGAATTACAAAATTGATATATTTCTATTATAGAATTACTCTTTTTTGCTTCTAGTTTTGTTTTCCTTCTTGCTTCTAACTATATAAAACCTGTACTTATGTGACCTTATCTTAATGCATATTTACTTATTAGTACTCCTCTTATTTTATCTTTTGGATTTAAATATAGGTATGTTAAACAATTATCAAAGTCTAGGAACTTGCATTTAATAAATAGAACGAATCTATTGTTTGAAAAGAAATCTCATTTATAGGTTTTGAAGGAACTTGATGATAATATAGTTACAAACTTTAAAGGCTAATAGTTTTGAAAGCTATCACAAATTTTTTCTATGTTTGGACTTTTGGAAACCACTTTCCCACTCTCATGATATTTTCAAATACCTAAAAAACATTTTGATGGGAAATATTGATGCTACACTTCAAAAATTAGATGGAGCTAACATGCTATTCATTACTAAGTGTCCATTGATCCTAAAAAAATTATTTACTGAAACAACTTTGACAATCACAATCTTCACCTATTTTGCATGGGGAGCCCTCATGGAACCAAGAAGTATACCTATCGAGAAGATACACATGACCAAACAATTAGAATATAGGGGAAATATTGTAAAAAGAGTATACAATTAAACAACCAATTCAAAGATCCTTTTTTGTGGCTTAGTCACCTAACAATAATGATGCCAAGAAGGAATACACAACAGATGTATAATCAAAATTCTCACATGAACCACTTGAACAATAATTTTTTGTCATTCTCTATAGCTACAATTTAATAGATGTATTAATTTCATAGTTGAGTTAATTATAAGGAAACGAAGATTTGCTAACTTGTTGAATGATGAACCATTTCCTCCTTTATAAATATGACATTAAATGAGAAGAAAAGTAGTGATTTAATATATAATAGTTGTGTATATGTGTATATGTGTTATGTAAACTATTAATATATTTTAATGAAAATAAGAGTTAGTTGTGCATGATTACGATTGTTGTATAAACCAATGTTGCTGAATTTTTTTTGTCATAGAGCACATTTCAACCTTGGGGAGGGCCCACTCAAGGTAAGGCTTTGTGCATGTTGTTGTTTTATTTGCATAGCGATAGTAGAGGTTAATAGTAATTCTGTATATTTTATGCTATAGATGTTTTCGTTTTGTTATAATGTTATATTGAATCTCATAGTTGTAATTTATCATAGAATACATAATTTAAATTTGTAAGTACTTATAATTTTATTTCTTTATGCCTTGCTTTTTATTAAAATCTTTCATTTAGGTGGTGATTCTTATAATTGATGCTACAAACTTGAGGTGCTACCAAATTTCTATAGTAGCTACTGCATAATCTACATGTTGTAAAATTGTGTGACTTTCATATAACTAGTGAAACAACATGGAATATCCAAGGTAGAAAACTTGAATGTGTGAGATGTTACTTAATCAAGCCTTGTACTAATACGTCAGTACTATCTTCCTTCAGGAATGTCTTCCAGCAAGACTCCATGTCACAATAGGTTTTACTTTCAGTGGTATAGGTCATTTAGGAAAATAGTAAGGAACATTTTCCTCATGTATTAGATAGAGTGCCTCGCAAGTCTCATAAGCCCTAGGTTGACAATATAGATTACCATTGTACCTTAGGAAATCCCTCTAAAATTGGAAGTATATAATTATACTATCCCTAAATATGATGTCTCAAACAACCATGACCATCCTCTTAAATTTTTAGGTAGATTTTAAGGCTCAAGTGTCATGAGTGCCACCTCAAACAACCATAAAAGACCTCTTGAGGGGATATTTTACTCTCAAGTGTGGGTATGAACATCATTAGGAGATTTTGAGCATGGGATGGGTTTGGGTACTTGGACATGATTGATAGAGGAAATGAAAACTGTAGGTTCTAACAAAATAAGGACATGTTGAACCACTACAAAGGAACATTCCAGGGTATCGTCGATCTCTATATTGAAATAGTTAGAATTTTCAATTTTTGAACATTAAGTATGAGTATCTAGACCTTGAATATAGTAAGGGTAACAAGCCCAAGATTTACGTGCTAATGGAAGCTTCTAAGCTTTTGGTGCCAATAATAACAACTTGTAAACTACGAGTGACTAATCAAGGACATCATTTACCTCTAACTAGAAGTGTATAGGTATCACTAATTTTTTTACCATTGGCTATGGGTGTTAATACCTTCGACATCACTAAGGGACAAAACATTATTGTTTGAACCTAATAGAAGCTTCTGACCATCTAGTACCAAGGAACATGACTCAAACAACCACACATGGCCTCCTTATGGTATTGTTGTCCTATGATTGGGCATATTAGTGTTAATAAGTTGTTTCAAGTAGTAGGTATGTGCATGAAGGCCGTAGAAATGATATAGGGAAGATGGACATGTCTTAGGACATAAAGAAAGCTCTAGCACATGTAGATGCATGAACAATGTGTCAAAGAACTACACATTAATTATCGAGTGTATATTAGGACTCTTAGAAAATATTAGTTGCCTCACAAGGTTTGATCATTAGGTATGGGTCTTAAGGCCTTAATATGGCTTATGGGGAACTCAAACCTTAGCTAACGTACTAAGTTCCTAGGTATTTAGGGCCAAACATGATGAATTAAACCACCACACCTAATATCTCAAGGTATTATGAAACTTGTAAAGCTCAAGGGACATGAATGATACCTCAAACGACCATAAATAGCTTTTTAAGTAGATCTATTGCCTTTACGAGGGTTGTGGACATATTTATGAGACTTTGTGCACTATGTATGAGTTTTGAGTCTTTAAATAGAATTTATAGAGGAAACCTAATACTTAGGATTAAAATGAAGCTTTTACATGAATCTAGCGCGTCAATGGCATGTTAATTCTCATAAAATACGTGTCAAGGGTTTCCTTAGCCTCTAAATAAGGATAGTGAGAATTATGGATTTCCAAGCATTGAGTATTAGTCTCTAGAACTTGGATATGGTAAGGGGAACAAACCCAAGAATCAAACCCTAAAGGAATATTATAGGCCTCTAGGCTAATAATGAGGTTTTGAATCACCACAATTGACATATTGTGGCAATCCTTTGCCTTTAAATATGTATATATGCATCACCATCAATTTTGAGCATGGTTATACATCTTGGGGCCTTCAATATGGCTAGGGGAGGAAACATGAATGTTAGGTCCTAAAGGAGTTGTTTAGCCATTTAGGGAACGAATGAATGTCTCAAACAACCATATATGGCCTTTTGAGGGCATCATTGGGCTATGATTAGGGATGTCAATGTTATTAGTGGGTTTTTAGTAGTAGGTTCATGTTCCAGGGTAGTATATCTAAACTATGGAAGAAATTTAGGCCTTAGGCTAAAGAAATATTTTTGTTATCTAGGGAAATGAATAATGCCTTAAAGCACAAAACATCACCTTTGAAGGCTATAGTCGGTCTTTGAGAATTCGTTAGCCCCATCATAAGGTTTTGGTCATAATGGATGGGTTTCAATGCCTTGGTATGGGTATTAAGACCTTGGCTTGGTATGTATTAATAGCATTTTGATGTATTGTGAAAAGTGTGTGTATTCACTCTAGAACACATGCATAATAGACCCTATGTGTGCTCTTATGAGATAAATTGAAAAGATATCACAACTCCCCATGTTAATATATCTAAAAATTTATCTCATGTTTGTAGGTTTCCTGACATCTCATATGAGAAATTATTGTTGCATAGAGCTTTTATGTGATTAGAAGGAAATATTTGTCTTTTGATTATTTAAAATCCATGTGAACGTGGGGAAAAACATACCTGATCAACATATTCTTGAAGGAAAGAGGAACCCATCGAAACGATTATTGAAGGAAAAGAAAAGTAAAGGTTAGGTATCAAAAAACATGGGTTGCAATAGAGGCTAATCCAAATTAGAGTAGAATATATGCCACTATTGTTTCTTCTCCACCATTACAAGTAAAGGATATGATTTATATAGAGTCTAATTAATTTCTAATTTTTATTTAACCACTAATGATTGGTTCATGAAGACAAGTTGTTGTGGATTAGCAAATCAGAATGGGTTTTCTTGGAGCTAATTATACCATGGATGAAACTAGATATCTTATTCTGGATTATTTCCCCCCAATTCTCTTTTGAGCCTTAGATGGGTGTTACTATATCCTTTGATTCTAAGCTTCTTTGACCTTGTGGATCTTCTCCCATAGCACAAGGAGTGGAACCTAGGGATTTTATTATGCTTTTGTCTCCTTTGTCTTGTCTACACAACTTATGCCCAATAACTATTTGGTGAAGGATAGTTTATTTCAACTAAACCAAAACTACCACCCTTATTAGTAGAGAAGATGTATTCATTGGTTGAGGGAAGGATTATATTAGAGAAGTTCCTTTCTCAATAGAAGTAATAATTAGATTGAGGTTCTATATGTGTGTCCTTAGTGTCTAGAGGGGCTTCCTTATTGATTACTTGATATTTTTCTTTTGGTCCATCCCATGTGTTATTTTTCTTGCATATTTTGGGATTGAGCACTCTTGGGTGCTTTAGACACTAAAAAATAATGTACCCGATTTTGTTAGAAGAATTGCAATGAAAGGAAACTTATTTCTAGTCCATTGTTTGAGTCCATGAATAGGATTTAGCAATCATATTGAATTTTTTTAGAAACTTTTTAATTCATTTCTAGATAGATACATGGATAAGTGGTTATGTGTTTGGTTAGCATCTCTTCTCTTTTGAAGTGAAATTTACCTAGGGCATTGCCAATATCATTGACACAATCTTATCCCCAAAGTGATAAGAAAGGTTGGGGAGATGAACTAAATGAAAAGTTATGGAAGGCATTCAATAGTTAGATAAAAGAAAGAGGTCCGACCCTACATGCAAAATCTAAATTTTTGGTATAACAAGGTGCTTGAGTTGAGGATCTAATCATGATATTCAAGTATATCAAACTCCACAATGGAGAAGGTTTTAGCACAAAGATAAATAAAGGTTTTGTATTTAATTTTAGATTTCTAGAAACACAAAAATAATTAATTCAAATAGTCCATCCTTGGCAAAAGGCCATTAATTCTATAAAATATCTCATTGATTCTCTAAATCACAACGTGATTGTACTTTCTTGCAACATAGCAATGGTCATGGATGTAGCCTTTTGAACCATAAATCAAGGTGGAGGTAGATATCTACTTGGGAGGTTGTTTTCTGCTACCTCTTTGAGAGAAATGATTGTAGAACAGAGGATGGGACAAGCGTATGATGGAGGGGGTAGAGGGCCACATGGAGGGGGTGCTAGATATGTCATTCATAGAGTGGAGAAGAAGGGTTATTGTCATACTTGAGGTGGAATCTAGACAAAAGAGATGGAGAGATCTATACAAATGGAGAGAGGAGGGAAGAGCAACCACTCATATAAAGATTTGAGGTCAAAAAAGGGAGTAGTAAAAAACCAATGGTTTGTTAGGGAAAAGCCTTAATCCTTGTGTACCAAAAGTCTAGTACACTCAAAGCCATTTTTGCATTGAATCAATTATAGCTTTATAGTAATAATTTGGTAAATTTGTTAACAATCATGAATGATTATTTAAATAAATAATTTTGACATCAACACTATCGGCATGAACAAAATATAACATTATTTTAATAATATCTTGATAAATTTATTGTAAGTAATAAATAATAAATAAGTATAAAACAATACAGTAATAAATTGATATAAAATTTATATAATTACATTTAAATGGAACCAAATATATTTAATTTAAATGAAATTTAAAATAACCCCAAAGTAACTTTTAAAACAAAAAGATCTAAATTGACCATGTCTCTCATGTGTAAATGTAAAATTTCTTAAACGTATTCAATGAAGGTGTATGAAAAGACCATCTAATGGTTGAAGTAATACATGTAAAGGGCTTAGAATAAGGTTCTTCACCAATTTGATAATTTAATGTCATTGGACGAGAAAAAGTAGATGGGAAAAAGAGATATTTAATGTCATTGGACAGAAAAAGTGGATGGGAAAAAGAGATTGAGAAATTCCATACTGTTTAGGTCATGCGTTTCTTGGCGTTATATTTTGACTTTAATAAGAGACAAGATATTTTAAATTCTACTTAAATTAACTTGATTTATGCGTTCCTTGGCGTTATATTTTGACTTTAATAAGAGAGAAGATATTTTAAATTCTACTTAAATTAACTTGATTTATGAGTTCTCTTAAGAAGATGATGGAAGTGTCCATACTCGAAGAAGTCGTTGTGAGTTCATGAATCATCTGGATAAACACTTGGTAAAGCAGATGAGGTGGCACATTTTAGCAGGAGACATGCCCTACAAACTTTATCTTGATTCATACCCTTCACCTGCTAAACTGGCGCAGATTTTGGAAGAGGATGGTACCGGCATCACACTCTATAATTGTATCTCCGTAGTTTCAGATGATCTCATCCCCAAATAAACCCTGTTATATGTACAGAGAGGCCAAATGCCGGTGTCCAAATTAAAGTGCACACCGCTGCTCAGCGCTCTGGTTCTTTCAAAACTCGCTTTTAGGCCTTCCTCGATATTAAAACTGGTTTCTTCTGCTTCGTTAATATAAAACATTGTTCGATTTTCGTGATAAGATACATTGTTTAGGGCATGGTCCGGTGGAGGTCAGGTGCACGAAAGTCGAGGAACTTGGTGCCCTGAATCTACCTAAAGCACTGAAAGTGCAATACCAACAATGCACGATATCAATTTGATTACAGAATTCAGGGCCCAAAATATTAATGCCAGTTATCAAGCACCTACCACCGTGTTGTAAACTTACGTGCCATTCACTTCGTTGATACATAGGATGAATGCTTTAAAATGCTCTATAATACTATTTCCAAGAGTTTAAAATAACCTATGATACTATTTTCAGGAACTCGACAAAATTTAGTTGTATTAGGCCATGGAAAGTTGCCTACTTGTATTGTTGTTGTAAATGTTGCCTCTGACTTTACTCCAAGGGAGAAACTTCAACGCAATAGTAAAAAAATACATTGTCATGTGGCGATTGTGTCAATTTCTTCTATAAATACCCAACCCTGGCCCTGGCTAGAGACCCATCCCAACTTCCCTTCCAGTACAAAGAAAGAGAAAGACTCAGATCGATTTACAGTAAGAGCCGGGTAGCCCATGGAGATGACGATGAAGAAAGCAGTATACGCCGGCCTCCTCCTTCTGGTTCTATTGTTTGCTATTTCATGCCAAGTAGGTTTCCATGTTCATCACATTATTATTATTCTTTGTTCTGAGACAAAGGGTTGATTCTGTAGCTACCTTTTCTGTAGTCCTGATCATTGTTGAGATTGAAACTGGTTTGATTTTGTATTTATCTTTTCAGTAGTTAAGATTAATTCTGAAATTAAACTTTGAATTTCTTAATTTACTGTTGGAAGAATCACCACACCTCTATGGAATCTGTAATTTTTATGTTGGGGATCCTACTTACTAGTTTGGAATGTTTATCAACACCTTCGGGTTTTGGTGTAACGAAAACCTCCACATGGTATCAGACCTTGGACTCAGGTTCGATTCCCTGAGTTGCGTTTGACTAGAGGTGTTTGAAGAATCACCGCACCTCTATGGAATCCGTAATTTCCACCCTAGGAATCCTAGTCAAACCTTTACCAAAACCCAACAGAAAAGCTCTTCATTTACAACCAATTAAATTACCCTAAAATATTTTTTATTTTTTATATAAGAACACATTTCTCATTTACAAAATGAAAAAGAAAAAATATGCAGGCTGTAAAACTAACATTTCTTTTAAATGGACAATGAAGTAGTGTTGACACATTGGTTTATTCACTCAGGAGGCTACCAGCGCCGCAACAAACGACAATGAGATGAAAGCCGCCAGCCCCACCCCGGATGCTTATGGTACGTACCTCTATATCTTGGGATATATACACAGTAATGTTTCGGTATATTTTGGCATATATACTGTAAATTTGGAGAAATTGAAATTTGACGGTCAGTGTATATATAGATCAAGAAAAAAATACTCCTAGAATGAAGGTGAATCTGATCATTAGGTTAATACGTTAAATTTCTTTAAAAAGTTTCGGTTATTTTAAGATGAATTAGATAGTAGAACTCGGGAAAATTTAGTGAATAATAATAGAACTTTATCTTCTTTTGAAAAATGGATAATCCTCGATTTATTAAGCCCCTCGTAACAAGTCAGTCTCTGTTTGTTTAATTGTTCACAGGTTGCGGCAGCAAATGCGGTACAAGGTGCAAGAACGTTAACGCCCGCCCCAAGCGGTGTTTGTTTTACTGCAATCTTTGTTGTGAGAAATGCGACGGTTGTGTTCCCAGCGGGCAGTACGGAAATAAAGACGAGTGCCCCTGCTACAGGGATATGAAGTCCTCAGCCGGTAAACCCAAGTGTCCCTGATCTCTCCAGACTGGTCACTCGTTTTAGTTTTTTGGTTTCTTCCCCTCTACAGGGTGGGGCTGCTACTCCTATGTTAGGAGAAGTAGCAGTGGTAATAAGAACAGCATTAAGCTCATGGCATTTTTAGGGTTAAGTATCCATCTTTTGTTTAGGGTTAAGGAAACACATTCACATGTATTCTCTAACCTAATGTGTTAGTTAAATAATTTAATAAATTGGTTGTTGCTCTGATTTTCAAATTTAATTATTCTCTTCTATATACTTCCCCTGCACATGCTAATGAACCAACATCAACATGTATGCAATAGAACATGGTAAATCCCTCACATCCATGCCATGACCATAACGCACTCTAAAATTCATTTTAAACATGTTCAGAATATTCTCAGTGACACAGTCAACCTTCACCTCATGCATTTCAATTTATCCTTTTATAATGAAGTGTCAGAAAGAGTAACGTTTGCGTTATTTAAAAGACGCTACCATATGTTTCCAATAGTATTACATGTGAATCTCTGAAAATAAGTATTTAACCATAATATAAATAATGGTAAATATATATATTTATTTTAATGTAAGATTACCATATGTTTCCAATAGTATTACACGTGAATCTCTGAAAATAAGTATTTAACCATAATCTAAATAATGGTAAATATATATATTTATTTTAATGTAAGATTATCAGTGATTTAATAGTATCCATTTTCTTTTTAGGAACTGAAGTTTACTTTTCCAATTTTGAATTTAATAGGTGATTTTTTTAAATTCCATATATTAAATATGATGAGTGTTATACTTTTCTTTTATATACACATCATTGAAATATACATATCACCAATATTAATATTAAAATATATTTTATTATTATTTAAAATACCATGTATAAAGTCCAAGATGAAAATAAAAGTAGTTATACATTTTTAGTGGATTAGAGTTATTAGTTCTAAAAGAAAGTGATATATTGCCAAATCTAATTATCGTGTGTTTTTTTGGAAAGCAACAATTCGAAAGGAATGTATAGTTATCAAACAAAATTTTAGCTAATTGGAGCAAGATTTATTAATTCAATTGCTGGAAAAATGACGTTTAAAAGTAAACACATTTTCTCACATAAAGATACGCGTAGAGTTAAAGTTTGGGTCAACGAAATATTTGTGCATAATTATATGTTTTTTTTGTCTTAACTTTAGTTGGAAAATCAAAGAAGCTAAACACAAATTCACACATAAAATTTATGAGTTGCGGCTCTTCTATTGATCACACAAAAATTTGATACTTACAATGAACCCGGTGAAGAGTATTTAACCTTTTCCAACTAGCAATATCTTGACATGCAACCACACGCTAAAAGTCATCTATTAATTAACTCTACTTGACTCAACACTCCAACACTCAACCTTCAACAATTAGTTAACTGACTCTCTAGTTTTAGCCAACTCCTCATGCGGGAGTAATTAACTTATTTTAACATTCCCCCTTAATTACGACTGCTAAACTAAAACATGACTCATGACAACTCAAACATGCCTGCTGGTCTATGTCTGAGCTAGGCTTATAACACCCAAGTTTCTTCTATGAAACTCAAACACATATTTTGTTAATGACTTAGTAAATATATCAGCCAATTGATCACTATATTTACAAGTCTTCAAGTGAACTTCTTCATTTCTCACAAGTTCTCTAATAAAGTGATATCTAGTATCAATATGCTTGCTCTTCTAATAAAACACACTATTCTTGGATAGTGCAATCGCTGAGGTGTTGTCAAAATATATTGTTGTTGATCCTTGTTGTTTTTTCTTGAGTCCATCCAATAATCTTCTTAACCACACTGCTTGACATGTTGGTGATGTTGTTGCTACATATTCTGCTTCTGCTGATGAAAGTGTCACAATGGGCTGCTTCTTAGATGCCCGTGAAATCACACCTAAACCAAGGTGGAACACAAAACCAGAAGTGTTCTTCCTATCATCTAAACTTCCTGCAAAATCACTATTTGTGTATCCAATCAAATCCTTATTTTCTATGCTTGCATACATCATGCCACAACCTCTAGTTCTCACTATGTATCTTAGAAATTTTTTTCCTGCACTCCATTGTGTGTCTTTTGGAGTTCCATAAATATGGAAATCAAACTCACTCCTTGCATAATATGTGGTCTTGTAGATGTGAGATACATGAGGCTTCCAACCAATCTTTTGAATAGAGTTGGATTGACATCTCATCCTTCATCATCCTTTCTTAACTTTGTATCTGTTGCAACTCGTGTAGGAACATGTTTGCAATTTTCCATCCTGAATATTTTCAACAAATCTTTGGCATATTTATTTCGACAAATAAAAATTCATTTTTCAATTTTCTCAACTTCTATGCCAAGAAAATATTTCATCAGAACAAGATTTTTCATCTCAAATTCTTTCATCATGGCTACTTTAAATTCATCTAACTCAAAATCCCCTGTAAAAATCATGTCTTCAACATATAAGCAAACGATCAAAATTTGTCCATGCTCATTTACCTTTATGTACAAGGTAGGTTCAATGTTACTTCTGCAAAATCCATTCTTGATCATGTAGTTGTCAATTCTTCTATACCAAGCTCTAGGTGCCTGCTTCAGTCCATATAGCACTTTCTTCAAACTGTAAAATTTCTCTTCGTTACCTTCAACTTCATATCATGGAGGTTGTTGCACATAAATTTATTCTTCTAGAATTCCATTCAAGAAGGTTGATTTCACATCCTTCTGATATAATTTCCACTTGTTTTGAGCTACTATGGCTAGAACTGCTCTTACAGTATCCAACCTGGCTACTGGAGCAAACGTTTCTCCAAAATCTATTCTTGATTGTTGTGAGAATCCTTTTGCTACAAGTCTAGCTTTAAATCTATCAGTTTCACCTTTCTTATTCAACTTTTTCTTGTATGCGCACTTTACACCAATGAGATTTTTGTCTTTTAGCAAATCAACCAAATCCCATGTTTCATTCTTTTTAATAGCTTCAATTTCTTCATCCATGGCTTGCACCCAATTTTCATCTTTGATTGCTTCTTTTAATGAAGAAGGCTGGAATGACAACAAATGCAAAATTTGAACTAACATCTAAATCATCATAAATATCTTTCAGACTTCCCATCTTTCTCTTACCATTGTTTGATTCATCACCTAATTGATTGCTGGGAGAATCTTGATCTGTTGATCTGCTTGAAGTTCCATGCTGCTCTAAAAATCTTGGAGTCCTTGTTGGTGTGCCTCTATTTGGTGTCTTCACCTATGATTCTTGTTTCTCATTTTCTGCTACATCATCTTCTTCCATCAGTGGCACTTGTGCATCAATTGTTTTCTCTACAGTTCCATTCCATGGATCTTGTTCTTTGAACACAACATCTCTGCTAATTATGGTCTTCTTTGTGATAGGGTTATACAATTTGTAATCTTTTGATTGCTCACTATAACTAGTCAATATGCATTTTTCAATTTTAACATCTAATTTTCCTCTTCTCCCTTTAGGCACATGTGCATAAGCTACACATCCAAATACTCTGAGATGAGATACGCTGCAAGACATACATGCCCATGCTTGTTCTGGTACTATGTTCATCACACTCTTTGTAGGAGATCCGTTGATCACATAAATAGCATGTGCAACTGCTTCTGCCCAATACGCATTAGACAAGTTTCTACCTTTCAGCATGCTTCTTATCATGTTCATAATTGTCATGTTCTTTCTCTCTACTACACTATTCTGCTGCGGTGTGTACCTGGTCTTAAATTGTCTTCTCATTCCATGTTGTTTTCAGTAATCATGGAATGCCTTTAAGTCATATTCTTCACCACAATCTGACCTCAAAACCTTGATCTGTCGATCACTTTGGTTCTCTGCTAAGGCTTTGAATTCCTTGAAGTTTTCAAAAATTTCAGACTTCTTTCTCAAGAAGAAAACCCAAGTCTTTCTACTATAATCATCAATGAAAGTAAGGAAGTAACAACTTTCACCAATCAAATGTGTCCTCATAGCTCCACACAAGTCTGTATGCACTACCTCAATTGGTTTCTTTGCTCATATGCAACTCCTTTTGGAAAAATTTCACGGTGTTTCTTTGCTAAGATGAAACACTCATAAGTACTAGAAGGTTCTTTGATGGGAGGTAATCCTCTGACCATCTGTTTCTATTGCAACAATCTTAAACCAGAAAAGTGAAAGTGTCCAAATCAAAAGTGCCATAACCAATAATCATCAGAACATGCAACTGTAAAAGAACTGACCTGATCACTATAATTCATAATTAGAGGAAAGAGTTTATTCCTTGTCATCTGCACCTTTGATATCAACTACTTTCTTGCGGGCTTGTCATATATAACACATTCTAGAACTTGAAAGATAACTTTATATCCTTTCTATGTCAATTGACCAACACTTATCAAATTATGTTTGAGACTAGGAACATAATATACTTCTGAGATTATCTTTTGCTTCCCCTTCTTGGTCAAAATGCTGTCCACTCCTTTGCCATCTACATCCACAGTTTCGTCAGTCCCCAACTTTACCTCTGTTTTCACAGATTGATCCAAATTTGCAACCAAATTCTTGTTGCCTGTCATGTGGTTACTACAACCACTATCTAATAGCCACAAACTATCAAAAGGTTCATGCATGGTATCGCTAGCTAGGAACATGGAGTTAGTACTCTCTGTAGTGACATTAGCTCTCTAGTTCCCTTGATCAACTATCTTCTTCCTACAATCACGAGCATAGTGACCAAATTTATTGCAATAATAACATCTCACCTTTGATTTGTCAACTCTTTGATTATTGTTGAAGCTTCTATAGTTGCTTCCACTTTCATGTTCATGCTTTTCTCGACCATCTCTTTGACCACCATATCTTCTGCCTCGACATCTGTCTCTTGAAATAAAAACCTGACTTTTGAAAAAAGCCTCTAAAGTGGAATCCTTATTTCTATCTATCCTTCCTCATGTGAGAAGTGATCCCATCAACTCATCATCTGTCAATAATGCCAAATCCTTGGCTTCTTCGATGGCTGCTACCACAATATCAAATTTGGTAAACAAAGATCTCGAGACCTTGTCAACCAATGTTTGATATTTAATTTCTTCACCATAAATATTTAACTAATTTATAATAGTTATGACCTGATTCATGAAAAAAATCGATGTCCTCTTTCTCCTTCATCTTCATAATTTCAAAATCTCTCCTATTATTCTAAAACTTAATAATATTAACTTTGGATATACCTTTATAGTTTGTCGCTAAAGCATCCCATGCTTCCTTTGCTGAAGACATGATCATAATGTTCTGGAACACTGCTCAATCCACTCCTTGTTGGATAAGCTGCAACACCTGTGCATTATTATTCTTGTCTTTCTTCCATTGTTCCTTCTTTGATTTATTGAGAGGTCGTTCTGCTACTTCATCCCTAGGTTCTGAAAACCAAAGCTAGATATAATCCCAAACATCATGTGCCTGCAACGTGGTCGCCATCTTAATGGACCACACATCATAATTCTTCCATGTAAACCGTGGGAATTAGGGTTGGAAATTTAAAAAAGTCATCTTTCTCTAAAAATTTCTCTACAAAAACCTTAAAATTTCTCTTTTTTAAAAAAAATCCTCTTTAGCTTTAAAAAAATTTACAAACACGTTTACAATAAAACCCTTATTTATTTACTTTTATAAAAAAAATAAAAATTCTTTATATAAAAAAGCAAAAACCTTTATTCCAAACCGCTTTTAGTAATATGTCTCTTTTTGAAAAATCCCTTGTTTGTTTTTGTTTTAACACACCTTTATATAAGGTAAAAAAACAACCTTATGTAAATCTTCACGTGAACCTCATAAAAAAACCTTTATGAAAAGAAATCATGTAGACCTTATTACTTCCACGTGAGTTTTAAAAACTCAACCTTTGAACATATGCGTAGACCTTTTTGAAAAAATGCTTTTAGCTTTGTTAACACGGCCTTCGCTCCTTCGGGTCTGGGTGCAAACGCTTTTCACGACCATGAAAAACTCGCGTTAGTGCTACGAACACAAGGTTGAGCCGCCTTCGGGTCTGCGTGCAAACGCTTTTCACGACAATGAAAAACTCGCGTTAGTGCTACGAACACAAGGTGGACCCGCGTGCTCCCAAAAGCGCGTAAGTTTTCCATTGTTATGTCGCTTTCTACCGAGCCCTTGTGCGTTATAATGCCATGCATACAATATGCAGGGTGCATTATAACTTCAACCCAGAAGAAAAAAATTATTTTCTTGTCTTTTTCGTGGACTTTTCCTAATTCATTCTCTTTGTGTCTGTTTCGTGGACTTTCCTACACTTTGTCAAAAACAAAATACAAATTCACACATAAAACTTTTTTATTGATCACATAAAAAATTATACATAAAAAATTGATACTTATAATGAATCTGGTGAAAGTGATTTAAACTTTTCCAACTAACAACTTATTTATATCTTGACATGCAATCACACACTAAAATTTTTGTATCAATTAACTGGACTTGACTCAACACTCCAACACTCAACTCTCAACTCTCAACAATTAGTTAATTAACTCTCTAATTTTAGGGAATTCCTCAAGCAACACTGATTAGATTATTTTATCAAACTTTTTCCTAAAAATAAAACTTATTGTATTACCTCGGCACATACTTTACATCGGCATAATCCTTACGTCAACACATCGGCTATTTCTGCAGAGACAGTAGCTCTACATATGCCTTACAGCGGCACATAGCTTATTTGCACCAATTTTTTGTCCATTGTAATTAATGAACAATAACAGTCATGTTTGCACCTTTTTATTGAAATCATCACCAATCAGTCAAAAACATTTGTTGAAATCATCGACAATATATACGAGCATACAAAATGCATAAACAATAATTACAATAGACTTGTTTTACTAAATCAATTATTTTCATACCTATATTATAAAAACAACAATGTGCAAAAGTAATGAGAAAATGTTGTTGACTTCACACAAAGAACTAAGAGTTTTGGACACAATTGATACAATGATGACACAATATATCTACTAAAACAACGACTGTCACTAAAAATATTCTAATCAAATGTAATGTTCTTGTTAAGCTATATGCATGAAACTATATAATTCCTCTAACATTGTTGATAGCGCTGATGTAATATGCCAAAAAAAAAAAATGTACAAAAAAATCTCAGTGTTCCTCTAAAAATTTCTTTCTTGGAATTAGTATTGCAGTTCGAATGATATTGACAGTTTCGAAACAAATAATCAATGCAATGCATACTCAGATACCATGAATGCTCAAATGCTGCTAATGACAGGTAAAGTCACGTTTCACTTATATGCCTCTTTATCATTTAATTATGAAAAGAAGAAAGTAGGGGTAAAATGTAGACAAGCAAAGACTCACAATCAGTCCCCCACAGTACTACGAAACTCAAATTACTAGCAACCAACACCTCCTCTTCATTTCATTCTTCATTCAAGCCTCATGGAAATAATACTCTATAACTAAGAATTCATTAATATATATAGATTATCTTGTTAAACTAAGGCTATGTGAAACAACGGAAGAACAATAAATATGAGATATAGATCTGTAGGTTTATTAGCTCTAATAGATCAATTATAAAAAAAGATAGTAGTTCATCTAAACCGTTACATGTATTTTAATTTCTCACATTTTTAGTACAAATATTCTTGCATTAAGGTTTCAATAATCATAGAAATTGGTTTCAATAATGATAAAAATAATTAGTTAAGAGTAACTAATTATAATTAGTAATTATCAAAGTAGTAAAGGAAAAATTATTTAGATTTAAATGAAAATGAGTAAGTGAATTAAAGTAATAGTATCATAATTATTCAATTTTGGAATTAAAAAAAAACCTACATTATATTTAACAAAATTAGAACTCCTATATCATAATCATGCTACTATTTATACCCATTTCAAGTTTTTTTTCTAATTTAAATACCTTAACAATAAAAAGGTATAAAAGTAATTTTTATTTTTATTTTGACATAAAAATAAGTATTCAACTAGTTCGCATAATGCCTAGAGAAGTTTCATGGACACTTGCCACCCTTAGTAAATGTGTAGGAGTTGTGGAGGTGGTTCAAGTTGCATATTGACCTCGCACTTGAATATAGGTGCTTCAATGATTGATAATTTTTATGTAATTTTGTAGGATACTAATTTATTTAGGTGCAAGAAACATTGTGGTTTGACCAAAAACCTCTAGATAACATTGAGGTCAATCTTCCAAATTTGTTCAATATTATTTAGTTGTTCATGTTTCCGTTCCTATATATTCTTTCTTAATGAATTAGCCTTTGGTAAATTTTCTTTTCAAATCTACGATTGAAACTCTATCTCTCTAACTACCTACACCACATATTTCATCAATGCAGAACATGTTTTCCATACAACTTTAATTAATTCTTCTGAATTAAGCAAGTGATCTTTCCATGTTTTTAAAATTGTTTTCTTCTATAACAAACTAACTAGGGGTAGTACCGGGTGGTTCCTTTGTCAACATTTTAGATTAATATTAGTGGCCTCTTATTTGAACTTCTCAAGGTCAATTACATTGTTTTCCTCTTCTTGGACTTTTCATTGAAGTTTAGTCAATTGAACATTATTTTGTGCATTGGTTAGTTGTAACTCACGTTCCAATTTATACATTTCACCATTCATTATATGTTGCAACTCTTCTATTTTCTAAGTGAATTGTTGTTGAAACCCATGTTCTTATAGTTTCAATTCATCTTGAAACTAATTCTCTTGTTCTAATAATTACTACTCCACCTATGATATTTTAGCCACTTTCTTTTCAAAAATTTCCATCAATCTACTAACATGAAAAACATTGAAATTTGCATATGCTCCAATGTAATGAGACATCTCCTAAAAAACCTTCGTTTCTTCTAATTGAGGGTCATCCCAAACGACCTAGGAAAGAACGTCCATTATTTCATTCTCATTATCAAATTTTCTCTTTTTTGAGCTTCTCTTAATCATAACCTTTTTTCTGATGGCTGAAGTAAAAATCCAATGGAGGAATATACTCCATTTCAATAGGTCACATGGATCGGACTAGTATTTCATATGAGTTATTACCAAGAATTGTACTAATGGGAGTTTTCATTATCACACCAAACATGGGAAAATAGATTGGTTTACCTCATATGTTTCTCTTGGAATACCAATAAGTGCTTCAACTACTTTATGTTTCCCTGAAATACTTGTTGTGGCCATTAAGAACTTTTCCCATTGTTTATCCATTCGATTTAAGTTAATAGATTTTTCAATAGTGTCTTACTTTCACATCTCTTCTGAAACTTCTATAAGTTCCTGCTCAATATCTCATGAATCATCATCCGAGATTGCTACATGAGCCCTAGATGATGAAGCCCTTGTAACATGGGCCGCACCAATTGATTACTCCAAAATGGGAGGAAAATAAGTTTTTCTTTCTTCTCTGAATGTCAGTAAATGATCATATTGAATGGGAGGAAGTTCTCGGGACTTCAGAGAAGCTTTCTCATAGGATTGAAGTTTGTGAAACATGTTATCATAGGGACCATTTTTGTGGACATGTTTTTTATGAATTTGGGCTAATTTAATAAAATTTAAAGTGAACAATTATTTCTTGGTAGGCTGCATTTTATGGGCTATAGATGCCAAAATGTATAGGAAAAACAGGCCAAATTCTTTTGGAGATTTTGTGCAAATCATAAGCAACACTGGTTTCAACTGTGTGATAAGCTACTTCTCTTTCTTCTTTGAATGTTAGTAAATTCTCATATTGAATGTGAGGAATTTCTTGGGCCTCATGGCAAGCTTAGGACCAAACTGTGTGAAACATGTTATCATTGGGACGATTTTCATAGACATATTTTAATGAGAGACTGCAACACAATGTTCTACTACAAACTCTAAGGGGTTGTGATATTTTAAAGGAATTTGGGCTAATTTGATCAAATTGAAAGTGAGGAATTCTTTCTTGGCATGCCTGATGTTTTCTAGGCTATAAATGCTAAAATGTGGGGGGAAACTAGGCTGAATTCTTTTGGAGTTTTTTTGTGAATCATAAGGAATGTTGGTATTGATTGTGTAGTAAGATACTTCTCTTTAAATTAACCGATTTGGAACAAGAATGAGTAGAGGTTGTAGGAGTCCTTAACAAACATAAATTCTTTGGTATAATTTTTTTTCCTAAAACAACCAGCCACAGATTGGTGCAATGGAAACCTTAGCACTTTCCAGAATTTGAGAGGTTTAAAGTGGAATAACTTCTCATGAACATGAATAATGACAAAATGACAAATTGAGAATAAATAGTCACCATAGATTTATTCCCATAGTTTTGAATGGTAAATATGAATAGCTAGTGGGGTAGAGGGGTCAATTTCCAACCCATAATAGGAAAAGAAGTCAAAAAAATATATGGCATCCATAATGTACAAATGTAAAAAGGAGGATTGCATTTATCAATTTTGAATGCTCTAAACTTTGAGCTTACTTGCATGTGTTTTTAGATAATATTTTAGCCCAATTGAAGGAAAAGCCTTCAAAATCTATTTAATTAAGGGGAACCCAGAGTAAAGGAAATGTGTAACATTCTTTCTACCAAAAGGCCTACAAAGCATGGAAGTGACAAAAGATAAACCAAAAATTAGTGGAGAAATCACATATTCTTCAAAATCTTCCTCTTTCCATTTCTCATCACTTTTTCTCCATGATTTAGTTAATTCATGCATCCTTTTTCCAAATACAACACATTCTATTTTGGTAAAATCCTTAATGTATTTAACATTGTACTCGAATTGGGGTTCTTGAAGTTTATACATAACCTAAATATTGTATGGTCAAAAGGAACCAACAATGATGCCTTCAACTCTACATACGGAATATGTACGCAAATCTACATGATCTGCAACCCACTGAATGATATCTATATATGGAAGAATTATGGGGGTGTTCGATCTTATGCAAAATTGACCAAAATCTATTTATTCTAAACTTCCCTTCCATTCTTCCTTAAACAACTTATACATTTGATACCAAGAATTGATGCCTAAGCCTATTCTTGTAATAAGGGTATTGGATAATAGTCTTGCATTTGGATTTTTATCATTTATATCCTCTACTATCGACTGCTAAGGTCTATGCAATTTATTGATCTATTTCCCCATGCCTTGAGCCTTTGAAAATATTCAAGAGCCTAGATGTTGGGTACAAAGAGAAGAAAATAAAGTAATTATGAATCTAGTTTGTAACTACAATGATTATTGATATTTGAAAAACCAACCATCATTTTATAATGTTTCATAGTAAATGAAATTTAACACTGAATCGTTGTTTATGGAATGCAGAGTGATGAAGTGATCACATCTGAATTTGTAAAATTAAATGTTGAAAATACTCACATTTACCTGCAAAATTGATTTTTGTTAAGATTATGAGTAGAATTTAATTCATGCTTATTATATATCAATAGATAAATTAACCTTAATATGTATTGCACATTATTAGCAATTCTTATGTGAAATTTTGTGAAAATGCCATGGAGAGATGGGAATTATATTTGAAAATAAACATAGAAATTGGCTTATCAACCCATTAGCTCTACTCAGTTGGAAAATTCCACCATTGGTAAAATGTTACAAAGGACATGTGTGACAATGCAATACGTGATACTTGCGACCTGATTTGTCTAAATTGAATGGAAAGTTGCATTACCATATGTTTTCATGTGGAGTATGGGTACCATGTAAAATAATAATCCACTTGCACTTAAAATATAATCAAGGCTTATTATTATGATATACTACCTCTACAAACTATACCTGCATTCACAGTCACTATTATAGAATCTATAAATACTAACACAATGAATAAGTACAAATGACTTCTTGCAATGACCCATACATAAAGTCATATCCAATGATTACCTGTGAATTATTGCAATACTGCATAAATAAAGGGACATCACTTTTAGAAATTTTTTGTAGTATAATAAAGCCATATCTACTCACCACAAACAATGACCACCATTTCCCTTCAGATTCCAACTTGCTCAAGGGTTAACACTATCTAAAATAACAATGTGTTCCATATTTTATCACATTCAATGGTCCATAATCCTTCTGAATCAGCGACCCTCATTAGAGCAAGAGTGTGGGGAGTTAATATGCAAGCCATATGTAAGATATAGCTTAGAAGAAAGTAGTTTTCTAAGGCTATCTACTTTCTTCTTTGTATCCAATCTTGCCATATGCTAAGGAAATGTCTATACTAAAATAAATTATATGTGTAAGTAAAGCATGTGCAGAAGTGATATAGGTGGATATTTGTGACCACCTTCCTATTCCACCTATACCTTCAGTCGGTTTCAATAGTTTCCTTGATTATAGTAACATTTACTATTTCTAGAGTTTTTTTCGGTCTTGAACTTCCTTGTTGTTTTGACCCCCTAAACAACGTTATTTCTATGTATGCAACTATGCTTATGGGCCTACGAAAAATATGGTAGTACTCAGAGAGATTTTTCTAATGAGGTATTGTACACACCAAATGGACATCATGTGACCAAGTTATGACCCCAAGAAGTTGGATGCCCAACTAACACCAACACGACCCACAAACTCTTGTCATTTCATCTCCTGGGGTTAGGGTTTTTGTTGCGTAGGGGTTTCCTTTGTTCTTCAATAATAAAAAGGCCCTTGAGCTTCATTGCAATAAAGTTTAGAGGCATGTAGCCGCCACATATCTTCTTAGAGATAAGCTACCATCGCCTGAGATAATTTATTTCCATTATGCATGTAAGCATATTCTAGTTCTTTGATATTAATAAAATGAAGTTTTATTTCTGCTGCATATATGTGTTTATATTTATATATGTATTTTGTTTCATTCCTACATAAGTTAGGATCAGTGGTATCAGAGCGGTCTGCTCTTTCTCTATTTTTCTTCACATGTCCCCAATGAGGTCACGTATAACAAGTTAGGGTTTGAACTGGTTGAACCTTTGCAATACTAGCCACGCAAACGCCAACAACCTCCCATGGAAGAAGAAAATAAAGACGAGGGAGTAGGATATCCTTTCAAAATATTGCTCGAGGAAGCCCTTGAGTGACAAAGGAATGTGATGATGGATAACATTTCCTAGATCATTTAGTGACTACCTAAAGGTGACACATCTTCATCTAGTAGCCACTTTGAAGGCACCACTCCTTTTAAGGGACATGTTCACTTTGACATTCCCATATTTGAAGGCTAGATAGATTCACACGTTGTAGATAAATGGTTAAATCTCTTGGAAAGATATTTTTCGACTCATGACTTTTTCAATCAGGAAAATATTACTTTTGTAATCCTCAAATCTGCCACCCATGTCAAGAACTAGTGGGAAACCTACATTCAAGAGAAGGACAAGAGGGAATCCTCATTATTTTCATCTGCACCCACTTGAAATTCTTTCTGAGACACCATCAAGGAATAATATTACCCTATTAGGAGATATGAAGATAAATACATAAAGTAGAACACACTATGGTAGGGAAGGGACCAAAATGTGTTGGAGCTCACAAATATTTTTCATGCCCTTCACATGAAGTTCGGTATCAAGGATTTTGAGTGGAATTTGGTACTCAAGTCTAACAACTGTATTCACAAGTACATCCAGGATGAGATGGAGTTCCTAGAAATCTGCTTAATTGACACTGCTTATCGATACGCTATCAAGATTGAGCACAAATTTAAACATATGAAGCGAGACTTTGGATCTGCAAGTTTGAATCAAGGGAAAGGTGCTGCCAAACCAGAGAACAAAGGGCAAAGCCAAGGCGGGGTGACTCAAGGAAACCCATCAAAGTCATAAGCAAGGAAAAACACCGCAAACACAAATAAGGAGATAGACAGGTGGTGTGAGTTCCATAAGATCCCTACTCGCCACAAAAGTGAGTGGCGAGCAAAGCCATCATTGGTGGCCAAGTTGAAGGCTTTTGAATCAGATGCATGTTTTGACTTTGAGTCTAAAACCAACAAGAGGAATGAAAAAGAGAGGAAAATTATTGATGCGAAGCCTAATGTCACCATTGCCAACACCAAGATCTAGAAGATTGAGCCCGAAGATCTAGAGGAGGGGGAATGACTCTTCCACTCACAAATGTGGGTGCAGGGTTCCCCATTGCAGTTCATTGTCAACAACGAAAGCCAAAGTAACCTCATTTTAGCAGAGATAGTGAAGCAGTTGGGCCTATAGACTACACCACACCCACAGTCATACACCATCACGTGGCTTCACCAAGGGTGATATCTCTACGTAAGCCAACAATGTCACCAACCTGCAGCCTCAAGCGCTTCACAACTGAGGTACTTTGTGTTGTTTCTCCTCTTGAAGTTTGTGATGTATTATTAGGCCAACCATACTTATGGAATAAACATGTTGTGTATGATTCTAGGCCTTGCACTATCATTATTTATTTGGGAAATTCGTTATACAATATACCATAAGTAGAACCGTCTACCACTATCTCTTTGATATCTATGAAGCAATGCAGTAAGATCATTTCCTAGACTAGGAAATTTGTCTTCCTTATGATTCTCCTTGAGGGCAAGAAGAATATTATGGCCACATCCACAGCCTCCAAACACAGCTCCTCTGCACAGCAGCAGAAGATGGACATGGTCATGAAAAAGTACAGGCACATCTTCACCTTACCCATAGGGGTAACCCTACACTTTCAAGTCAAGTACTCCATTGACCTAACCTTGAGCTTGTCACTATGGAACAAACCAATCTTTCGATGCTCTGTTCTAGAGAATGAAGAAATTAAGAGAGATTTAGAAGTTGTTGCAATAAGGGCATATTAGGCTGAGTTAATCACCCTGTGATAGCCCAATCATGTTGGTACATAAGAAATATGGCACCTAGAGACTTTTTATTGACTATCGGGCGCTGAATAAGATCAATGTACAGAATAGGTATCTGATCCCATAGATTAAAAACCTTCTAGACCAACTTAAGGAGGCCAAATATTTTAGCAAGATTGACTGGAAGTTTAGTTATCACAAGGTATCAATTGAACCCTCTGATGTGTGGAAGACTCCCTTCAAATCCAAGGACCTTTTTAAATGGTTGTTCATGCCTTTCAAGTTGACGAATGCCACCATAAGTATAACACCCTCCTCCCACATTTACCCAAGTTAACCAGTTTGCTGGGGTAAACATGTGAGAAGAGGCTACTACAATATTATTCAACTCCCCATGTACAGTTAAGAAAGTGGAACCAAAAAACATAACCAACTTGACCTTCTACACATGTTACAGAACCTTCATGAGCAAACTAACCCTTCTAGGTGACCAACCTCTGAGGTAACTTAACATTTTGGTGACCTAGAGCCTCAATCACTCCTATGACATGGGAATGCATGCGACTGAGACCCTTCAGTCTCACGCACACCAAGGGCATGCAAGTGACTGGGGACTTTCTCAGCTATTTCGGAGTGAGAGAGCCCATGTTCTGTGCCACTTTTTCAAGGCCAGGACTCGAACCACTGCCTAGAACTCCATAAAACATTTAGAAATGTTCAATAAGATAGAAACAAAGGTACTTATGAAAATTTTCGTCTAATGACTTGACTAAACCTCTACTAGCCATGATAGGAATTTTGTCAAACATGTCACAAGTATGCATTCTACATGTCATAATAATCGATCTAAGCATAGGGGTCTCATACTTATCTAAGAATCACTAAGAAGCATTGATGCCTTATCACATTAGTAGCATTATCATCTATTTGGTCATATATTCATTTCCCATTCATTTACAAATCAAACCTTGATGAGAGCCATATATCATCACTTTCATAGAGCATACTCATAACCAACATAAATAACAAGGATATGAAAACCTTAAAATCCACATATAAGCTAGTACATTTACACATGAAATACCATAGATAAATATCTCTTATTAATGAGTGAAAAATCCAACTAGGTATGGGACTTCCATGAACCACCCGACCATAAATTGGCTGAACCAAATCTTTCTTTCAACCAATGAGCCTTGTGCCATATTCCAATCCTGAATGTGGGGCTAATAACCAAAATAAACTAGGGTTTCCTAAGGCTACACCACCTCACCCTCATTAATAGAACTAAGCTTTGCCACAATCCCCACCATATCACTAGATCCTAAAGAAGCATGGATGCCACCATATTTCTCCACCTACACTGTGAAAAATTTTCCTATCTCCTAGTCTCTAGGCTTGATCGTACATCTTGCCATACCATGGTCGAGGATCCTAGGCGCAATAAAGAATCCACCGCCTAGAACTTATTGTATATCCTTCCATTCACTAGCCAAGGTTTCCCAAGTCTGATCGAGCACACCCACCTCTAGGCTTTACCGTATATCCCACCATTCATCAGTTGAGGATTCTTCACCCACCGAGGTAACACAAAAGTTGGCTTTACCACAACCCACAGTCCAATTCAGGGGTCACTAGGCCAAGTATTTACCGTAACCCATATTCTTGTTCAGGGGTCACTGGGCCATGTGGTATTTACTTCAGAGACCACCTCACTCAGTTTCGAATCCATATGAAAATGCAACTTAACCAAAAACATGAGTACCCATCACACGATGGCTATCCATAAATGGAAAGGAAAGGCTAAAGAACACTATCACACCTAGAAAAACCCATGCTAGTGACAATAAGAGAACCAAGAACACACATGCATAACAATTCATGCCAAAAATAGAAAGGAAATCACACATGTACCTTGACACCTAAAAATAATCTTGTTGTAGCCGCTTGATCCTACTCTTCCTTACTTTATATTTTGCTTCCTCTTACCTTCTTTTATTTTCGTGATGCAAGGAAACTCTAAGCGTCCATGAATGTGTGAGAGAGAGAATAGAGAGAGAGCTCCATAACTAAACTGACACAAGGTAAACCTGACAAAAGGTACAAACTGGTGCTCAGAAGCCTTTTTATTAATAATTCCTCTATTTTATTCATTTTCCATTATTTTTCTTCAATTTATTCCTCCCATGCAACCTGTTACCTTTCACCTTCCTTTTCTCCTAATTTCCATTATTTTCATAAATAAAATGTCAATTAATGCCACTTTTCCTTTCCAAATCTTTTGTCGTTGCCTTTGCCAATTTCCTTAGCCATAATAAACCAAATGAACATCCACACTAGGATTTGTTTCCCAACATTTATCTTGGAATATGTTTCCCATGACCATGGTTATTATGTTGCTTTTATTTACTTTATTTACCTGAAATTTTCACTAGGGTTGCTACAAAACCCTCCCCCCTTAGGGGAACATCATCCTCTAATTTCAATGACACCTACAACTAACCAAACTACTGAAAGAAAACAATACTTCCCATGGATCTTTATAAATTATCTTATTTCAGTATTTACAATGATCAACTTGTTGAGAAACAACCATAATGACATGACACCCATACCACTTATTGGAGCTTTATAACATAGC
Source organism: Pinus tabuliformis (assembly GCA_031772625.1). Lineage (NCBI taxonomy): Eukaryota > Viridiplantae > Streptophyta > Pinopsida > Pinales > Pinaceae > Pinus > Pinus tabuliformis. The sequence goes on along the minus strand of CM062811.1, from coordinate 670,599,983 downwards.
GCATGGATGTATTTACATCCATATACATATGTACATATACCAAAAAAATTCGCTCAACCACTGAATAGTGAAGGATACATAACCCACATCTGATCTGTCACCTCCCATGTGGCTTCATCAGCCGTAAGGTGCTTCGATTGCACTTCAACTTGATCAATTGATCAGTTCTGGAGCATGAGCATATTTCTGTGCAATATACACTGAGGTTACGGCTGGAATTATCCATCTAGCTCCACCTGAAATATAGACTAGTTAATCACATGATCAACATCTTTAACATACTTATTAAGCAATGAAACATGGAAAACATCCTGTAATTTCACTATTTGAGGTAGTACAAATCGATAGGCTACTAGTCCAATCCTTTCAAGAATCTTGAAAGGTCCACAAAACTAAGGTGCCATCTTGGCACACAATCCAATCTACAAGGACCTCTTCTTGTGTTTGATGCACAAGTACACATGTTCCCTAACCAGGAAATACTTAAACAACCTCTTCTGATCTGCATGTCTTTTTTGTTTGTCTTATATTTCTTTTATATTATTATATATTACCTACATTTCCTTTTCCATTTCTACCAACATATATGGTCCAATCAACACCCTATTCACTTGATCACTCTAACTGATGGTAGTATTACAACTCTACCAAATCTTTTCCCTCAAATGGACTCATCCTCAGTGATTCCTGATACCCATTTTTATAAGAAAAATCAACCAATAGGAGGTACTCCTCCAATATCCTCTACTGATGCATCACATACATCCTCAACATGTCCTCCACTATCCTGTTTACCCTCTCTATCTGTCCATCTATCCGTGGATAATAAGTTGTGTTGAAGGCCAACTTTGTCGCCAAACCTCCAAACAAGCCCTTCCAACACTTGAAAGTGAACTTAGCATCTCTTTCTCACACAATCTTCTTCGGAACACCATGTAATCTAACCACATCTGGATGAAGACCTGTGCTACATCACTAGCTGAATAAGTAGACTTTAGTGGAAAAAAGTGTGTTACCATTGTCAACTTTTCCACCACAACCATGATGGAATCATGTTGTCTAGATGTCCTCAAAAAACCTGTAATGAAATCTATGGAAATGACCTCCCACATCAACTATGGAATCAGAATCACCTGTAGTAGTCCACTTGGATGCTTACATTCTGCCTTCACTTGCTAACAATCCAAGCATATAGCCACGAACTCTGCCACACCATTTTTCACATTCAACCAATAATAAAATGTCATCACTACTGTCAATGTCTTTTGATATCATGGGTGACTTGAATATGTTTTTCATGAATTTCTTGCAAGATATTATTCTTGAGCTCACTTTTTTCTAGCACATATATCCTGTCCCTAAATCTAATTAAACCATATGTTGTAAGATGATAGTTTACATCCTGACCACCTATACCCTGCTGTAACATGTGCATAATCTCTGTGTACCCATCATCATGTCGACTTACCTATAAGATCTAATCCTGCAAGTCTATCCCATAAGAACTCATAGTTTCCATATGATTCACCTATATCTATCTGCTACGAGCATCTGCAATCATGTTCTATTTAACCTTGATGTACCTAATCAAAAAGTTGAAATCACTAATCGTGGCCAACCATCTATCTTACTTGGCATTCAAATTCGGTTGGTCAATCAATTATCTCAACTGACTGTGATCATTCAGTAATACAAACCTCCTACCATGAAGATAGTAGCTCCATATCCTCAACGCATATATGTTTGTAGCCAACTCAATATAATGTGTCAGATATTTTTTCTCATTCTCATTGAGTTTATGTGATTCATAGCATACAACTTGTCCTTCCTGCATTAAGAATCCACCAAGACCTCTCTTGCAAGCATTTGTACATGCCACAAGCTCTTTGTTCGGGTCTGCAATCTTCAACAATTTCTTCAACTATTCAAAACTTATTGCACATTCCTCTATCCATTAAAATTTATTACCTTTCCTTTGCATTGACATAATAGGATATGAAATGCGAGAGAAGTTACTGATGAACCTCCTATAAAAACCTAATAGCCCCATAAATGATATTACATCATCCAAATTTCTAGGAGCTTCCCACTCCATGATATGCCTTACATTTTCCAGATCCACTGTTAAACCATCCTTGGAGACGAAATGCCCCAAGTAATGTACCTATGTCTAAAAGAATCTGCATTTAAGAAGCTTCCAATACAGTTGATGCTCTCTTAGAAATCTCAACACTGCTGCTAAATGCTTGACATGTCCTTCCTCATTCTTAGAATATATGATATTATCATCAATGAATACAATAAAAAACTTGTCCAGAAAAGGACACAATATGCTATTGATCAAGAACATGAAAGTAATGTTAGATCTAAGACTTTTGAGATCCATGATGTAGATAGATGTCTTTAGGATTAATCACATTATCAAGATGTGGTCCTGAGGATGGACCACATTAGTTGGCTCGAAACGTCGAACAAATCCTGATAATGTGATTAATCTGAAATACATCTATCAACATGAAAGTAGCTAGAGCATTAGTCAAACCAAATGGAACTACAACAAACTCATAATGCCCTTACTTGGTCTAGAAAGTTGTCTTCTCCATGTCCTCTTATTTAATTCATACCTGATGATATCCTAATATCATATCAATATTTGAGAAGATTGTTGTTCCCTTTAAGTGATCAAACAAGTCATCAATCCTAAAAAACATATATTTGTTATTGATGGTCACCTTATTCAACTACTTATAATCGATGCATAACCTAAAAGTACCATTCTTCTTCTTCACAAACAATATCAATGCACCCCACGGTGATACACTTGGTCTAATGTATCCCTTGTCAAGCATTTGCTTCAAGTGAAACTTTAACTCTACTGAATTTGGAGTGCTCATCATGTATGGTGCCTTCGATGCTGATGCTGCCTCTCAAACCATCTCAATAGAAAATTCCACTTCTTTATGAGGAAACAACTTTGAAATCTCTATTGGAAATAAATCCTGAAGTGCTGCAAGATAGAGTACCTTCTCATTACCTATGCATCCTCATCCTCCTTACCTTTATCACTAAAAATGTGTACTGCAAATAACAAACACCATTTTCTGCGACTATGCTATTTCTGCATAATTGTAACAATTTTGACTGATGTTGCCTTCTCCTTTCCCTATAAGACTCTATGTTCTCCATTTTCATCCAACCACTCAATGGCTTTGTCATAACAATCCAATTTGGTCCTATGAAGATACAACCACTCCATACCCAACAACATACTGTAAGATCCCAATGATAATACATTCAAATGTACTGACATAGGCATACCGTTCAACTAAAAATCACAAGTTCTTACCCAATGATGAACTCTCTTCTTTGTACTAACCAAGATTTTGCATGCACCTATTTATTCAAGCCACACTTATCCACCAAGTTAGGATTAACATAACTATAATTATATCCAGGTTCAATAAAATTAGGAACAACTTGATCACAAAGCTTACCGTCCATCTCGATAATATATACCTGGTGATCTACTTGCCTATTATCCAAAATGGCATAGATATAAGTAATGCTCTACCCAACATCTTCAACAGTGTGTGCCTCCTGTGCACTATAGATCTAAGGCATACCACCATAATTCTATGGACAATCTCTCTTAAGATGTTCCTTATGACATGTCGAACACCCCAACCATCTTGTACCATCACCTCTATTATGTTTTTGTGACCCATGTCCTTGCCTAGCAATGTCGAACTTCTTGCATGGTGCAACATTCTCTTTCTCTTATGTACTCTCAGGCCTTGTTCTTTTCAACTTCCATTTACCTTTAACTTTATCATTCTGTTTCCATCCTTACTGATATTCATTCTTACTCTTTAACTACTCATAATAGTGTTTCAATTTCCCAATAATCTCCTCAGGTGACAGAGCCTTATCATACTCCATCTGATCTCTAAAATTATTGGAAATCCACTGAAAATTATTTGAACTTTGGCCTTTTGATCCTTAAGATATGGTACTTATCTCAATAGCTCTAGGAACTTGGTCATATACTCCTCATCTATCATCAATCCCATTTTAAGCACATATAATTTGTTGGCTTTGCTATTATAGTACCTTTCTGACAAGTATTTATTCCTGAAAAGTCTCTTGAATTCATGCCAACTCAAGTCTTTTATCCTAATGTCTCTAACCCAATTTACATCTTCCCACCAGATGTCTACTTTCCCTTTGAGGTTGAACATATCTATTCTAGAATTCATATTCTTTGTGTACTCATGCAACTCAAAACATTTATTCATCCCAAATAGACATGGTTTTGCATCCTTTGGTTTCTTCAAATCTCTATCAAAGGTAGGTGTCTTATCTTTCATAAACTCATCTAGAAAATATCCCTCTATCACTCCTACTATAAGGATGATAACGATGATGATCATAGTACTTGTAAGAATCATAACTAGAATAGAACATGTTTCCATTGCCTCTCCTATCCAAAGTGTCCAAGAACATGCCATATTTGATCGTGTCATCCCTATCTAACCTATTCCCCCATGAGATATAGTCTCATATGCCCCATTAATTTTTTCCTCCTGCCCATGGCTGATCCGAAGTGGTCCCTGTCTCTTTAGTTTTGATAAACTCTAAAGGATTACCACATTAAATATTTCTTGTTTCTACTGTGCTTGCATGATTTTGTCATTATCTACCTTGCAACTTCTTATTTCTTCCTTCAATCTTCTCAATGTGTCTGCTACGTTAGAAGAGTGCCCAACACCACACTGCTCATCTGATCTATAGGTATAATCTCGGGAACTGTAGCCTACCATCTTTCTAGTCATCTTTGATCTCTTTCCTACAAGTACACCATGTCAGCTAAACCCACATATAAACATAATCAACATGCCTTAGTATACTTCAGGGAGGATACCTCATCTGTAAGATCAACCAGATTAGTAAAATACATGTATAAACATAATCATAACAATACATAAAAATAATTTAAACCATTATCAATGCATGACCATACAGACCACATACCATGACCTCATGCACAACAACTATAACCATATCAATATTTTCTTAACAACATGTAAACACTGACATGCATAACGAGCACATAACCGAAATATACTCATGATAAACACATCCAAAATCATCACCTTCAACTTTCACATGGTGACAACACTAAAACCATGGCCACCATTATGCATACACAAAAATTACATAGACCATAAGCCACAGGGGCTTCACTCATGAACCCTTGACATATCACGTGTGTTCATGGCATATTAAATAATAACCTTAATTTGACTACATATTGGAAAATACCTCTAAAAATCACATATTTTAACCCCCTACCAATATGTGCCCAATACACCTTCCCAATTAAACAAAACCACACTTTCACTAAATATCGTAGGTGTCCATTTTTTAATTAATATTTTTTATAACCCTTTATTTTTTTCATTAAGTTTGAGCTCCATTTTTTATACCATCCAATATAAAAACCCTTTCCCCCTATATATCACCAAATATATTATGTCATTTTTACTTCAATATGTATTCCCCAATATGAACCCACATGGTATGATATTTCTCCCCAAGTGAAGCCCTCATGCCACAAGCATAGAGAACACATATGAAACTGACATGAATGCATGACCAAAACACTGCCCATCTAGTCCAAGGGGTGAACCATGCTCTCATACCACTATGTAACTCCCTCCTCCCACATTCACCCAAGCTAACCGGTCCACTAGGATAAATGTGTGATGAGAGTCTACGATGATTCGATTCAACTCCCCATTTATAGTTAAGGAAGTGGAACTGACAAAACACAACAAATCTCACCTTCTACACATGTTACATAACCTTCTGGAGCCAACCAACCCTTCCACTTGACCAACCCTTGAGGTAACTTGACATTTTACTAACCTAGAGCCTCATTCACTGCCATGAGATGGGCATTCTTGTGACTGGGACCCTCTAGTAGCTCCCACAACAAGGGTTTGCTAGCAACTCGGGACTTTTCTACCTAGTTTTGATCTAGTGACCCTGAATTTTGTGCCACTTTTTTAGGGCCAGGATTCAAGCCACTAACTAGAACTCCACGAAAATTACATAAATGATAAATAACATAGAAACAATGTACTAATGTAGACATTTGATTAATGACTTGACTAGACCCCTATTAGCCATGACAATCTTTTCTCCAAACATATCACAAATATGTATTCTACAGGTCATAACAACAAGTCCGAGCATAGGGGTCCCATACTTATCTGAGAATTTCTAAGAAGCATTGATGCCTTATCAAATTAGCTGCATTATCATCTATTAGGGCATATATTCACTGTTCATTCATTTACGAATAAAACATGATTATATCCATACATCATCACTATCATAAAACATACTCCTAACCATAATATAACCAACAAAAATAATAATGATATGACAACCATAAAATCCACGTATAAGCCAATATATTTACACATGAAATACTGAGAAAAAGTTGTTATTACAAAGTGGAAAATCCAACCAGGTATTGGACTTCCACAAACCACCTAACCATAGATTGGTTGAACTAAATATTTCTTTCAACCAATCGCCCCTGTGCCATATTCGAAGCATGAATGTGGGAATGACAACCAAATTTAGCTAGGGCTTCCCAAGGGTACACCACCTCACCCTCATCAATAGAAACATGCTTTACCACAATCCCCGTTGAATCATTGGGCCCTAAACAAGAATGGATGCCACTGTATTTCTCCACCTACACAGTGAGGAATTTTCTTATCTCCTAGTTTCTAGGCTTTACCGTACATCCCACTATACCACGGTCAAGGGTCTCGAGGCCTAATCGAAACTTGGCCCTTGAGGATTTACCATATATCCTTCCATTCACTAGCAAAGGATTCCTAAGTCTGGTCGAGGGCACCCAACTCCAGGATTTAAGGTATATTACACCATTCACCGATTGAGGATTCCTAAGCCCACTAAGGTAACAAAAAAGATGGCATTACCACAACCCACAGTCTGCTCCAGTGGTCATTAGGCCAAGGCTTTATTGCAATCCATAATTTGATTCAGAGATCACTTGACCATGTGTTGTTTCTTTCAGAGACCACCTCACTTGGTTTCAAATCCATCCAGCAATCTAACTCACCCAAAAACATGAGAATTCATCACACCATGGCTATCGGGAAATGGAAAGGAAAGAATGAAGAACACTATCACACCTGGAAAAATGCATGCCAATCACAAAAAGAGAACTAAGAACACACATACATAACCATGCATTCCAAAACTAGCAAGGAAATCAGACATTCAACTGGATACCTGCAAATAATCTGATTGTAGCTGCTTGATCCTTCTCTTCCTTGCCTGATCTTTTTCTTTCTCTTGCCTGCTTTGCTCTCTTGATCCAATGCTAAAGTTCTGCAAGAAAAATATAAGTGTCCAAGAGTGTGTGAGATAGAGAATAGAGACAGAGCTCCAAAACTGAACTAACAAAAGGTAAAACTAAAAAAAGGTACCAACTCATCCTCAAATGCCTTTTTATGAATAAGGCCTCTATTTTCTTCATTTTCCTCCTCACATGTAACTTGTGAATTTTCTTCATTTTCTCCTAAATCCCATTATTTTCATCTATAAAATTCCATTTAATTCCACTTTACCTTTCCCAATCCTTTGCCAATTTTCTTAGCCATAATAAACCAAATGAGCACCCACATTAAGATGTTTTTCCAAACATTTAGCTTGGAATAAGTGTCCCATGACTGTGGTTATTATTTTTCCTTTATTGACTTTATTTACATGGAATTTTCATTAGGTTTGTTACAACAACCTTCATGTGGCTGATTGGCAACATCTTGCGTCCCTTTACCAACTCATTCATGGTAGTGTACATCCTGATATTCATCTAGAGTTGGGAAGAGCACATACACCATATTTGCAGGGTCAGCAAACCCTGCAACAACACAAATTGTGTGCCAATTTATAGAAATGAACTTTTGGTATAACCTAGGTTCAATATCTAGGGTACATCATTAATGAGTGTTGTGTGCATGTGGACCCACCGAAGATACAAGTTATTCAATATTGGTTAGCACCAACCACTCTAACAAATCTTTACGACTTTCTAGGTCTTGTCAGTTTCTATTGTAGGTTCATGTTGGGTTTCTCTCATATAATTTGGCCTTTTAGTCAAGTCACCGAGGGCAGAGTGAAAGAAAAGTTGGTTTAGTTTGATTCTCAACAAAATTTGTTTATTGAGTTGAAGCATAACCTCTACTTTGCACCAGTGCTCACCTTACCAGACCTTAAAAAACCATTTGAAATTGACATAGACGCCTCTGAATATGTTATTGGTGTAGTTCTTAACCAGTAGGGGCATGTAGTGGCATGTCATAGTGAGACACTTTCATATATAATCCGAAAGTATCCCCCTTATGACAAAGAGATGTATTACATTGTGAAAGCCTCTTGACAATGGAAGCATTACATTATGGGGAATGAAACGGTCATCCACATAGACCACTAACACCTATAGTTCATACAAACAAAAGGGAAGTTGCAGAATAATCACCATTCGAAATGGTCCACATATCTGCAATAGTTCCATTTGAACATTACATACAATGTAGTAGATTTGACCTACAAATATATAAAAATAAAAATATGCCCATAAGTAACAAGAGATAAATAGATAAACTTAAGATCTTTATTAATATTAAACCCTTTAGGTAGGGAAACACCATAAAAAAACTCCTTAAGGAAGGAGAACACTCCACAAGCCATATGCTTGCCAATACAATAATCATTCACATCTCTCAATGGGGAGTCTCTAGCCCCTATATAGGCTTCATACATACAATACCATGGGTCATTACCATGGGTCTCTCAATACCATATATCTAATACAATGAGCTTATCACATTATTCCTAACTACTTGTAGTCCCTTACATGATGCGGTTTAACCACTTTATTTATTAACTATGGCCCATTTATTTATTATCCTTACATCTCATTATTACCTTGGGTACCTCCCTTTGTACCTCATGATATCCCCCTTAGGTACACTACATTCCACCCCCCTTAAACATGTTTCGTCCCCGTAACATAATAAGAACACAAATAATAATATCTACTCAAAAGAGTAGTCCATTGGTACCATGCACATGAATCTATCCATCCAAGAGAAAGGTGAACCCTCGATCTAGCTGGTGCCTCGCTCGCTTGAAATGGAAGTTGAACTTGACAGCTCCTCTATGTTGAGGTGTTTTGGGTGGATCATTGAACCACTATATCAGTTGTCCTGGGGTTGTTTTCCTTGTTCATAATTTGTTGCCACCTTATTGGTTGTTTTCTCACTGGGCGATGTGGATGGTGATATGCTGAAGCTTCAATTGATGGGATATCTTTCGTTAATTTCTCTATTATTAGTGCCAAAGTCGTGTCTGGTGCTTTTTCTGGTGCTTGGTTTGATGTTTGTGTTTGGCTTTTGACCATCATAGGCTCATCATCTGACGGGTCGGTGTCGTTGGAGCTTTGTGCTTCTGCTTCCATAATCTATGTCTAAGTCTTAATGGAAATATCCCGCAATCTAATTTTCTTCGTTTTATACCAGAGCTTCACGAATTTCTTCTGCACATTAATATTGATAGTAATCGCAGATTCCATCCAAGGATATCCAAAAAAAACATCCATGTTATCCATATCTGAAGTATAAAAATCATAATGCAACACATACTTATCCATAGAAAGCTTCAAATATTTATAAATTTGAACATCCTCATTATCAATATGTGACTTTGCAATATGTTTTGCTGAAACTTGTAATTTTTTTGCCACATTAACATTGATTAAATTATCCTGCAACTAGGATTGATAGACACAATGATCTTCTCCTTTTGAATACATCCATCAACCTCTAATAAGGAGATACCAATAGAAAATAACTCTTTAGGCTTCTTGTTTTCTTTCTTTCTAGTATGAGACCACTTGTCCAAAAAGAGTTTTTCAATTTCGTAAGGACGACATAACTTCAAAATATTACTGTCTAGTGATTTCCACCATATAGCAGTCTCACCTTTCAAATAATACCCTATGGAGTCCTTTCAACACCGTGGGTGGTCACACTTCTGAGATTGTATAAATTTTTCTATAGTCAACCCATCATCTTTTCCTGTAAAAAATATCTTGCTAGAAGCCATGAAGACGGTTTTGAAAAAATCACTTACTTTGGCGAAAATTTAAAATGGAAACAACTCGATCAATATGGTGCAGAATCCTTATTACAACCCATTTTTGGAAATGGAACGACCATTCTATATCTTCCCGTGTGATAGAAATCTCTATCTAGGCACTCTAGAAATTTAGATTCGCCCTGCAATTGTTTCGTCATCAAAATTTTCTGAAAAAAGAGATGATTTTAAATCAACAATATCTCCCTCCTCCGGACTCCCATTCGTATGATTTTTTTTATAAATTGGGTAAATTTTCAAGAGGATTACAAATATGCAATTATTTTCTCTAAATTCCCCACAAAACTACAAATGTTCTCTGCATATCCGTCGCCCATGAATTGTCATCAGAAACGTTTCTACAACACAACTAATTTTTAAATCAACGATATCTCTCTCATCCGGAAGCCATTCGGTCGATTTTATTTTTGAAATTGGGCATTTTTTCGCAAAGAATATAGATCTGCAATTTTTTCCCTGTGAGTTTTGAACCAGAAGTTCCATACCTGATCTGTAAACTCACTGCCCCAAAAATTCCTACAAAAAATTAAAAGAAATCTCTCTGCTTTGCCCAAGAAAGTGCTCTAATACCACTTGTAGTAGATCTCACCTACAAATATATGAAAATAGAAATATTCCCAGAAATAACAGGAGAAAAATAGATAAACTTAAGATCTTTATTAATATCACACCCTTGAGGTATGACAACACCATACAACTACTCCTTAAGGAAGGAGAACACTCTACAAGCCATATGCTTGCCAATACAATAATCCTTCATGTCTCTCAATAGAGAGTCTCTAACCCCTATATAGGCTTCATACATACAATACCATGGGTCTCTTAATACCATATATCTAACACAATGGGCTTATTACATTATTGCTAACTACTTGTGGTCCCTTACATGATGTGGGTTAAACACTTTATTTATTAACTATGGCTAATTTATTTATTCTCCTTACATCTCATTATTACCTTGGGTACCTCCCTTGGTACCCCATAATATCCCCCTAGGTATACTACAGAATTCTCTCCCACTTGCAGTTGGCACCTATTAAATTGATTGCAATCTTGTCGGACATTTGTTCTCACCTAGACTTTTGATCGATTTGGGTATAATTCGATGAGTCGGGTTCCCTTGGAGCAGTTATAGGTAACTGCCCCAACTCTGATCACAACGTCAGGATTATGACTTTTCCCTAATGTAGTCGTGACTCTACAACAAACCCTACTACAACTAGGGTTTTTTATTTGACAAATATACTTTCCATGGCCAATATGTTAGGATCATTTGGAATCTTTCTGCTACTTTGCATACCTTGGGTTTCCTATAGTCTATAATGAGTGCCTTTTTATGTTTATGTTACCCATCTTGTGTTGATGGTTTGGTCACAGGTACTCCATTCTTCTTCTGGAAAATGGGTGGCATTACACTAACCTTCTCAGGTACTGTTGTGTTTTTTTCTACTTTCCACTCTTCTTACTTGCATGCACATAGTTTCCCTGTGGATTTTAACTTTTTCCCATTTTTTTTATTGAAGTGAAACCCCCTTTTCTCAGTGTCAAACTCCTTTAGGTAATTCTTCCTTAGCATTAAGTTTTAGAAACTCATTTTTATTCAGTTTTTTATTTTTCTAGACGAGGCTATTCTATACTGGAGATGTTTATATTTTTCATTTGTTATTTCCTTAGTTCCCCCTTGCATTGGAAAGTTCAACCCCTATTCCTGAATTTGTTGTCGAGGTGAGGGTTTCCACTATGCGACATACCAACCTTACGTAATTTTTTCTTAGTTTCTAGGTTCTTCTAGTGTTCTCCTTACTTCTAAGAAGTTCAAGCAATAGAGAAAGCTCACGAGTGTTTAGCTAGCTTTTTTAGCTTTTGCTTTCGATAACTAGCTGTATATTTGTGTTTTCTAAAGCACGTGGCCTTATGGGTTATCATAAGACCCTAATGTATCACATGTAAAGTTTTTCATAATATTATATTAAGTTCGAGTAATCAAATTTAAGGCCCAGTCTTAAAAAGTTCTTCTCTACTTTTTGTTATGCAATATAAAGTATGTCTCCATGGTTTTTGGTAACCCTAGGCTGAGGTTACAATATAACAACTGAAAATGTGTTTCCTTTCTTGAATTACTGTTATAGATGTGTGTATAGTTTATAATATTTGGCTAAATTTTGTTCCTGTAATCAAGGGGTTATATGCCGTACTTATGTTAGCCACTGGTTTTTTGTCTTGATAAAAATGCTCAATATCTTGGAAAAAGGTTCCTTTAGTTCTGTTCTTTTGTAAATATATAGCAATGTTGGTGTTTTTCTTAGAATGAATTGAACATCCTAAAAAAACCATGTGGCACTTCGATTGCGAAGAGTTCATCCGTCAAACTTGTGATTTCAAAAACATTTTGTGGTCAAATCTTGATTTGTGTTGTTTAAACCGACTTTTCTATTGCATATATGGATTGAGCACCCTCTAAAACCCATGTTGCATTTCGATCGTGAAGAGTTCATCCGTCAAACTTGTGATTTCAATGTCGATTGTGAAGAGTTCATCCGTCTAGACAAATTACATGAGAAAAAAAAACTAAAAATCCTTTCAAAAGTAGCACTTAACGAAGACTACTTGATTTTGGTTTCATATCAACCTTTAAGATGGTTTAATTATTAATAATTAAGAAGTATAATTATTTTATTTTATTTTTATGTAACTTGACTAACTCAAAATGTGTAGATAACATAACATAATCCACATTTGAGTAATCTCAGAAGGCCACAATTTTTCCGTGAAAATGTGGGGCTTTCTCGTAAGATTTTGAACAAATTTAGTAAACTTTTTGGAAAAACATGGTTACACTTATCAAACTATGGAATTTGAGGTTCCAAGGGGATTTTTTGATGGTGGTAAATCCATTTATACCTTCTTAATCAAGATTGAAGCACTATAAACTTCAAAATTTTCAACCCAAAAACAATAGGATTTTGGCCTAAAATTCAAGCGAAATTGTTGCCTAGGTAGACAACTCCATAGACATTACAACATCTCTTTCATATTGGGAAGATCTAGTTAATTAATTAATAATAATTATTACTATTACTATTAATTTTTTATTTTATTCTATTTTATTTTTATGCAATTTGATGGAGTCATACTATTATAATCAACAATGGTGTAGTTTAACTTGAAGAAATAGAGTTTTTAAGGATGGTACAATTCAATGCAATTATGATTTTTTTGTTGTTTAAAATATTTTTTTGAATGCATAAAAAGATTCAACACCCTAAAAAAAACCCTTGGGGCACTTGATTTCTACATATTAAACAACTTAAACTTAATTTTTTAAAAATATCTCATGAAATTTGATTCAAATTAACCAAAAAAAATGCCTTGAAAAATACTATTTTATCTATAAACCTATATCATTAATATTATAATTACTAATTTTATTTTTTATTTTATTTAAAACAAACCCATATTTATATAATATCATAATATATTACAATATATTTTTCATATCTAACTAAAACATACCTTTCCTTCCAATCAATCAAATCCATCTTTATCATAGAAAAAAAATACCAGAAATTACTAATACCAGGGATAAATACTACTTTTACTTCAATTGACTCTGACACCAATACATCCTCATCCATTGAAGACAAATATTCTCTATAAATACGGTCCCCTCCCACGGACCCAACCCAATTTCCCTCCCAAAGCACACAGAGAAAGAGAAACGCTGTGATATCAAGTTATAGTAAGAGCTCAGGCGCCTATGGAGATGACGATGAAGAAAGCAGTATTCGCCAGCCTCCTCCTCCTGGCTTTATTGCTTGCTATTTCATGTCAAGTAGGTTTCCATTTTCAACACATTGTTATAGTTCTTCGTGGTTTGTTGTGGATACTACATGCTTCTTTTTATCTCCCTTCCTTTTTGTAAGAAGCGTTTCTCCAAAAAATTCTGCATGCTGTCTTTCTTGTTTTGCGGGGTTAATACTAACATTTCTTTTAAACGCACAAAGTAGTAGTGTTGATCCATTAGTTTATTCACTCAGGAGGCAACCAGCGCTGCAGCAAACGACAGTGAGAGGGTAGGGCCCGGCATCCTTCCTGTTACATCTGGTAAGTACCTCTATTTCTTGGGAGTTATATATGTTACTGTATATACCAAGAAAAAATATTCGCAGAACAAGGGCGAACCTGAGGAATAGGAATAAGTTAGATTTGTTTTATAAGTTTTGGCCGTTATGTGAAAATTGAGTGAATGTAATAGCACTTTACCTTCTTTTAAAAAATGGATAAACTCTTGATTTATTCACTCATGAAGAAATCCTGTGACGAGTGGGTCATTGTTTGTTTTTTTTCACAGATTGCGACACAAAATGCGATACAAGGTGCAAGAAAGTTAAGGCCCGCCCGCAACGGTGCTGGAAGTACTGCAATCTTTGTTGTAACAAATGCCAGGGTTGTGTTCCGAGCGGGCAGTATGGCAACAAGGACGAGTGCCCCTGCTACAGGTATATGAAGTCCAAAGCCGGCAAACCCAAGTGTCTCTAATCTCAGCACTTTGGAGCCTCGTCACTCACTTATTGTATGTTTTTGGTTTTCTTCCCTCTCTAGACCTGAGGGCTGCTACTTCCGTGTTAGGAAGAGTAGCAGTGGTAATAAAAATAGCATTGAGCTGATACCATTTTTAGGGTGAAATATCAGTACTCTTTTGGTTACGCAATGCAAACATATCCACATGGGTTCTATTGAAATAAATTGTAATGTTGGCTTAGACACAGACGAAAATAATGTGAGTAAAAGTTTCATTCAATAATAATGAATATATAACGTCCGAGTATAAGTAAGAATTTTCATAATTTAAAGTGTTTTATAATTTTTGTGTTAAATTAGTATAAATTTGTTTTAAATACAGATCCAATAGTGGATAAATATCTAATAATTTTATACATTATACTGGTGTAGAATGAACTTTTTGGTTCAATAAAGGAAAAATTTTTGGTTTGATTATTATTGACATTTATCAATCATTCAATTTATATATTTTCGTGAGTTTAATTATCAATAATTATTAGGTGGATGATAAAAGTTGCATTGAATATTTTAGAATATTCTTAGTAGTAGTCAGAAGTCAAGTCAGATTGAAAGGTAGTTATTTCATTTTTATTTTTATTTTTAATTAAATTAATTAATATATAAAATTATCATATGAACATGTGTCATATAAACATGAGTTATAGTTTTTTGGGCACCTCTTATTAATAAGCCATGATATTTTACAAAACCTATTTACATGTTCAAAACCTTCATTGCTAATAATATTGCTACATGTTTTTTTTATTATCTATATATGTTTAACTCATATACTAACACAACCATATAATACTACTGATAAACATGATAAGTATGAATCTATGATAATCATCAAATCACTTACTTCATGAGAAATCTCACATTGCTAATACTTAAAAAATTATATATATATATATATATATATATATATATATATATATATATATATATATATATATATATCCCCACTCTACTAAGGGGATTCATATTTTATAAATTATAAGCTTATAATACCATTGGTCAATGTTATGACTCATCAATACCACATGCACAAAAAACCATAATTAATTTAATATGAAACTTGTTCATATGGTAAACAAATACACATTTAAGATAAAATGTAATAAGATTCCTAACCATGGAGATTGACTTGGGAATACTACAAAGAATATTCTACAATATTTTGTGGATGTTAAATCCCTAATATCCATCTAATAATTAAATTAAAATTCTAAAACCCTATTCCAAAATAGACATGCATATTGACATAAAAATAACTCTCAATGTATTTATGTATCTTGAATAATGTTAAGAATAAAACAAACATTGTTAAAATAAAAACACTTTTTTATGAGCTTCATAGTGAATTCGTAGATTCTATAAACACCATGGAATGAAAGAATATGTCACCTATGATAGGATTGAAGATGAAAATCACCTTCTCTTATAATTCTCACCCTATACTCAAATGCAATCTAATTTTCAAAATACTTGTCACACTTCCAACCTTCTTTAACTTTTAAGTTAATGAAAATATGGTGATCTTGGAACTCAACTCTTAATGTTTGTTGTGCATTGAAATAAAAATTTAAAGAACTTTGAGTAATCTCTCTCTTAGTGTTAGATAAAACATATATATTTTAATAGATTTTCATTTTCATTATCACAATATTTCATTTTTTCATCTTTTATTAAATAAATAGCACACACATTTAAATTGAATTGTTGGTAAATTCTTATAGGCATGAATCCATCGTAAACATCGAAACACATAATTCTTGATACATATATAAACTGGCATGACCATATAAATTAATTATGGTGTCAAAATTAAATAAATCATAAAACTAACTAAATTATAACTTTATTTAAATTATCATTGTTATTATTAATTATAAAAAGAATTAATGTATAAGTCCAACAAGATATATATGCATTTCAAAAAGTTGCAATAAGATTATTAACCATGGATATTTAGTCCCAATTTATTATAAAGAATATTAATTTATAAATTTAATTTTTTACGACATCATGGGTTGATATTATGGTTATCAATATCAAATACCCAAAAACAAAGGTGTTATCTACTCAAGCATCAATTTTTCCAAGATGACGAAAAAGCATCGAAATTGTGTCTTCTACTATTTTTCTTCAATAGGAGTGCTTGAATCTTATTTTTGATCATGCAAATGGATTCATAACCACCAAAAACCTCTACGACACCCAAAATATTGAAACTTAACAGCTATAACTCAGATTTCCAAAAATTTTGACTTGCTTTCTTCAAAATCATGTCGGAATTTCCATTTTTCTCTAAAAAAATTGATGTCTCTTTTAGACTATGCCCAAAATAATAATTTAGTTCATATGAAATGTGTTCAAATGATTTTTTTTTATTAATTAATTGAATTAATTAATAAATGACCCTATTAATAACAGTGCATTATTTTAAAAGTTTTCCCATATCTTATTACTTTAGCAATTGATTTGTGCTAGCTTAATGGAGATCATGTTTCGATCTTGTAACTTGATTAAACAAATTTATAAAATTTAATACATATACAAGTGTTTTATATTGCGAAATCATCGCCCATATGTTATTATTCCACAATTTTACTATTAACTAGTTATAGTACCAATTACAATTGATTAGTTACAATTACTATTCGACTACATCCATAGTAGCACCTTCCCTGCTAAGTTTTCCATTTGCATTTACAACATTGAAATCCTAAAGGGGAGTCATTGGATGAAACTTCTTCTATTTTTAGTTTGATCCCTCATGTGCACCCGCCATAGGAGAGGTAATCAGATTAACCAAATGGGAGAGGGAATAAAAACTAGGCTTTATAGCCAATTAGTTTGTCATATTATATATAGGTAGAAATGTAGATGTGTGGATAGAAGTGACAGGTGGCCAACATAAAAATATATGTAGTTTTAGTAGTAAGCATGATAGGTTGAAAATGGTAATGGCCAAGGTTGTGTTAAGCATCTACCTCCTGGCTATAGTGATGACAACAATTCCATGGCCTTCTATTGGTGTACATGCACCTAGTTAGCATTAATTAGCTTGAGTTAAACTCTAGTTCTTACATGTGATGTGCACGTAGTTATCGTTAGTTAAATATAGTGTTTACATGTGGTGTAACACTTTCCTTTAGTTAGTTAATTCTACTGCTCTCATGTGGTGCATGTGCACATTAACATAACATAAATTACACTTAGATTTAGTTAGTTTTAACTATTCTTATTTACTTAATATATAACTAAGCTTAACTTAATTTCTTTATGTATTGATTCTCAAATCAGTATTGAGTAATCAAAATCATTTTATGTTCCAATTTTATTTTTCAATTCTTGCAAGTTTGTGCAATTATTCTTCAACTAGATCCTTATATGTGCTCTAATAATTTTACATGGTATCAGAGCTACAAGGGCCTAGAGAAGGTGCATGAACAATATTTTGCAAGTTTGAAGATCAAGAATTGGAAATTGTTCAGAGATTTGATTTGCATATCGTAATGTTAGAGAATTGTTGCAATTGTTGCTACAACTACAAGGTGAAATAATGGAGTTCCCATCTTCAACTATTCTTACTTCATATAACTACTTCTAATGGAAGCCAAATATTTTTCTTCACATAAAATAAAATGGATTGTATCGGATAGTTATGGACATGGATGCTGAACTAAATTCTTATATAAAAAAATCCAAATAATTCAATAGGATGGGTGAGGCCTTTGGTCTTCCATTATTTACCATAGCTCCAGCATTGTGTTTCCATGTGGACACATGCACCACCCTAAATGAGGTCTGGATAACCTTGGAGAATCTATTTGGAAAGAAGGATGATATGTGAGCTCATATTATCGAAAATGAGCTAAATTCCTTAGATCCAAACATCTTTGATAGCATTCAGGATTTATTTATGAAATTCAAATCATTTCTTCTACAATTAAATGATTGTGGAATCGATAAACCCAAATAGGAATATCAATTAGTCCTTTATATTTTGTATAAATTAGGTCTTGAATATGTTGCTTTTATTCTACATTTCTTACAGTTAGACT
This sequence comes from Pinus tabuliformis, assembly GCA_031772625.1. Taxonomy (NCBI): domain Eukaryota; kingdom Viridiplantae; phylum Streptophyta; class Pinopsida; order Pinales; family Pinaceae; genus Pinus; species Pinus tabuliformis. Next base: position 670,581,087 of record CM062811.1, on the reverse strand, counting down.
TGCAACTGGAGATAAATGGAAAATGCACAACCTTGACGAATTTGTGGAGTCTCTAATTCACGAGCACGATAATATAATAAAGGTGGGTTCATTAAATTCTTCAAATTCACATGAACTTGCCATGCATGAAAAGGGAAAGTACAACTCAAAAGAAAACCAACAATCTAAAGGAAAAGTTAAGGAAAGAGGTCTAGATCCAAGAAAGGGAGAAAATCTAAAACCTTCATATGACTCTTCCATCTCCAAGGGTAAGAAGGGAAAGAAAGGAAACTCAAAGTTTCCTTATTGTAACAGAGGCTATCATCCTAAATCCTCTTGCATGATTAACACTATTTAGTTGATGGAAAATACCCTTCAGAAAAATAATCTTGGTCATCAAATTACAGAATGTGACAAGAAGAAGATGGAGGAAAAACCATCAGAAACAAGGGGTAATGTTCATGTTTTTATTTTTCTTCATTCTAGACTACAAGAATGGATCATCGATTTATGAGCTTCACATCTTATGGATTCTTCAAAGGATTCCTTTTCTTCTCAACAAGCATACTTGGGATCTCCTATTCTTGTGGGGGATAATTCTATAGTTAAAGCAATTGGAAAAGGAAGAGTACAATTTAAAGATGGAACTTTTGAGAATGTCTTGCATATTCCAAGGATTTCTATGAATCTTATTTTAGTGTATCTGATGACACACATTGGACTGGATGGAAAGACAAATTTACCTTGGATTTCATGAGCACTTATGATATGCAAACCAGCTTGAAGATTTCATATGGTAAGGTAAATGATCAATCTCGTTTGTATACATTTTTTTATTTTGTTCCTTAGTCAGATTCTATTTTTCTACTTACGAATTCAAATGAAGAAAGTGGGATTTGGCACGAGATATTTGGGCACTTGAATTTCATATATATGAAGAAAATTAGCAAGCAAGGGATGGTTCAAGGATTGGTAGCCATTGAATTTTCAAATGGTGTTTGTAATGGATGTTCTCTTGGAAAGCATCCACAAGACAAGATTGATAAGGGGCATACATGCAGAGCCTCTTAACCTTTTGTGCTGGTATATAATGATCTCAGGGGTCCATTTCGAGTACCTTCAATGAGAAAATCAAGACATGTGTTATCATTTATAGATTATTACATGAGATTCACTTGGGTTTAATTCTAAAATCTCAAGTCAAAAGTTTTTCAACATCTAAAGATTTTCAAAGCACATGTCGAAAATTAGTTTGGAAAATGCACCAAGTTCCTCCGCACAGATAATGAGAAGGAATGTGTCAATAATGACATCCAGAATATTTGTAATAAAGAAGGAATACAATTGCATCATACAGTTCCTTACACTCCACAACAAAATGAGGTAGCTGAAAGGAATAATATATCTTGGAAAGAGATGTTAAGTTGCATGTTGCGTGTAAGATCTTTTCCATCAAAATTATGGGTTGAAGCTATCAATTATTCCTCACACATATGTAATAGATGTCCTCATAAATCTGTTACTGTAAAAGCACCTTTTTAGGCTTGGACTAACATGCAACCTCAAGTCATTCATTTCTGCATTTTCAAATCTCGAGCATGGGCCTGCATTCCTACAAAGAAGAGAAAGGATTTGGAGCCTCAGAGCAAGGCATGCATGTTTTTTGGATATTATGATGAATTAAAAGGGTATGCATTTCTTGATATCAACACTAAAGAGCTCTTTATCAAAAAGGAGTGTAAATTTTGAAGATGATGCTTTACATGCAACACGATATGAAATTATTACAAACTTTCCCTCATTAGTATTTGATGAGTATGAAGATGATATTTCAAATCATAATTCTGATCTAGATGAGTCTTCTCCTATGACACTCACTGAAACACTAGTTGTTAAAATTGAGATAATACTTCCTCATGCAGCTCGAAATATTCTTTACCACTTCAGCACAAAAATGGTGCAACATGAGTGATCTCTTAGATGATCTTGCCACTATACCTTAGTTTTAGGAAGCTCAACAAGCACTCTTAGATATGGAGCCATATATGATGCATGCATCTAATCTGTGGACTTATGCAGAAGAAGTTGGGGATCCTGAATGGGAAGCATCTATGAATGAGGAATAAATCTCTCTCATTGAGAACCAAACTTGAGATATGATTCCAATACCTTCCAATCTTAAACTTGTCAGGTGCAAGTGGGTTTACCAGACCAAGAAGGAAGCAGATGGCCAAGATAGTCAATATAATACATGGCTGGTGGAAAAAGGTTTTTTGCAGGTACATGGTGTTGACTATGATGAGACTTTTTCTCTAGTGGAAAAAATGGATTACATTCGGCCATCTCTCTCCATTATATCATAAAGAGGATGGAAGGTACATGATATGGATATGAAAAATGCCTTTCTTCACGGTGATCTCCAGAAGGAAATATACATGGAGTAGCTACAGGAATACATGCAAAATTCAACTCTAGAATGCAAACTAAAAAGTCTCTCTATGGCCTTAAGTAGGCACCTACAATGTGGCATGCAAAGATGGATTCATATTTGTTATCTGAAAATTTTGTACGCTACAAATCTAATTCCAATATTTATTAGTTGAAGAAAATTGACTTCTTGTTTATCATAGTCCTCTATGCAGATGGATTTTTATAATAGTCTAGTTCAACTTCTTCCATTGTTGAGATTAAAATTGCATTGCATAAGTGGTTTTCTGTGAAAAATATGGGCTTGATAAATTTCTTCCTTGGACTAGAGATCAATCATAATGGTTATGGGATTACCATTTCTCAACCAAATTATGCTAGATATATTTTGGCATGATTTCACATGAGTCACTTCATGCTAGCAACCACACATTTGTTATCAGGGATAAATCTTGAGAATGGAAAAGACACACCATTGGTTGAATTCACATTGCACCATCGACTAGTGGGGAGTCTTCTTTATCTCACTCACTCCCATCCTCATCTCTCATATGTCATAAGAAAATTTCCAAATACATGCAAGAGCCACATGAGTTACACTATAAAGTTGCAAAGTACATCCTTCGATATATTCATGGGACAATCACCAATGGGATTAATTATGCATCAAATTTTTCTTTGGATCTTTGCCCAAACCCTTAGTTAAGCCTATTTTTCAATGTCATGGTCTTCGAGACACTAGAACACCACTGCAAAAATTCGATTGTAACCCTCTAGTCTCATGCATAAGTGTGCAAGGGAGTATCTGTAGTATTTTTCACTCGCTTTTTGAATGCGACTGTGAAATATGAGGCACATTTTTAGGGACAGTCTCTAGACCACTACCCATAAATTAATGAAACTTTCCATAAAAATGAATGACACAAAGACAATACCTTCCATATAAATATTAGACAATAATTTGACCTAACTAGGTCTAACCATGACAAACGTTTTGTCAAACACACGGTGAACATGAAATCTGCAGGCTATAAATGAATTTCTGAACATAGGGGTCTGATGCTTATCTAAAAATCACCAAGAAGATCTACTGCATTCTCATAATAAAAAAAATAACATATATTAGGTCACACATTCAATAGACATTCATTTACAAATCAAAACATGTTAAAAGCCATAACTAGAATATTTCATAAAACCATGCTTATAGCCAACATATAACCATAATAATAACAATGATATAACAACCATTAAAGACACATAATAACAAGTATAAATAGTCATGAAATACAAGAGGAAAATATATCTTATTAACATGTGTAAAGGCCAACAAAGCCATGGACTTCTATGTAAGACCCAACCATAGATTGGGGTGAACCAAATCTTTCTTTCAGTCAATCACCCCCGTGTTGTTGATTTTCCATGATATTGGGTGTAGGATAGAATCTTAAAATATTTGACACTACCAAACCAAGTATCTCAATAGAACTGTAGAAATTCTCTACAAATCTCGCTCTAAGACCATGTAAAAAAATTGACTGTAGGTTGACCCGATAATGCAATATAAATCAAAGAAGAATACTATAACCTAATTCTACTATCAATTTGCGGAAGATTAAAGATCGAGCTGAACACATATAACCAGGAGAAGAAGAATCAGTCGCAAATACTCATGAAAATACTTTGGGGAAAGCCTCAGCTAAAAACTCCACTATTTGTACTATCATACAAGGTTGAAATACATAGGAATTATACAAAGCCTTAGCTCTCACAGCTCCCAGCTCTCAGTACAATCCTCACAGATGCTCACAGGAAATCTTGGCTTCTCTCAACCCTTCCTCTCTTCCCTCCAAGCTCCTATTTCCTTGTGTTGTTCCTTTGGGATGATTCTCCTTCAACCAAGTGGAACACTATCTCACACAGTGTCAAAACTGCGCAATCCTCAAGGAATGATTCCTGACTACATGTATGAGTTCTCTTTGTAAGAACCACATGCAACTGATAGTACACTGTCCTTGACTTTAATCTCAACTGGGTCTTTCTCATAATAGACATGCATGAGTTTCTGATGAGGGAATCTTTAGTTAACTAGAGTAGCACTAGTTGGATGCACACATGCATCAACTGACTGTTAACTCTCTATTAGTTCCTTAAATAGTTTGGAACTAATTTAACTGGACTTAACTCAGTAAAATAAGTTAACTAATTACAATTCAAATATAACTCAATCTTATCTCCTTAATTTAAGGGATAACTCTTGCATGACTTCAGAACGACTTCTTACTTGAATTTCTCCAACTAATTAATTTGAAACAAATTAATTAATTATTTCCAAGTAGCGGTTAAGACTAAATTCGATTTTAATTCACAATTTAATTCAACGACAAATTAAATTAGAATATTCTTGTTGCGACATTTCAACACTCCCTCTCAATAAGAAAGGGATTATCTTCCACCCCGATCCTATCTCTATGGAACTCAAATTTACACATTGACAATGCCTTTGTCAAAATGTCAACATCTTGCTCCTTGTCAAAATATACACTGCAGCAACATGATCCTCCTTGATCTGAGAAAAGCCATGGGCAACACATCGTGCCTTATGTTTCTCCACACTTCCATCATCAGCTTGCTTTACCTTGTAAAGCCAATAGGAACTCACAACTGACTTGTTCTCCAGTCTCAGAACCACGTCCCAAACACTGTTACGAACTATGGAGTCATACGCCTCCACCAAATCGGCTACTGCACTTCTTCCTCAAAGGAGATGGCTCTGTCTCAACACATTCCCCATCAAGGGCCATGTATCTAGTGTACCTCTTAGGTGACCTCCTTTGTCTGCATTGAGAAGATGGTGCTCCCACATTCTCTCTCACATTCTTCAATAATCTGTCAACTTCTCTTGTGCGCTTCTATCCATCTCTGGAAGACTCTCCTTGAGTGGATGTCTCCACTCTTGGAACCTCTACATGCAGCTACTCTGCATTAGTGTGAGGCTCCTCCTCCTTAGGAACCAACAATTCCTCCACAAATTGTAGTTGGAGCTCCCTCTCAAGGGAAACTCACATTGCCTTCTGCTCATCAAACTTGAGATTTCTGTGAACCACTATCCTTCGACTGGTAGGCAAGTACACCTGATAGTTGTGAGGTGTATCAGTGTACCCCACAAGTATCCTCAACCCTTTTTTCGGCTCAAGCTTCTTCTGTGCATCCTTTGTCACATGGAAATATACCGATGAGCCAAAGGTCCTAAAGTGACCCACATTTGGTCTCTTACCAAAGAAAGCTTCCTCTGGTTTCCTCATCCCAAGTATGCGATGTGAGCTTCTATTCTGCAAATAGATCGTTGTGTTGCATGCCTCAGCCCACAAGTGAAGTGGTAAGCCTTGGTAATGCAACATTGCTTGTGCTGCCCCTATAATAGTTCCATTCTTCCTCTCAGCCACCCCATTCTGTTGTGGGTTATGAGGTGCCGTCAACTCCCGTTTAATTCCTTCCACTGCATATAAGTCCTTAAACTCTTGAGAGACATATTCTCCTTTGTTGTCGCTTCTCAAGGCCTTGATCTTCTTCCCTGACACTTTCTCGAGCAAAGTTTTGAACTCACAAAACTTTGTGAAGGTTTGATCCTTCTTCTACATGAAATAAATCTAACATTTACGAGAATAATCATCAACGAAAATCACAAAATACCTTTGCTTCGTTGTTTATGCCATCGAGAATGGTCCACACACATAAGTATGAACTCGACCTAAGATAACTTCTGCTTGACTGTCTCAATCATGAAAGGAAGACTTGGTGTACTTTCCCAAGGTACAACCTTTACATGTGTCAACTTGCTCAAGTTTACCTTTGGGAAGTCCTGTAGATATCCGTTGCACTATCTTCAGAGCCCCATGATGCAAATGGCCCAATCGCCTCTGCCACAACTCGCCAATGTCTTGCCTTTGCACCAATTCCACTTTCGTATGCTGCATAATCATCTACCTCTAGTTTATAGAGATTCTTCATCCGAATCTCTATCCTCTTGGTCTGACCCGCGGCGATGTGTCTTAGGAACGCCTTTCCTTTACTGAAGACAACATCGTAGCCTTTGTCCTCCAACATCATGACCGATACCAAGTTCTTCTTCAGTACAGGCACATACTTCACATCTATCAAGGTGGTAGGAGATCCATGCTCCCTTTGCAAAGAAACCATGCCCACTCCTGAAACACTATACCTTCCATCATCACCCATCTCTATGCGCATCTTGAGGTCTTTCTCCTCCAAGCCACTGAATAATTTTTTATCACCAGTCGTGTGGAATGAGGCTTCACTGTCAAGATACCAGACACAACCCATCATCGATGACACCATCCATGCAATGAGGGTAAAGTCCATTCAAACTGAGAGGTTAATGCCTCACCTTCCGATCCTTCGGAGGATCCCTTCTTGGACTTCTTCGATGGGTAATTAGTCGCATAATGTCCCATATCGTGACAATTAAAGCATCTTACTTTAGACTTGTCACCCTTCTTCCCTCCATGAGAAGAATTTGATTTGGAGTGGGAAGCCTTCCCCTCCCCTCTCTGTGCCTTACTTTCTAAGGCCAGATTTTATTAATCATCATCCTTGGATGAAGAACCATCTCGTGTGCTCCTCCTGATCTCCTCCTACATAAGATCCGACCATAGTCATTCCCAATCATGCAGTTTCTCCCTTCCATTCACAGAGTCCTGGTAACTATTCCAAATCTTTGGAAGGCCAAGGAGAGCAAGGCTCACCGTATCATCATTGGCAGTAGTTATTCTCACACTTCCAAGCTCATCTCTGCATGTGGTGAGCTTGTTTAGATATGTGGAAATAGTATCGCCCTTCTCCATCTTGATTCTTCGAAGCTTATCCTTGAGCGCCAATTTCCTCTAGTTGCTACTATTCTGGTAGAGGTCCTTCAATGTCTTCCAAATTGAAAATGGAGTATTGTTCCCATGGAGACTCGAGACAATATGGTCTTAAACTCCCTCAAGGATGATTTTTCTCGCCTTCGCCACACACTTCTTCCACTCAGCCAACTCTTGTGCATTGGTTGAAGCTAGATTTGGGATTTATTGATCAATGAAATCCTTCAAGCCATTGTCTTCTAATACAACCTCCATTCTATCTTTACATGCTATGTAATTTGAGCTACCTTCCAAGGCATACTCGAGTCTCAAGCCATAGAATTCCATTGGCCAACCTTGAAGTATAATATGAATTCGATTTGCACTTGCGACCCCGAACTTCAAACTTTGAATTCTATTCTCAGTATATTGTTCACAGCTCTGATGCCATGTAGAAATCCTCTACAAATATTGCTCTGAGACCATGTAGAAAATATGACTAAAGGTTAACCTGATAATGCAATATAAATCAAAGCAGAATATTATAACCTACTTCTACTATGAATTTGCGGAAGCTTAAAGATCTAGTTGAACACATATAACGAGAAGAAGAAGAATCAATTGCACAATACTCATGAAAATACTTTTGGGAAAGCCTCAGCTAAAAACCCCACTATCTGTATTATCATACAAGGTGGAAATACATAGGAATTATACAAATCCTTAGCTCTCACAGCTAGCCAGCTCTCAGTACAATCCTCACATATTCTCATAGGAAATCCTGGCTTCTCTCAACCCTTCCTCTCTACCCTCCAAGCTCCTATTTCCTTGCACTACTCCTCTGGGATGATTCTCCTTCAACCAAGTGGAGCACTATCTCACACACTGTCAGAATCACGGAATCCTCAAGGAAAGATTCCTGACTGCATGTTGAAAAGTGTTCAACAAGAATTGCTAAATTTAGAAAGTGCTCACAATAGAACTGCTAAAAATAGCACTTCTAAAAATAGGAGTTTGGCCAATGAGCATTTTGGCCACATTGGGTGAGAGATGAAACTTCTAAAAATAGAAAGTTCTAAAAATAGCATTTCTGGGTCCCTTCCTATTTATAACAGTCCCTAGTCTATGTATAGGAAGTAAAATTAATTTTAGTCTTAATAGCAGTTGGAAATATTAATTAATTAATTCAGTTGAGTTAATTAGTTAAGGAAATTTGAATTTGAAGTTTTTGTGAGCATGCGCATGAGTTGTCCCACTGATTGACGAATTTATTCTTAATTTCCTCCACTGATTGAGGGAATAAGTATGAGTTCTATAATGAGAGAATCAGTTGACTTAGTTCTAACTAGTCAAGTTCAGTTAGATTATTTTAACAAGTTGTTAAAATAATAAAATATAGTTTATTAATGCTTGCATGCATGTAACAACTATTATTTTAGATAACTGAGAATTCACTCATGGATAACTGTTGCATGTCAGTTTTGTCAGAGACCCAGTTGAGATCAGATGTGGGCTAGTGCACTATCAGATGCTTGGATATTTCTAGTAAGTATTCCTTGCATGGAGAAGGATCTATTATAGGAGATTAGAGGACTTGTAACCTATATATTGAGGCCTAGGTAGTCCATGATTTTCATCTTCTGATTAAATATCATCAAGATCTTTTGATTACAGAGAGATTATTTTTGTACGTTGAAGAGGATTTCCACTTGATTGATAATACATGGTTGGGGTTTTATGCTGGCGCTTTCCCCTGGATATATCTTGTGTTATGTGTGATTATTTCTCTTGATCAAATTATGTATGTTTCTACTTGATGTTGCTCATGAATTCGATTATGCTTTCACTTAATGTTTTGTAGAAGTAGAACAAGTATTATGCTTTAGGATATTGCATATATCGGTTTGTTCTACAGGTGAAATTTCTACATGGTATCAAAGCTAGCTGATTTGTAGAAAAATTCTACAAATTTCTACATGGTATTGGAGCACAGGTGATCAAGCAAGAATAGTATACTGAGAGGAGATTTCAAAGTTTTAAGTTTTGGGTCGAGAGTTTGCAGAGCAGATCTGAAAATTTCTGTACAAAATTTTTAGAAATAAATAGTAGATTTGGATTCCTTGCGGAAAAATACCCAAAAAAAAAAAAAAAAAATTCTACTGAATCAGAGTTCATATGAGGGAGATATCGCTGATTTAAAATCAGCTCCTTTTCTAGAAAATTTCATGATGGCGGGAAAGTGGAAATAGATTGGTGTGCAGGTCAAGAACCTGTATGCTCTTGAGGTTCAAGATGCATGCAAATCCTTGAGCAGCAAGGCAATTGATGGAGACTTGGTGGTTGAGAGGGAGGGTATATTACCTCTCAACATGTAGAGCCAGAAGAAGTCTGAGACGGTTATGGAGGAGCCATGATTGGTGCAACAACTTCAGGAGGTTGTGGAGTAGCCACAACAGGGGAAGCTGAGTGGAGATCGAGTAGAGACATCTACTCATGCAGAGATCTCCAGTAGGGAAAAATTCAAGCTAGGTGGGCTGAGGGATCACATGCAGCCATACCTCTAGGTAGGATGTGGGGCGATATAGAGTGATCGTCCCAAGGAGGAGGGGCAATATCCTTGAGGTACCCAACCTCTTGGATGAGACCTTGCTACAGGAGCCCCGATGTGGAGTAGCAAGAAATGACTGATTGCGTAGAGACAAATGTAGATGAAGCAGTAGAGAGAGCGACAGTGCAGGGAATCCCAGGACAACGCATAGCTAGCAGGCTACAACAATGCGAGAGGCACATGTGTTTTTCACAGTGCTAGGTGGCACAGAGAGGTGTGAAATGGTGCGAGATGCATGGAGATGTTGTAGTAGTGCAGATGTTAGAGAGGGAGCACCTGTCAACAGCATGTAGAGCTTTAGCATCAGAGTATGTTCCTAGCCCAACAGAGTGGTCAGTTGGGAGTGTTTTTGTTCCAAGTGTTGTTGGAGCAAGTGGATCAGGTAGATGTGTTGCTTGTAGAACATTCTAGAGTTACAGGATAGGGTTTGAGAGAAACCTTTCTTGTTGAGAGGGAGTGTTGAAAAGTGTGCAACAAGAAATGCTAAATTTAAAAAGTGCTAACAATAGAACTGCTAAAAATAGCACTTCTAAAATTAGCAATTTGGCCAATGAGAATTTTGGCCACATTGGGTGAGAGGTGAAACTACTAAAAATAGAAAGTTCTAAAAATAGCATTTCTGGGTCCCTTCCTATTTATAGCAGTCCCTAACCTATCTATAGGAAGTAAAATTAATTTTGGTCTTAACAGTAATTGGAAATATTAATTAATTAATTTAGTTGAGTTAATTAGTTAAGGAAATTCGAATTTGAAGTCTTTGTGAGCATGCACATGAGTTGTCCCATTGATTGAGGAATTTATTCTTAATTTCCTCCACTGATTAAGGGAATAAATATGAGTTCTATAATGAGAGAATCAGTTGACTTAGTTCTAACTAGTCAAGTCCAGTTAGATTATTTTAACAAGTTGTTAAAATAATAAAATATAGTTTGTTAATGCTTGCATGCATGTGACAACTATTATTTTAGATAACTGAGAATTCACTCATGGATAACTGTTGCATGTCAGTTCTGTCAGAGACCCAGTTGAGATCAGATGTGGGTTAGTGCACTATCAGATGCTTGGATATTTCTAGTAAGTATTCCTTGCATGGAGAAGGATCTATTATAGGATATTGGCGGACTTGTGGCCTATATATTGAGGCCTAGATAGTCCATGATTTTGATCTTCTGATTGAAGATCATCAGGATCTTCTGATTACAGAGAGAGTAGGATAGCTATTGAGTTGATTCTTTTTGTACGTTGAAGAGGATTTCCACTTGATTTATAATACACGGTTGGGGTTTTATGCTGTGCTTTCCCCTGGATATATCTTGTGTTATGTGTGATTATTTCTCTTGATCAAGTTATGCATGTTTCTACTTGATGTTGCTCATGAATTCGATTATGCTTCCGCTTAATGTTTTGTAGAAGTAGAGCAAGTATTATGCTTTAGGATATTGCATATATCAGTTTGTTCTACAGGTGAAATTTCTACACTGCATGCAAGAGTTTTCTTTATAAGAAAACACATGCAACTAATAGTACATTGTCCTTGAATTTAATCTCAACTGGGTCTTTCTTAGAATAGACATGCATGAGTTTCTGATGAGGGAATCTCCAGTTAACTGGAGTAGCACTAGTTGGATACATGCATGCATCAACTCACTGTTAACTCTCTATTAGTTTTTCAAACAGTTTGGAACTAATTTAACTGGACTTCACTCAGTAAACTGAGTCAACTAATTACAACTCAAATATAACTCAATCTTATCTCCTTAATTTAAGGGTTAACATTTACATGACTTAAGAAATACTTCTAACTTGAATTTCTCCAACTAATTAATTTGAAACAAATTAATTGATTATTTCTAGGTAGATGTTAAGACTAAATTCAATTTTAATTCACAATTTAATTCAAGGACAAATTAAATTGGAATATTCTTGTTGCAACATTTCAACAAGAACTACTTTTCACGTTGGAATATAAACATGATTAAATCACACATGCACAAAATATTCACAATGTTTTCAATTTTCAACCCAAATTCGTTACTTTAATCAACATATAATAAAACAAACTAGGGCTCCCATACCAGGGATAATGGACCTCATACAACCATTGGTACAAGATACAAAACTAGGGCTTGGTGCCAGTCCATCAACAACCAATCTATCCTCAACAAGATACAAAATTAGGGCTTGGTGTCAGTCCATCGACAACCAATCTATCCTCAACAAGATATTTTGACCATCTAGTTATCGCATTCTCTTTTAGATTCACTTGTTTGTGCCCTATACATGCCTGGTCCTCTAGCTCCTGATTTGCAACACCTGCCTCCATCAATGCTCCAAGTCGATCTGGCCACTAAACCTTAGTTTTCAATCTGCTCTCTAATTGTGCTTTACTCCATCAAGGGAATAACACATCAAGACTCATGTCAAGTTGTTCACACTTTCGTTTATGACCAACTCTCAGTCTTCCCATTACTACTCCTAACCTACTTAGGGACTTCAACCCACTATGGTCTTCTTGCGCTGCTCCAATGAAGAGAAACATAGGGCATGGAGGGATACCACCTGTCGCTCTAAGATTTCCATCTCCCACAATGAACATGGGATCAGAGGACTTCCCATTATCTATTGTAGAAGTCCTTCTTCATACACAAGTCAAGAGATCCACAAACTGCTCTTGTCTGATCAAACCCTTGAGCTCAACAACTTCCACTCTAGCAACCACTTTTGTCCATCAAATTGTTTCACATCGGGATCCAACTTGGACACTACCACGTTGTCCCTAGCAGACCATAAATTCCCAATCACTATCCACACTTGGTCCACTCTCTTGCTACCCTCCAATAATCCATGAGTGACCAATCCTCTTTGTATCATTTTCTCCTAGTTAGGGCATCCAACACCTAGGAAGCCCCTCCACATGGCTGCTAACAAACTTCACCAGCATTCCTCTCCTAGGACACCTATTACTCCACTATGATATATGCTCCTATGAAGTCTCTTGATAACCAAATCAATCCTTCAATTTAGCTCCCATAGGCTACAATAAAAACAAATCCAAATGGTCAAATCTATGACCCATCACAAGACAAAAATGCAACTCCAAGTCTATTATATTGTTGTTATTATGATTTTTACTGGTTAGCGCACCATACAATGTTGCACCAGCCCTTAACCAAGCACCCAAACAACCCTCAATCATTGTGGCATCACCAAGGAAGGATCATCCAAAGATGTTTTGTTTTTCAAGGAAAACATCTGCTCCAAAAAAACCCCACGCTACCACTGTTTTGTGGTGGTAAGTCCCGCAGCCTACCACGACTCCATGCCTGTACCCATAGCCCACAAAAATTAGGTTTCCCTTATCTTTTTCCTACCCCAACATACATGTGTTTGGCGTTGACTTACTTGGCGTCCCTGCAAGTGTGAACAACTCTTCCAACAACCCTCAAAAGGCAGCTATGCAAACTCTTTCCCTTGCTGAAATGCTCTCCCACCTATGGCCCAAACAGAGATAGGTATGCCATGTTTTTCCACTCTTCTAATGAGTTCTTGTGTTACATAAATGGATGTGAGAAATGAATCTCCATCACCTTCTTTTTATACACATAATAAAGGCTTCTTACAACATCCTCCATGAGCTTGTCCACGTATCAACATGCTTACTAAACTTAAGACAATCTTAACTCATTTGGTGCAAACCCACTCCATAACTTAAAAACTTCATAACTCTATTTATACAACTAGGAATCATATGATCTTCATTGCATATGATTCGTCTCAATAAGAGCTATCATCCTCATCCATCACATCTTGAGATGTGCTCACGGTTTTGTCCCAAATCACATTAGGTGAAAAACCTCAGGCTTAGGTTTCAAGCCCACAAGACCACTTCTGGAGCTCCTTCCTCCAAACCCTTGATCCTCAAGCATTGGAGTACCTCACAAGCTACAAAAAATCAACACTCCCTCTTAGTGAGGGAGGTACTTCAAAGATTAAGAAGTAGCCATTATCATCTGGTGATACAATCCCATTTGGCATCCATCACTGCAAGATACATTGTAGAATGAATTTGGAAATCTCCCTAGTGCCTCTAGCTCATCATATTTGAAATTGAAGATCCCAAACCGCCATAGGGATGCTCCCTCTGAGGTTATACTCCCTTTGAGCTTACACAATCTCCATTGGCTCAGTCCTACAAGCACGCATCCTCCTTGATAAAATACCACTCTTATAAATCCCTACAATCTCGACTATGCAACATCACAATCCAATCAAGACTTTAGCCTACCAATTTGTAGTCCATTACATGAATCCATATTGATCAATCTAATCTCATCGAAGACAAAGAAACCCTCAAGCTATCCCAACCATCCATGTAAAATCAACATAAGTTCATGATGAACAATCTTCCCTACAAAAAACCATTGTTCACCGGCTTACCACCAATCCACCATTACTCCGAGCCAATCTTGTTGCCAAGCCAGATAAGACCACATCTCCATGTCTTTAGATGAACCCTTTTCTCCATGCTCTAGACACCGACAACTCCATTTAAGTTGCTTCATTATGCACACTTTGATTCACTTTCGCTCAAAGTAGCTCAGACACACTATGATACCATGTTGATTTTCCATGGTCTTGTGTCTAGGGTATAATATTAAAATCTATGATGCTACCCAACCAAGAATTTCATTAGTCATACTTTTCATAGTGGAATATAAACAATTGTAAATCACACATACACAAAATATGGACAATATTTTAAACTTTTCATTCGAAATTCATTATATTAATCAACATATAATACAATAGTCTAGGGCTCCCGTACTAGGGATAGTGTCCCTAATATATCCACTAATACAAGATACAAAACTAAGGCTTGGTGTTAGTCCATTGACAACCAATATACCCTCAAAAATGTACTCTTGCCATCTGGTTGTAGCATGCTCTCTCAACTCCTCTCAGTCATACTGTGTACTTGCCAGATCCTCTGAATCCTAATGTGTAGCTCTAGCTTCTATGAGTGCTCCAAGTCCATCTCACCATTGAACCTCGGCTATGAATATGATCACTAGTTGTGCCTTAGTCCATCAAGGGAACAACACATACAGACTCCTATCGAGTTGGTCAAAACTATGTTTGTGACCAACTCTTAATCTGGCCACTGCTGCTCTTCAGCTACTTAGGGACTTCATCCCACTATGGTCTTCTTACATTACTTCAATGAAGAAAAAAATAGGGCACGGAGCACTACCTATATAATTCCTTCTTCACACACAAGTCTGAAGCTCCAAAAACTTCTCTTTTCTAATCATACCGTTGAGCTCAACAACTGCCACTTCTAGAAACCACTATTGTACATCAAAGTGTTGCACATTGGGCTCCAACTTGGAAATTATCAGGCTTTCCTCCAATAGACCATAAATTCCCAATCATTATCCACACTTAGTCCACTCTCACACTACTCTGCAACAATCCATGATTGACCAATCCTCATTGTAGCATTTTCTCCTACTTAGGGTATACATCACCTAAGAATCCCTTCCACATGGATTCTAACAAAATTCACCAACAGTCCTCTGAAGGACACTTATTACTCCACTAGAATATTTCCTCCTATGAAGGCTCTTGATCACCAAATCAATCGTTCAACTTGGCTCCCAGAGGCTATAATAAAAACTCATCCAAAACTGGTCAAATTTATGATCCAACAAAAGACAAAAATGCAACTCCAAGTATGTTATATTGTTGTTGTTATGTATGTGACTGATTAGGGCATCATGGCATGCTACACCAACCCTTAACCAAGCACCCAAATAGCCCTCAATCGTTGTAGAATCACTAAGGAAGGATCCTCTAAGCATGTGTTGTTCTTCTGGGCACACATCTTCTCCAAAACAACCCCACACTGCCACTGTTTTGTGGCGGTAAGGCTTGCAGTGTACCACAACTCCTTGCATGTACCTATGAACCACACAAAACAAGTTCCCCTTACCTTTTCACTACCCCAACAGACCTGTGTTTGACCTTGACTTTCTCAGCCTCCCTACAAGTGTGAACAACCCTTCAAACAACCCTCAAAAGGCTCCTACAAAGCATGCTTCCCTTGCTAAAATACTCTCCCACTTGTGGCCCAAACAAATATAGGTATGTCGAGTTTGTCCACCCCACCAACGAGATCTTGTGTTGCAAAAATGGATGTGAGAAATGACACTCCATCACCTTCTTTTTATACACATAATAAAGTATCCTTTCAACGTCCTCCATGGGCTTATCAATCTATCAAGAGGCTTACTAAACTTAAGCCGACCTTAACTCATTTGGTGAAAACCCACTCCATAAATTAAAAAATTCATAACTCCATTTCTATAACTTGAAATCAGATGATTTTCATTTCATCAGATTCATCATGATACGAGCTATCATCCTCATCCATCACATGTCGAAATTTTCTCATGGTTTTGTCCCAAATCACGATGGATGCAAAAACCCAAGTTTGGGTTTCAATCCCACAATACCAATTATGGAGCTCCTTGCTCCAAACCCTCGATCCTCAAGGCTTGGAGTACCTTCCAAGCTATAAAAATCAACATGTGCCATATTCCAAGCATGAAAGTTGGACTCACAACAAAACAACTAGGTCCTCCTCAAGCTTTACTTCATATCCTGCCATTAGCGGTCAAGGGATTTATAGGTCGAAAACCCTCAACTATACAACGAGGATTTACCACCACCCTCCCATTACTGGTAAAGGGTTCCTAGGCTAAAAAATGAACATACACTACAAGTGTTTACCGTAATCTAGCCAAAACTAGTCAAGGGATCACTGAGACTTAAACAAGCTTGGATGCCTCCACATTTATTCACCAATACCTTGAGAAAATTTCATGTCTACACCCTCAAGCTTTACCATGTATCACGACATTATCATTAAAGGGATTCCTAAGCCCTTGGGAATTTTTCTGAGACCACCCCACCTAGTTCCAAATCCATCTAGAAATCCAGCTCAATAGAATGAAATAACCCCATCACACCATGGCTATCCAGAAATGGCAAGGCAAGGCAAGGATGAAAACCATCGTCACATTGGAAAAACCCATGTCAATGACATCAAGAGAACCAAATACACACATGCATTTACCATGCATGCCAAAAATAGAAAGGAAATCACACATGCAACCTATTACTTAAAAGTATTATTGCTAAATCTACTTGATCCAACTTTTCCTTGCTTTCCTTATCCTTCCTTTTCCTTCCTTTCTCCAATTCTTGAGTGCTCCAAGAATGCTCTAAGTTTATGAAAGAGAGACTAAAAGAGAGCTCCAAAATTGAACTAACAAAAGTCTCAACTAAAAAAAGACATGAATTGATCCTCTCAAGCCTTTTTACCATTGAGACCTATAATTTATTCATTTTTCCTTCAATTTCCTCCCCGCATGCAACCTGTGACCTTTCACCTTCCTTTTCTCCTATTTTCCATTATTTTCATAAATAAATGTCATGTAATGCAACTTTTTCTTTTCAAATCCCTTTCCATTGCCTTTCTAATTTCCTTAGCCATAATAAACCAAATGAACACTCGCTAGGATGTTTTTCCCAACATTCAACTTGGAATATGTGTCCCATGAACCTAGCCTTAATTTTTTGACATGAAAATTTAACTCGGGTTGTTACAATGTCCATCATCTGAATTTCATATGGTGCGATAATTAGAGTACACTAAATTTTTATAAAGATCCAGTGTGGTGACAATGGACCAAACATATCGAGATCCACATGCACTTCATTAGAGAACAAATTCATGATGGAATCATCGATTTGCAACATTGTCCTAGTTCTGAGCAAACTTTCGACATATTCACCAACACATTCATTGAGCAAAAGTTTTAATTTATGCAAGATCGTCTCGGAGTGGTGGAAATGACTACCTAACAGCAGTCTTTTCTCTACTTTTGCATTATAATTTGAGGGGGGGATTTTCTTCCCACTGGGTTTTCCCTCTTTCCTCTTTTCATGCATTGTACATGGGTAGCTAAAATGGCCTTCTTGTTGGGACTCATTCATTTTTCATCGCACTCACCTAAGTTATACTTAAGGGTGTGTTGGTATACATGCACCTAGTTAGTCGTAATTAGATCTAGTTAAACTCTAGTTCTTGCATGTGATATGAACTTAGTTAATGTTAGTTAAATCTAGTGCTTACATGTGATGTGCACTTGGCTTTAGTTATTTAATTCTTGTACATGCATGTGGTGCATATGCACACTAACATAGCATAAAACACACTTAAATTCAGTTAGTTTTAATTAGCTTTAGTTATTGCATGTACGTCTAGGCTTAACTTAGTTTTATAACTAGAGAGAGAAGAGATAGCGATTAAACAAACAACACCAAACACTATTTTTTATTGATTTCGCAAACATTACATATAGGACTACATGACGCTTCTATATTTGAGAATACTGGATCTAGATTACTAAAAATAACTAATACAACTATTAACCTAGGAACTCACACAATAAAACTCACGGCAACATGGAAGTCATGGAAGCATTACTTTCAATACCGTCCCTTAATGCTTACATGACAAAAATAGTAAGTAGATATTACAACAATGAATGAATCTCTGTCAAATTTCTTTATTATGGTCATCACTAACACTCATATCCACTCTGAAATCTCATGCTTTCCACTCTTTTCTTCACCACACTTTCAAGCTTCCCACTTGATCCATTTAAGACATAACCAATTTAGGCCATCATTGAAGAACTTTGCCGAATTGACGCTTCTCAACATCTCGAAGCACAATGGGTCAGTCTTGATACTGAACCATCCTATGGAACTACTACCATATGTTGAATCCACAACCCTTCGTAGCCTTCACCAATTATCTAGGTTAACATTCTGGGTACAAAATGTCTTCAGCATACAATTCTACAGCTTGACCGTGTATAAATAACCTGTATTAGTGCTCTCGAAGCGTGACAAGTCACACCACCTTAACCTTATTAAGGATTACCTATGACTAATTCTCTAGGAGCTTGACAAGTCACATTATTCTATTAAATAATTGACTGTTCTTTGTGCATATTTTATCTTCTCACAACTGTAAATTTGTGAGACACTAGTCTTCATATATCCATTAAAAATTTACACATCACTCCATCTTCATTATATGAAGAAACACTCACAAATATAATAAATATCCATGACAACCATTCTCACTGCATGATTAATTAACATATTAAAAAACATGCTTACATGCCCCACCATACTACTATGACATAAAATGCTTAACCCAAGCAATGTGGTTTTTCTGATATTTTTCCTTCTTGTTGAATGCCTCAATGGGCCACCGCTATATTATGGCATTTAGTGTGAATATAATTGTAGATGTTGAAGAGCCGCAACACTCCTGCCAATTCGGGTTGAACTGACTCCTAAATCTGCATTAAGGCTGAACTTGCATTGGCAGGAAACATGACGCCAGATGAAGTGATCACAATTGTTGCAGCCATGATGTTCCCCTGTAGAATTGGCTCTTGGATTGATGCTAACACCTACTTGTTTCGCTCTCAATTGCCGAGGATGATCTCTACAAAGCAGAAGGTCTCGGTGCCATATTTGATTCTTTTGCACACACTTAAGAAACCACTGCTCCAAAATTTCATCATCGGATCTCTATCCCACTGTCGCAATTCCCCCTTCTACAACTCTCAACTGGATCTGGACAGGATCAACCCTTAATTCGCCAAACGACCACGAATTTTCTACATCTGTAGTTTTCAACCATCGTTGCACCTTTGAAGCAATAGACAAATCCCATTTTCGTCGAGGCAACAGGTGGATTGAAATCAGTTCCTCATGGTCACTCGACATCTTAATGGTAACAGGGAATTTAATATTGTTGCATGAAGAAGAGTATATGTTGAGCGAGGCCTCAATGTTGCAACGATCATAGGGACATCTTATTGGTAACAGGGAATTTAATATTGTTGCATGAAGAAGAGTATATGTTGAGCGAGGCCTCAATGTTGCAACGATCATAGGGGATGCCGGTAGACAAAATAACACGATCAAAAAATTTCAAAATACTCATATTCATATCCTCCAAACATTAATCCAAATCTTCCCCGTTAGAACGTTCACCGACAAATCCACACAACACGTCCGGTTTAAATAATGCAGGATACCCATGACTTGCGGCAACATTTTTGCCATTCCATGAAAAGAAGCAGCCAGAGATATAGTAGCAGAAAATATTCTTAATGGTGGTTTTTTTCCTTGGCACATAAAGCAAATACATACAGTAAATAAAAAATAAAATTTACTTGCATAACTATTACATGTAGGGGTTTTTAAGACAATATTTTAGATAATTTTTGAGTCAATTGTCTTAACTTGGGAGAAACTTATGTTTGTCTTAAATATTTTAAAAGGTTGTATCAAATTTTTTGTCTAAAAAAATTCGAACACATTATTATTGTCTCTATAAAGATAATATATAACACATTATTATTGTTTCTATAAAGACATGAATTATTGTACAATTTCATTTGTCTCTCCAGAGACAATTTCTGTAGTGACACTTTCATTTTTGTCTATTTAGAGACAAATACCACTACATCACAAAGGGGGGTTTTCAGACAATTTTTGGGTAAATTGCCCTAACTTGACACAAAAAAAACTTGTGCCTTGTCTTAAATATTGTCTTTAAACGTGCGTTTCAAATTAATGTCTCAAAAAAATGTATCTATTAACACAATACATAACAAAAGTATTATTGTCTCTCTGGAGACAATTTCATCCAGAAACAATAGTTTGGATTAAAGACATATTGTCTTTATAGAGACAATTGGTCTTTTGTCTCTTTAAAGACCCTTCAAAAAAATGTATCTATTAACACAATACATAACAAAAGTATTATTGTCTCTCTGGAGACAATTTCATCCAGAAACAATAGTTTGGATTAAAGACATATTGTCTTTATAGAGACAATTGGTCTTTTGTCTCTTTAAAGACCCTTTAAAGACAATATAAAACAATGAATCCAGGAAAATATTTGACCATTGATATAAATCAACATAAAATGTATTTAATTAAAAATAAACTACAATATCATTGATTAATTTATGATAGGGCATAGTGGATTCGAGCCACCAACCTCGTTTTTTATAAGAAGGTGCTTTTCCATTGAGCTAACACCCTTTAAAGAATTATGTAATCAGGTTGGCAAATCAGAAGACGTGGCACAGATACAGAGGAGCTGATGATGAGCTTCAGAGGGTTTCCAAGATGAAATGGATAGGATGGAGGTGGTTGAAATTTGATATCAACTATCCTAAAAAATATGAATGTCTTAAACTTGGAAGCAGGATTGAGGCATTTGTCCATGAAAGCCATCTACACAATGTTCAAAAGAACAGTTAACTAAAATATGAATTTTAACGATTTCTTAAACGAGAAAAAAAATAGCTATTATATCATTATTGTTGAGTTGAAGAATGTGAAATATTCAAAACAATTAATTTTTGTCTAAATAAGCATCAAATCACTAAATATCTAAATTATTTGAAGTGTTAATTTTTTGTCCCAAAAATTAGAGGAACACATTTACAGTGAATTGATATAGTAACAAAAGGTGGTAGTAAGGGAGGAATCCCCGTACAAGAAGAAGAATAAATTTTTTCAAACATACAAGTCATCTAATCCCCAGTAAAGTAAAGAAATTTAAAAAATCAACCCTGTGCTAGTAGACAATTGATCTATTACTGATAAAAGAACAAAATCATCTAATCCTGAGTAAAATAAAGAAATTGAAAAAATCAAGCGTATGCTAGTAGACAGTTGATCTATTACTGATAAACGAAAGTTTACATTATATTTTGTGACGTGCAAAAGGTGTATATTTATTTTCAAATTTAGTAAATTGTTGTAATGGGATTGTTTGCACAATATGGATGCCAAACTTTCGAGAAGAAATATATTTTCACAAAAAAATCCTTTTACTTTTAATCAGCCACAAAGAGTGGGAGAATGCAGAAGGAAAGCATTACGGAACCATTTCTTATATAAAGAAAAATTAAGGAACCATTTTTCATGTAACTGTAGAATAACTGGTAAATAGTAAATACTTATAATCATGTAAAATAAAAGATATGGGAAACATTTATCCAAAAAGACTTAAAATTTTTGAGGGTTTATATATTTTTGTAGAAAATGCTGATAAAAGTTCTCAAAAAGATTAATTTTATTTGGACTCCTATTTCTTTCGGAAGAACATCTTGAGGTTTGGAGTTGCACCAGGTAACATGGATTTCTTTGGCTTCGATGCGAGATTTAAAAGATAACTATTTGAAAAAAATATGTCTAGGTCTTGCACCCTATTTTGTCTCTCGGAAAAATTTATCAAAAAAACTTGAAATTTATGGGGGTTTATATATTTTGTAGAAAATGCTGATAATATTTTCAAAAAGATTAATTTTATTTGGACTCATATTTCTTCCAGAAGCACACCTTGAGGTTTTGAGTTGCACCTGGTAACAGGGATTTCCTTGGCTTCGGTGTGTCATCTGAAAGGTAACTATTTGAAAAAAAATGTCTAGGTCTTGCACCCCATTTTGTCTCTTTTTAGACACATTGTTTGATTAGATGCAGGCCACAACAAAAATGAAACGTCAGTCGACAGTTAATTCTGATCCATTGACCTCACCACTCACCAATTAACCAAAGTGTTGTTGGCAATGCAAATGAATTATGATTGTGAAATGGTGAATTATTTCAATAAAATTAGAAATATTATTAGCCTGATGGAGAAGCCATAGAGAAAGGATAGAGTAACATGAAAAAAGGAAAATTTTAAGGGCATCTAATTAGTTTGTATGACCCTTCAGTGGAGGATTCGAAATAGGTTGCCCCTTCATGACCCATGTAAATTGGGAAAGTTTGAACAAATTGTTCGGTTATGATTATTTTGGGTGAATTACACTTATATTTTTCTTATAATGCTACATAATGCTTCTATATTTCCATTACTCATCTGAAAATACATGTTACTAACAATACCATATAATAACAAAAATATGAAGGTTGAATCTGAAATCTGGATAAGAACGGAACATATTCCTATCCAATTTTGAGGACAAACTACAACACCACCTCTAATGGAAATAACTAAATGATATAGGGTAGGATGGCGAGTTTAGGAGTACACCATAAGGGTTTAGGGTAAAAACCCTAGATTTACTACAACACTCTCCGCAGGCATCTGGACTTGGACAACCGTCGACCGACAGATCTCCGTTTCAGTTGCAGCTACATCTGTCTCCATCTACTGATGGTAATAGCTAACAGCATGGGCAATGCTATGGAAGTCAAGGATCTTGATTATACCGAGGATCCTTTCCCTAACCGCATCATTTTTGGAAACCCTAACCTCATTTCACTGGCATCTGGCTCATTCCCCCCATCTAGACCTGCTCCGTTAAGCTCTTCACTGGTGGTTTCCTATCCGGGACACAGTACAACTCCTCTGTTTTTCGGGTCTCTTTCCATTGAATCCCCCGCTCTGGACTGCCCTCCTTTATCACCAGGAACCCTCCATTTTCTCACTGCAAATACTCCACCTTCACCCTCTTTTGACCCAAATCCGCCGACAGTCCATCTCCAACCGTCCTCTTCGACTTTTTTCACTGCACCGCCTGAGGACCTCCATGCTTCCAAAGCTCCAAACCCTCCCATCTCTGCAAACTCTCTGTCAGGCTGCTTTGAAACCCCTGCGGTGAAGGTCAATTCAGCAACACATACCACACAGGAGGGTTCACCTGATCCGTTGTCGGACCATCCATCTGCCCCTCGAACTGGAAAATGGAAGATGAAGTGTGTGAAGGCGACCACAAAGGACATCACTATTCGTTTTGGTAAGAGCTCTGCAATTGGGGAAGCTGCATTCATGGCAAACACTATGTTGGTCGGACATGTTCGAGGCCGAGCATATTCAACAGTCAGACTCACCCTATGGGTCTGTGAGATTTGGGGAGGTTTTCTCAAGGAACTACCTGAGGTGCAGGTATTGCCCAGGGGTTGGTTCGCACTCCATTTTGCAAAAGAAAACTATACAGACCTGGTCCTTGCAAGGTACTGGCACATTGAGATGGCTCCTATACTCCTCAAGAGATGGAGTCCCCTCTTTGACCCAGAGAGGGAGCAAATAGGGGCGGGGCCACTCTAGGTTCGCTTGTCAGGGCTTCCACTGCAGTACTGGTGCGAAGAGGTTTTCGTCAGAATTGGAAATGCCCTAGGTACCTACCTAGACCATGACAGAACATTTGTGCAATTGAAGAACAGAACCCTTGCTTGCATTCTGGTACACTTGGATACTAGTGAAGGTTTGGAAGAGAAAATCACTCTTCAATGGGGGAAATACACGAGGTATAGATCCTAGACTATGAAGGAGTTCCCTTCTAATGTAGGAGATTTCACAGAGTGGGGCATATCTTCAAAAACTACCCACTCATAAAAAAACCAGAGGATCCTCTGAGGGCACCTACTACATCTGCAGGGAATGATGGGCCAGTTCTGAATCGCTCTCCTAGTTTGGGTCCTTCTCCTCCAGTCAGCAACATCTCCCCAAAGACGGTGGAAGCAGTGCATAGAATGCCATCGCCCCCCCTCACAAGAGCTCGTGCTACAGCTGAGGCCGCAAAATTATCGGGTATTTCTCTGACCTCTTGCCCTACCTCATTTGCTTATTTCTCATCTATTGTTACATCCACCATATACACTTCTGTGGCTCACTGCACTAGGCTTCAACATTACCTTCCATCGCCACCACCACTCCATCTTTGCCCTCTCTATCAACCAACTCCACCTCCCCATCATCAAACAGGAAATCTGCATCTCAACAACCTTCGCTCCCGTACACTCTCTGGTGGTACCTCGTTTCAGATCGCCAGTTTGGGACTCACCCAACCTAGTTTTGTCATCCTTTCATCTCCCGGGAGGAAATCAAATCTTTCCAAAGCCATAAAACGAGTAGGGGTAGAGGTCACCTCTAGCATGAAATCCACTCTTGATGGGGTTCTTAGAGCACTGCACACCCAAAGTAGGGTTCCCCCATGAAGTGTCTCTTATTCAATTGTAGAGGCATGGCTAGTGCTTCCAAGAAACTAGCCCTGTGTAGACTATTTGAAGTAGAGAATTTTGACATTATCATGCTACAAGAAACCCTAGGTGAGGCCGAACTCATCTCCAGCTCTTTAAGTACTCTATCTCCTGGATGGAATTTTTTGGCCACGGATGCTGTGGGTCGATCAGGGGGCCTAGCCATTGGATACAATCCTCGTAACATCAGGGTTTTAGCATCTTGGGGTGGCCATGGTTTGATTGGCTTAGATGTTTTCTTAGCAGAGCTTGGTATTAACCTGAGGGTTATTAACATATATGGTCCCTGTCATCAGCGGGAAAACTTATGGCAACACCTATTAAACCTATCGATTTTTTCTCCTGATCACATCATTCTAGGGGGAGATCTCAATTTCTCTTTGGGTTTTGGAGAGTCTTGGGGGTCACAAGCACAAGTGGACTCTATCACTGGATATATGACTAATCTCTTGGAACAACACAACTTGGTGGAAATTCCCATGAATAAACCTCTCCCTACTTGGCGAAATAAAAGGGTGGGGGATGTTGCACTTTCATGAAGATTAGATCGTTTTCTAATAAAGGTCCCCCTAATGAATCAACTGCATCACTACAAATAATGGGTGGGCACAGGGGGCATCTCAGATCACTCCCCCATTTATCTGGAGGTGTTTGGCCACCATCCTAAACCAAAAGCTCTATATAAATTTAACCATGGTTGGCTTCAAGATCCTAGATACATAAACATGGTCTCGGAATTATGGAATGCCATCCCGATTGATAGACATGATTCCTTAACAAAGGGTCTCTATCATAACCTGTCCCAGCTCAAGCATCTATCTGTCAACTGGGCTAAAGAGAAACATCAAAGGGAGAAGCTTCTATTATCACAAATTGAATCTGAGTTGAGTATATTGCTCGATGATTGAAACCTGGGATTTGCTTCAGCAGACGAAAAAGCCCACTTGATTGAGCTAGAAAACCAAAAGGCAAGGATTTTGAAGGAGAGAGAGGAATCTTTCTGCCTCAGAAGCAGAGCTATATGGTTAAAAGCAGGAGATGAAAACACTAGATTCCTTCATAACTTTGCAAAAGGTAGAAAAGTTTCAAACACAATTTGGAATTTACCTCTACTTGATGGGGGAGTGGCTGACACCTTCAAAAATCTCTCCCATCTTGGCACCACTCATTTCAGGAATCTCTTCAAAAGCCCTCCTGGGTCAAATCTGGCTAATATCATCAATGTGGGAGGACATTTTCCCCAGTTTGTAAATGAAGATGATGCCGAGAAATTAATTGCCCCTGTTACTATAGGCGAACTGGAGGGAACACTGAAATGGTTCAAAAAGGACAAGAGTCCTGGTCCGGACGGGTGGACGATAGAATTCTATGTTTCATTATATGAACTTTTGGGGAATGATCTATTAAAAGTTGTGGAAGAATGTAGAGTATCCAGATCTTTGTACAATGTTGTCAATTTGACCTTTATTGGACTTATCCTGAAATCCGACACTCCTTCCTCTTTCAATGACTATAGGCCTATCTCATTATGCAACTATCTGTATAAAATCATATCTAAGGTCATTGCAAATCGTCTTCGGCCCATTCTATCTCAACATATCGGTCCCCAGTAATTTTCCTTTCTTGAGCACCGCCAGATCCATGAAGCCATTGGTTTGGTCCAAGAGGCCATCCACTTGATCTGGACTAAACACCTAAAGGGCATCATTTTAAAGATTGACTTGGAAAAAGCCTTTGACTGTGTCAAGTTTCTCTATATCAATATGCTCCTTATTCATCTGGGCTTCCCACATGATTTCATTTCGTGGATTATGGCCCGCATTACCTCCCCTACCTACTGTGTCCCCATCAATGGATTTTCCTCCCACTTCTTTCATGCTGAGAGGGGACTCTGACAAGGCTGCCCCCTCTCCCCTTTACTATTTCCGATTGTCATGGATGGGCTTAGCCGTTTACTAGCTTCTGCCAAAAGAGATGGCAGCCTTTGTGGCCTCAAGGTAACTCACTCCTGCTTCCTCACACATCTCCTTTTTGTGGATGATGTTCTCATTTTCCTAGATGGGAGCATTCGAGACTCTCTCACTTTCTCCAAAATTCTCTCCCTCTTCTCATCGGCTACAGTATGCAGGCAAATCATGGAAAATCTACCATTACCTTAGCCCTCACCTCCATCCAGGAGTCTCAACTTGAACAACAACACTTCCCTTATTGCATCATACCCCTGGACAGGGGTTTCAAATATCTGGGATTCTGGATTAAGTCTCTCAGCCAGAAAATTGTAGACTGGGTCTGGCTTGTCACCAAGCTGGAAAAAAGGCTTTCTAACTAGAATCATAGATACTTATCCAGGGTTGGCAGATTAGTGCTCATCAAATCAGTACTTGAGGCCACCCTTATTTTCTAGATGGCACTAGCATGGATCCCCAGGAACATACTAGCCCAAATGCAACAACTTTGTAGCAGGTATCTCTAGAATGGCCACTTAGACAAAAAGATCTTTGCTTGGGTCAGCTGGAATAAGATCACCTTGCATAAAAAATGGGGAGGCTGGGGACTAAAAGATCTACCCATATTTGCTCAAGCCCTGGCTACAAAAATGGGCTAGACTCTATTGACTAGGCAAAATCTATGGACTACAATCACATATCACAAGTACATTTGGCCACAACAAATTATGGATTGGGTCTGTTTGCCAAGTTGGCCTAAAACAGGTATTTCATCAGTATGGAAGGCTCTCCTACACTCCCTTCCTAGCATTAGAGACAACCTCATTTGGAGAATAAATGATGGAACAAAGGATCGCATAGGATTGGATCCCTGGACTAGAGGTGGAGGTAGATTCCAGCTATCAAGAGAACTTAGCCAACACCTTCATTCACATGAGATCAAGGTTATAGCACATATAGTGGATCCTCTAAACACCAACATTTTCTCTTAAGTATGGAAATATTCCCTACAACTTGATATTCCCCCACAGTGGTAGCAAGAATGGCAGGAATACACAAATGCACTATGTGAATCACACATCATGATCAAAGAAAGACCAGATGAACTCATTTGGAGTCTTGTTGAGAATGGTATCTATTCTCCAAAGACCGGATATCTCAACATGATCTCACACAAACAGCCAGAGCAGATAGTGTTTTGGTGGAAGAGTATCTAGAAACTAGTATCGCCCCCAAGAACAAGACTGTTCTTTTGGTGTATTCTTAGAGATAAAGTTCCCACAGGCAAGTCTCTCACCCATCGATCTTTCAATGGCCCTCACTGGTGTGTCTTATGTAAGAAATATTCTAAATCGACTCTGCATATATTTCTTCAATGCACCTCCCTAATCAATCTATGGTAGAATATCTCCATTACTATTCATATTTATGGGCATTGGGAGGGTGACAACATTGGTCGAGCATGGGAAAGCTAGTGCAATCTTCATCATGGCACTAAATTACAATGCCTTCCCTTAATCATCTACTGGCATATATGGCTGGCTCGAAACCGAATTATATTTGATGACAGACCTGTTTGCTGGCCACATATTACAGCCCGAATCATATTTTCCTGTCACAAGTTGCCCGAGCCTCAAAAACCTCGGCCCCATAGACCACATCATCCTACTCCTATTGACAAAAACTCTCCTTGGACATTTTTTGATGGTGCTGCACAGCACCAAGGATGGGGCGGTGGTTTCATTATTTACATTAATGAACAACATTACTACAAATTAAAGATGGGGCTAGGTGAGGGCACAAATAATTTTGCAGAGCTCATTACACACCGTCATCTACTGCATTTTTCACTGGGTCATAATTGCATGGATTTGAACATATATGGTGACTCAAAAATCATAGTAAATTGGTTCAATAATATTACTGTTTGTCACTCACACACTTAGTAATATTCTGGATGAAGTGAATCTATTCAAGGCTCGGTTTAACACTATTTCATGCAATCACATTTACAAGGAACATAACAGCAGTGCTGACGGGCTTTCCAAGGAAGCCACGGTACTTCCCGAGGAGAGTGGATGATACAGGAATAGTGAGGCTCCAACAAATATCGTTACTATCATTGGCCCTGCATTGATCAAAACTATCATAGGGCAGGGAGCCCTTAGACTACCGTATTTTTCAGAAAATTTTGAGGTATATACTTGGCTCATACATTATATATATATTTTTCACACAAGTTATATCTTTAGTGTATATAAGCTAAGACTTTCAGCAAAGACATCACCCTGCGTGGTGTATGTGGAATCTACTGTAGATGACATACATATTTATAGCTCTTTATTTCACCTTTTATTATAGTAGAAAGTGACTGAACACCTTGCGTGGTGATGATTGCACAAAGAACTCAAAATTTTTGACAAATTGAAACATTTTTGAAACTACCCATAGTGGCAAAGAATGGTATAGCTTATGCTAAAAGCATCTACAATATGTAATTTTTCAATCATAATGAAAGATTACGATTTTTCCAGTGAAAAAAACTAAATGATACATAGTATATAATTGCTTCAACACTTCACTTTATCAACTAGACACTAAAACCAATCAGTTCAACATTAGATATTGTAGATTCTAACTGTGAAAACTAGATTTAAGGATTTTGGTAATTTGTAATATAGGAAAGCACCAAACAGAAAATAAAGTAGTTTCTATTTTCTAAATCAACATGGAATTACTGACACCAAAACACAAAAGAAAAGAGAATGAAAATATTTTATATTCATACAATGTAGTTGAGTAAAACAATTTAAGGATCTTCACTAGATATGAACTGGAAGATTGCACAATGATGTAAACAACATAGAACACACTGTCTCAAAGGTGAATAATTTTTAGTCATAACTCTAGAGGATGGTGCTATAGGAACTCTAAAATATTTGTAATCTAATTACCTCAAAATATTTGAAGCCTTGTTCATTGCGCTCTTTGAAAATATGTGCTACACGTGCACCGCCTAAGGCCTCCTCCACCAACTAATCATTGTAACAAATTTTTTCTAGGGTGCATGAAATTGGGGTGAATGAAAAATACACCACAATAATCAGAGAGTTAAAATGTAATATCCCAAGACTTCTGTTAAAATATTTCCAGCAGTTGTCTTACCACTACCCATCATACCTGCAAAAGGAATATTTTGGTTTACCCAACAATGTAAATAGGGAATAGCTTATATATTGCCTGAATAACTAGCCACCACAAGTTGTCATTCCTAGGTAGAACCCACAGATCTCTAATTACCAACAACTTACCAATAAGATATATACATTTTCCTTTCAAATGTGGGATAATCTCTTCAGCCTTCTTCTGCATTAATAATATCTTATTAGGAATACGAAACTCAATAAATTCATCATTGCTTCACATACTCGAATGTTGGCACTCGAATCATAGCACTCATGATTTCCAAGCACAATTTCACATTGGAATTACAAAATAAAATTAGGAATGAAGCAACATTTCAATAGAAAAATAGCATGCTTGCTACTAAACTCCTAATTTACACACACTACATATGTCAAAACTTGAAAACTAACCTTCAATATCAACATCTCCTGATCTCAAGTATTGAGTTCATCTGTTTTGACTTCAGACACTGCATTCCATGAACAAAAATAAATAATATTAATAGATAGGAAAAAGAAATAATTGAATACAATGATGGAGTGAGAATAGCATGTCATGTATTGTTATAGTCTCATGACATACCATTATACCAAACAAAACTTCCATATAAGAAGTCATATAATGTATTCAGAGAGTTACAATTTAATGATGATGTATAACAACCAAACAACAGATTTGAATGCTCTAAAACATAAAAGAAGTTAAAAAACATATAAAACAATCTAGGACTTGCCATCACTGAAACAATATTTAACTGGATCAGATTTTCTTTCCTTTGAAAGAACTTTTAGATTTAAGCATGTTCTCTAGAAATATGAGGAATTGTTAAATTCTAATAGATGTTTGACTTATATGACACTGTAAATGTTCGTTCTGCTTGCACAATTCCTTACCGAACCCTGAATGAATTACAAATGAATTGAAGCTCTTATGGAGAGAAAAAAATCTAGGTTGTGAATCTGGCATATATAAGGATAAATGAACTTTGTGTAAATCGTATAAATGATAAGGATGTCTGAATGGTAAATCATGTAATTTGTAACCCAAACTAGTTGAGTCAATGCACAATTAGGCATTGTATACCCACTTCAAGACCTAACCAAATTCAAAACCCAAATCATGTACAAAATAAAGGAATCCATTTACAGATCTTATGAGCATTTACTATTTATGTAGTTCCATAAGAACTAGCTTGTTAAATTTGTATTAGAATAGATATATCTAGAAAAAGCATAGAAAGTATGTGGAAGATAGAAAGTACATAGAAGAGTTCTGTAGGAAAATGCATAAAATTATTAATAATTATAGGCATGCTTAAGATGGTTTAGATCATCAAAACAATTAACAGGTTATTGGAATGTTGAGACCACAGATATAATACGTGAGGGCAATGCACAAGTCACAACTAGCAGAGAGATTCATGGAAATACACAAGCCACTACTGGCAGGTAGCTACAAGGTGATGCAAAAACCACATTTTAAGGCAAGAAAAGGGATCTCAACTAGGAAAACCAACTTCAACAAAATGCATCCAAGGAGTCAGGTCCAAGGGAATGTATGTCAACATGCAAATATCGAAAAGAGAAGTAAAGTCACAAAACAAAGGAAGATAAAATATCTTCCAGAATGGAAAAATATAGGACATGGGGACAATCAGAAAACATCTCTAATATGGTATACCACAAGATTTGGCCTAAAAAAAAGGATGACTATCAAACTAACAAACAAAGAAGATAATTACTTGTAGAAATATGAAACTTAGGATTTCATTCAATTTTGGTGAGTCAAATGATGAATAAAACACTCGCATCAATAGTCTAAAAATATTACTATTGGGGTTAATACACCTATTTTTCATGGCTTGGACCATCCAAACAATTAATTGGTTATTTGGAAATCTGAAAACACCCCGGATCTAAACTAGGAGGGTGATATAGACAACACCACTAGTATAGAGCTTAAAGGCAATACACAAGTTTCTACTAGGATGGAGCTTCAAGGCCATAAGATGGCTTAAGGCGAGATGATGGAGCTCAAAGAGGAGAATTAACTTCAATAACAAATGCATCCAATGAGGAAAGCCCAAGGGAATGTGTATGGGCACGTAAAGGTCAGAAAAGGTGTAGTACAGTCACAAAACTAAGGATGATTAAATGTCTTCCAGAATAGACAAATACAGGGTAGAGTTGGGATCAAAACCAGATTCTATACCACATGATAGGGCCTCACAAATTTCAAAGGCTACTAGATTGACAAATAAGACAATTACTCGCAAGAATATTGAACTAATAATTTCATTCAATTTAGATGACTTAAACGATGAAGAAAAAGACTATATGCTAAAAATATTAATATTGAAGTCAATGCTCCAACTAGGATTGTGCCTTATATGCCTTCTATTTTATTCAATTGTCTTCCAAAAAACTTCTATCTTCCACATCGCTCTTATACTTCTAGATATATCTATTTGAATGAATTTATCAATTTATTTCTATGGTATTAAATAATTACTCATCAAAAGAAAGCCAATATTTGCTCTCAATAGGAATAATTAATTGAAAAAAAATGATCTTTTTAACCCTACTTTACATGTGGCCCCATACCTTTTAAAATTAAGAAATATATCTGGTGTAAACATATGAAAAACTCTTCACCACCCTGCTAGGAGCGTAAAAAGAATATATATCAAGAATATTACATACAAACAACTAGTACCAAAAGGTTTATGTTGATGTCACTAATTTCCAAACATGCCAAATAGATACATTGAGAAGACAAGAAATTACCCCAATCAATATTTCTAGATTTTACTGAAATATATGTCCCCCAAATCTATACCAAAAGACCTAAATTGACTACCCATTGATAGATAGAGAAACAAATACTTTGAGGCCATATGTTTCAAGAAAAGACCAGATGATAACATGTAGTAAAAGTATGGAGAATATTGTGAACCCAAATGTTAACAAAATGAAATATGGCAACCTGTAGTAGAATTAGTGTTGGTGATCTTCCAGTATGAATGTCACCAAGAATTTTAGCTCTGAGTGTACTCAATTTTTTTTACAAAATATCCTCCTTAATATTCCCAATAATTTAACGAAAACTTGTCAGATCAGATCTAGTTTTAGAAATCAATTTCAAGAGATAGAATCCAATAGTCCTAAGAATGAAAAGCCAGTCCAATTCCTTCCTTGTCTCTAGTCATTAGCATTGTCTTCATGTTGAAATAATTTAAAATTTTTCCAATTCCCAAGGGAAATCTTAGATCCATGTTAGAAAATATGTAAACTCAGATACATGGAATCAGTATGATATTTGCACCAATAGAACCGAGGATCTTTGGAATTAGTATTAAGAGAAAATGGGTACTTGAGACTGTTAATTTGTGATCTGTGTATTCTTAACTTACATGATCTCTTGGACATAGCTCTTGTGGATTCATTTATGGGAAAAACTATGGCTTGACACTGTACCATGTATATAGTGTCCCTCCTCTTAGTCTAACTCTACAACCCTAAAGAAAATTGTTTTCTAAATATGTTGATGCACTCAAAAGAGCCATAATAGTAAATGATATCATATGATATCTTCCCATGCTACATGCTCAGCAATATGAAACACAAATTCTATACAAAGTATATAGTGTCCCACCTCTTAGTCCAACTCCACAACCTTAAAAAGAGAAAATGGTTATTTTGTGCAATGTATACAGAGTCACACCTCTTAATCCATCTTCAAGGCTTTAAAAAATATGGTTATTCTATACAATATATAGTGTCCCACCTCTTAGTCCAACACCATAGCCCTAAAAAGGGGAAAATGGTTTCTTAAATGTGTGGATGCACCAAAAAGAAGGATAATAGCACATGATATCATGCTGAGAAAATATGAACCAACTTCACAGTCCTAAAGGAAATGTTTTCTTAAATGAGTGGATGGACCTAAATAGAAAAATAATAACAAATATATCATGCTGATAAAATATGAATCACAGATCAATTGTTTCAAAAATCAATAAAATTAATCATTCCTACTATTTCCATTCAATGGCAGACATGCTTATTACCCTGCACAGTGGTTCTGAAATGCAGCATATCATTGTAAGTGATGCATACATGGATTCAATGGATTTGTAGATTTCAATTTTTAACACATTGGTTATGCATTGCTTCATTGTAATAAAGAAAACCATTTATGTCTAAAAGTATTAAAACCCTCGAAGTGCACAATTATGAAGCTTCTCGGAACATATTAGGCACCTAGAAAGGGGAACAATTTTCTTCTATGATGAAGTGAAACAATCGTTTAGTTCTTTTTTAATTTTATCACTTAGGGAATTTTCTTGTGATTCCTAACATCTTTGAATTAACTTAAACTATTTAAGTATGTTTATGGACAATTTTTCATGGCACGTTTCCATCTACATTCACTTCCTTTTATGTCCTTGAAATAATCAAGTTTCACTTTTAACAATGCTAGATGAATACAACATAATGAGATAGGAGGGAGAGGAGAAGAAACTAAGGCTCAAGATATGAAGTTAGAATTTTTTAAGTGCTTTGATATACTTCACATCAACCACAAGACTTTTTTGCGAAGGTAAAAAGACCATTTTTTCACATTTAATCTTCATATTCAGAACATCCTTCTCTAAAGACTTCCGTGCTCCAATATTGACATAATGCACTTGTTTAAAGAGGAAATATACATAAGAGAAAAAAATTCCATAATTTTACATATTAATGGAAATGTGGACTTTCAATGGTGAAACATATTCCTAAATTTAGAATATAAAAGCCCCCTGGAGAAGCCTATATTGAAAGATAAGGGTCCATCACGTCTAATTTTATATTCCCATATGAGATGTAATCTCTAATAGTAAAATATGTAGACATCCTCACATTAATAGAAGCCTTATAATCTACAATACGTGTTATAAAATGTTCAGTGGTAATGAAGCCATAAAATCTACAATACATGTTACAAAGTGTTTAGTAAACCCATGATACTAGAATAAACACATAGAAACATAGAAATATGACATGGGTGTGTTTGCAAAGAATAGTAGTTCAATGAACACTTGAAGATGCATTGTAAAACTTAACATTTGAAAAGGTCAAGAAACTCAATAAAACATGAAAAAGTGGTAGACTAAGGTCCCTAACTGCCCAATGTTCAAAGTGTCATATTTGATGAGAGCCACCTCTAACATTGATGCATTGAATTTCACTCAAGTAGTGGTTCCACAAGGGATGGTACCATTTGAGTTGTCTATGTTTCATACAATTTGGGGGTAGGGGGCACCTTGGGGAGGTTCCTAGTTGTTCCAAGGATGTCAGGGATGCCCGTAAATTATCCCCTTTCAAATCTAATGGCCGAAAAAAAGGGAAATTACACTTGTTTTTATTTTTGTTACTTTTACTATGGGTCCAAGTACACTTTTTAGGAAACCACAAGCTCCCAAAATTCTAAATTTTCATTTTGCACATGAAGAGAAGAGAGAGAAGCCAGGGTAGTAGCTTGTAAGGAATTTATGAGTAGCAAAAATAGAATTTCTAAACAGCAAAAATGGTTCTTGTGATTGAAGGAGAAATTTTTAATTTGAAGTAGCAAGACTTTTAACTTGGATCAAGGAAAGGAGCTAGTTTGGAGAAAAGTTATGATTCTCTCCAACTTAGTTGTTCTGGCCCACAAGTCAGCTAACTCACTAAGACTCTAGGTCAAAACTCAGTTCACTATCAGATGTCCCTAAATTGCAGATATTGCTTCAGAATCAACCTACAACAACATGAAAATCTCTATTAAGGAAACAAAGGTGGCATCAAAACTATTTGAAGAATGTTAATTTTAGGTACAATCTATCCTAGAGCAATTTATTTCAATTTTCACAGATAGCTCAATATATTTTCCAGATTAGCAATCACATCAACATTAAAGTAAACTACAAATAGAACATAAATATAAATTGTAGAAGACAAGCCAATACAAGAGGACACAAGATGTGGTGCTAGCTAGGACAAACCCCAATGTGGGGAAACCCTTGATCAATTCTTCTTATATGTTCTTCGATATTTCAGCACAGAGAGAGAGAGAAAGAGAGATAGTACATTTTCAATAGAAGTCAACACTTAGACTTTCTAGATAAGAGAAGACATCATCTCTACATGAGATTAGTTGAAGAGATGTTCCTTCAACTGATTCTCCAAGGTGACTCCTTCACCTATCATTGTGCTACATTTCATCCACATTCTGCACCATGCTGCACTCAATTGGTGGACCCCATGCTGCCACTGTTGTCCCATGTACCATAATGTTGTCCCACTGTTAGTGACATTGCCATTCCATGCTTGCCATACAGTTGTCCCGTTTGCTTGCTCCATCCAGCTTCATTGTTGTCCCAAGGCTGCACTATACAACACCATATGCCTTCATCATGCTGCCACCTATCACAATACTGTGCACAGATCTGCCCCATGCCTATCCACGTTGTCTCTTGATCTGAGGTGATAAGGCTTGCTGCCTATCACAGTATAGTTGTCATCTACAACTCACTTCAAAACCCCTTGATTGCAGTCCAAACTATCTTGATTTTGGGCTGGTCTCAACAACCATACACACAACTCCTTGATCCTTGAGACAACCCTGTTCAGGACCTATTTGCACCCTCAAACAGTCCTCATACTAATCCGCTCTTCAACAACAACTTGGCCTCTGATCTAAGCTCTCCATGTTGTCCTGAAGTGGCATTGCCTTGCTGTCTCTTCTTGTTGCTGCTAGGGCATCCAGTCATCATCTTTGGGCTGCATTTGGCTATGTATAGACTGTGGCTTAGTCTCCTTGTTGCTGCGTCTAAGGGTTGTCCTAAACCCTTCCAAAACAGTGTAGTATGACTGTGTTTAGGTCTTACCTTGCTGCATATAGATGATCCTCTAAACAACTCCCTTCTTGCTGCGGCTAAGTAGCCTCTGTTGACTGTTGTTAGGGCACTCTTTTAGACAACGAGTTAGGGCAGGTTGGGGTAGCGTATAGGAGCAGGTTAGGGTAGCATATAGGGCTGGTTTGGCAGCGTATAAGAGCAGGGATCTCCTCTCTTGGACTGCGGCTTAAACCACCCTCTTTAGGACTGCGGCTAGGGTAGTATAGAACCTCTTCATGACTGCGGCTAAGGTTCTTTTGAACAACACATAGGTCTCTCTCCTTAGGGCTGCATATAGGTGCCTTTTAGGAGAATGGATAGGGTCTCTTCTTAGACCCTCCATTGTTGCATATTACTGCTTCTTCATAGGGCAGCATTAGGCCATCCTTCATCGTGATAGATCTCCCTTTCCTCCCACATATAGGGCTTCTTCATTAGGGCAGCGTAGAGCCTAGGGCACTACCTCTATATTAGGGTAGCATTATCCCTAGGGCACTACCTCTATATTAGGGTAGCATTATCCCTTAGGATCTCTCCTCCTACTAAAACCCAAATAAAAGTAGAGAGGAGGAGATCCCAAGTGTGTGTCCAAATGACTTTCAAGGCACCTCTATTTATACTAAAACGTTGAGCACATGTGGGGTTTATTTGGTTGCTGGCTGACCTTGACAAATTGTCCCATAACACTAATAAATTCATATCTCCATGAATACTTATCGGAATCAGATGATCTTTAGATCAATCCTACACCTCTCGATGAGAGGGATCCACGAAAAATATCAGCTGCTATTAATAAGATGATCCACATGGAGTATGGCCCTAGTTGCCAATTTTAACAAAGCAGCAGAACACTCGATGTGGACAAGTTTCATCCAAACATAAATTATTCATGACTAAATTGAGATCGAACAGAATGCAAACTGAACTAACACCTTTAAGACATTAACAGGTTTCATAAGCGCAAGCCCCTCCGGGACCTTTCAATTTACTTATTGGGTGGGGGGGCTTATGGTCGAGCGGCCTTACGGCACCTTTTGATTCTAGTTGTATGGGCCGGAGCTAGATTCGTTAGCATTACACCCCTACACATATGACCAAGAAGGATGGAAGCGAGTAGGGTAGATAGATTATACAGGTAGATAGATTAGGCGTGCACCCCCATATTTGTAGTATTGGTGTTAGATCCTACATATTGAGGTCTAGTAAGTAAACAAGAATGATTGATTTCTAGTAAGTAAACAAGTAGATTCCAATAAAACTATATTGAAGGATCAATACACTAGACATGGGAGATCTGGAGTCAAACACAAATTCATCCTATTCCCTAGGATAGTGAGAAAATGACAAAGAACATAAGGGAAATGTAGTTGGAAAGAATTAGAGGTTGTAAAGGAAGCTACTGGATGTTCAATATAATAAAATATTTATACAAAATCACATAGGTAAACAAGTATTCTAAAACCAATCATGTTCGAGCTACCCATCACAAGCAGGTTGGCCACTGCTATAGTAGGCATGATGACTTCACAAGGGAACAAAACCTTCTTGTGGCCAAACACTTACTGTCGAATCCATGCTCAATCACCATCTCCTGTACTTGGACATTAATGTCACCATTCTACTCAATAATTTCTTGTAATTGTAGTGTTAGAAATGCTTTAGAAAATCACTATGGGCAGTCATAGGATTAGACCATTTTTTATTACTATTTTTGTTTCTTAATAATGAAAAATTGTACTTTACTACAAGTATATGATGCATAAATAAGTGTAATGAAAATTCCATTATTTATTATTTTAGACCAAAGTTTTTTTTTTTTTTTTTAATAAAATGCTTCCTCTAACCATTAATATAAATAATAAATGCATGTCCTAGCAATATATTTAAAATGGTCAACAGGTTTCTTAAATAGCGACCAAGAGCAAAACGAAAAACGAGGCAGGTTCAACACCAAAAATGTTATTAACACAAAACAACTACGCGACAATACGACAAACCACACAGATGTCAATGGAAGAAAGAACCGCATCCGAGAGGAACAGAAGTCCATGTTCAACCCTAAGAAATAGTTGATATGAGCCTAACACTAAGAGTAAGATAATTGTGATCGTGGGGGGAATCAGTCCCTAGCCTTTAGTAAGTGAGTTCATGATCATGAACTATTGGCTCCGTGCCATTATCCCCTGGTTCAAGTTCCAGTGTTTTCATCACTTTGTATATACTTGTGGCTTTGATATACTTCACCTTTATTTGAATAAGGCACAAGCCATCTATTCACCTAATCTAGTGTCTCATTAAAATGAATAATTCACTCCATTTCATGGGTTTTTCCTTTGAATCGAGATTGGGCTTAGATTATGGATCATTCTATCCAAATTATCTAGAATCTATAGTTCTGCTGGGAAAGTCCAAGGAATAAAATATGGATAAAGATTCAATAAACATATATATTGTTATGATGAGATTAGGTTTCTTTGAGGTAGGCGAGAATTATGCCAATCTACAATTCTCAAAATCAAGAGATGGTTATTGAAGTAGCCAAGGAAGGAATTATTCTTTTGAAAAATGAGGGATTGTCTCCCTTATCAAAAAATCATATGAAAATTTTGGTTATGATTGGATTGCATGTCAATGCCACAAAACCTATGATAGGAAACTATGTAGGCACATTTTTAGTTCTTTTTCATTTGAATTACATTTGATAACTATAGATTTTTCAAGTTTTGAAAGTTAAATGATTAAGTGTATGTTGTGGTATCCCTATGTGCGATCATCGCTATGTGGGAGTGGGAGCAAAAGTAGAATTGGGGAGCAACATTTTCAAAATCTCATGGGTCATGCTAGATTTTGTGAGATAATTTTATATAATATATATTTATATATATTTTGATGCATATATGTGAACAAAAGCATGTATAATGATAAATTAGTGACAAAAACATAAAAACATGCATTAAACCATATTACATCATTCATATAGTAGTTATAATCTTTATCAACCACAGGTCCACAAACTACAAGTTCTCATTTATATCGCATCTAAGGGTGAAAATAACCAAAATATTTGTAATCCATCTAAGAATTGAAAATACATCAACAAATAGGCTCTAGATGGCTTGAATCTAGGATACATGGCCATGTTTGTTCCAAACAGATTTTAGGATATGAAATGGAAGTGAAAACCACTATGGAATATCAAATCTCCTCTAAAAACTCGAAGATTTATATGGTTTCCTATGAGAGACAAATCACTCACATGGGGTATCCTTTAAAAAAAGAACAAACATTGTCTCGGTAGACTTCCCTTGTGCAAAGAATCTCTTGAAACTGTTGCTCACCTTCCAAATACGTGTTCTTATGAAAGGTCTATGTGCACTGAAATGGTCCTCTCTAGAGGAAATGATAGCTAGAAAAAGTTTCTGTAGAGGAATGTTTCACAAAATGGCAAAAAATATGCTCTAAAGGAATTTAAAGCCCTGGAAATAATAGTAGCCTTAAGGCATATGGATGGCCAGAAATGCTACAATTTTTGAACAGAGACTGATGTCTCCTTTTCAATGTGCAGTTCAAGCCCAATCTATTTATTTCTCCAAAATCTCTTCACAAGGGATTTTATCACACGATTATGTTTCGAAAACTGATATTTGGGGTTTCTTTGATGGAGCGAGCAAAGGCACCCTACCTTGATGTGGGGCAAGTGGCCTTTTATTTTCCAAAGCTTCCATTATATCAATTTCAAAGCAGGTTTGATAAGGGCTTCAAATAACTTCACTGAACTATTAGCTATGAATAATTCTCTAAAAATTGTTGCAAGCA
Source organism: Pinus tabuliformis (assembly GCA_031772625.1). Taxonomy (NCBI): domain Eukaryota; kingdom Viridiplantae; phylum Streptophyta; class Pinopsida; order Pinales; family Pinaceae; genus Pinus; species Pinus tabuliformis. The sequence continues at coordinate 670,540,185 of CM062811.1, read as the reverse complement.
AGTAGTGTCAAACTTTTAGTTGTATGGGGATAATCTAGTGGCCATCAATTGAATAAAATGAATCTATAAAATGGAGAAATTGGTACTTAGTCCTGTATATGATGAGGGAAAAAGCTATGTTTTTTTTTGTGTACTTAACAACATTGTTTAATATACTTTATTGTGAAATAGTAAACTAACTTCAAAGTGTGAGAATTAATTTTTCTGTGAAAAGTGCTTGGAATACTTAGAAAAGTGAATCTATGATTTTGAATGATTATGCTTATGGAACTAATTCAGATTATGTTTAGGCATGGGAGATGTTAATAATTTTAATGCTCAAACAAAGAATGCATTTAATATGTTTCTTGGGTTTGTAACAACACTGTGTAACATGAGTATATATATGTGTGTGTGTCTGTGTGAAACATGATTACTTTCTTCACCATCTGGTGACATAAATGATAAATAATATCGTAATGTAGCTAACATAAAGTTAGGAGATAGAAAATACACTTTCCATTGGAATGACCCAAACAGAAACTAAATCATTATGAATTCTTGGAGAAATGAACTGTGTGGAAGCTTCCAACTTGAAACAAAGAAACATGGGACAGGTTAGTCTCAGATTTGGAACCCAAGGGTTCGATCTTAGGACAGTCCCATCTGGTTACAAATATTAGTCGAGAAAAGTAAGGAAAATGCCTACGAGATTTGCATGTACTCACTTTTCTAGGTTAGGCAAACCTTTGTTTCAGAAATTTAACTTCAAAATAAATAAAAGACCATTGTTCTAGAATAAAATAAGTATAAATACATGGTGTTACTATCAAACCCAAATTCCTCATTACCAGTAGAGACTCTCATAATGCACAAAGAAATTGAGGTAAAGTAAATTCATAACCCAAGAACACTAATAACGGAGTAACCATATAAATTAATTCCTTAATCTAAACAACACATCACTTAAAAAATGAATGAAGAGAGTGAGTGATTAAACTATAATTATTTAGAAGCAAACACATTCACGATAAAATTGATAATTACAACAATCATGGCTGAGCCAGACAACAGTAAGCCTTTCGAGCAGTATCATTTAGACATTTAAAGAAACCCTCGTTTGGCAAAAACAGTAATGACCCTAAGGTAAACCTAGCTTGCATTTTGACCTAGAACTTTACATAGTGTACTAGGTTGGAAAGTAAAGGGCTCGTGACCCAAATCATATTAAACAAGGTTTAGATTCCTGGTCAAGGAGTAGCACCTTGAGCAAAAAAAGTCACAATGAGTGTTAGAACCGCCTGTCTGCAAGATGTTAAGCCCACAGAAGCAAGAAGTCTGGTGGATTAGAACTAATACCTGCATCCAAGAACCTCAATTAAACTTGTGATTAAAAATTAAACCTTAAATGAGGAATTCAAAGTAATATCATTGCAGAAAAGAGGGTTTCCAAACCGGAGCAATTCCTACCTAATTAAGGGTGCCATTTTGTGGCGCGGGCCACACTCGAACCTATGAGAAGTTATCAAGCCAAAGTGAAATCACCTTAGGGTTTTCAAAATTTGAGAAACTGTAGAAAACAAACAACAATATCTTCTTGAAACAAAAATGTAGAATACCTCTGCGAACATGGTGCCCAATCAGGGTAAACCTTGATTGAGATACAGTTAATCCATATAACTTGGAACTTGTGATGAGATGGAAATATAATATGTAAGGGTTAATCTACAGAAATCCACCAAACATCAATCGAGAAATGGTTTTTGAGGCTCTTACTAGGAAAAACCTCGATACAATCCTGATCCAAACCCTGGGGTTCCTCTAAAGTTGGTTGCAGAGTGCGGATGGTGGTAAGGCAAATGACAGTGTTGGCAAGGAGACCGGGGGTGGGTGTTTACCCTAAACCATCCTTGTCATGCCCCTACACTGGTGGTACTCTTCCAACTGCACTATAGGAGGTGTAGCACCATCGACCACTTTCTTTTTAACAATACTTGCGATCGTGGACTACGCCTACTTTCTTTACTTATTTTAGTTTTCAACTTTCCTAAGTATAATTTCATTAACACAGTGGAAACATTCATACATCATTCATCATTATTATGTTTTACACATATATGCATAGTGGATAATAAATCGGGAGGGGCAACTCCCTGAAATATGAGTCTACCTGATAATATCAATACTTCACAAAATATTCAGTTTTACAATATTTGTAGGAAACCCCAAGTTTCCTAGGTGCAATATCTGTCAACTCATGCAAGTCAGCCTCCACTTTTCACACTTCCTGAACCATCATTCGGAGTGTCGAAGGATACTTCCACCTGTCACAACTCATTCACTGTCGCACTATTCAGCACGTCATTCACCTATAGCTCGTTCAGCTGAATGCCCTCAACTCGTTCAGGTGGATGCCCTCACATGCCCTTGCCCGTTCAGACGTTAAAACCAACCTCATCCATTCAATCGTTCAGCCTGGAGCCCTTGCATGCCCTCGCCCATTCACTCGATCGTCCTAGTTCCCTTGCATGCCCTCGCTTGTTCACTTGTTTGGCCCGACACCCTCGCACACCCTCATCCGAATGCATTCGAATGACTTTGCCTGAACATCCTTGAATGACTTCACTCGTTCGGTCGTTCGACCCAGTGCCCTCGCACGACTTCGCCCGAACGCCTTCAAATGACTTTGCCCATTCGGTCATTCGGACTGGTGCCCTCGCTTGAACGCCTTTGAACGATCATTCAGACAAACACCCTCGGACGCCCTCGCCCGGTTGTTCAACTCGATGCCCTCGCATGCCCTCGCCCAACCTGCGGCTCCGTTTTCTGTGTTTTCCCCAGCTTAGTGTTTCTGCCCAAGAGTCCACCTACACCTTGCCAAATTGCAGTCCTCTCCAAGTTAGCTCACACTCCAGTGCACATGAACACTTGGAAACTTCAATTGATTGATTTTGCCACCATTCCAATGCTTTACTTATATGGCGGTTGGTCCATCATTTGGGGCATTGACTCACCAAGCCGACCCACCATTTCGTCCAACTCGCCCCAACTTCACGTCAGCCCATGGTGTGGGTGCCTATGTGCGGGACCGCCCCCACATATAAACTTTCCACTGTCCAACACTTTGTCATTTTCACAAGATGACTTCACATCGTATGTTTCCTTCATTTGGTCATCTTGTCACACTATTCACACATGTCCTCAACTCGTCATTCAACCACCCAGCTCGTTGCTTGCCCGTCATGTGCCCGTGCCCACTCTCGCTGACCCTTCGGTTAAACGCACTTGCCCGACACGCACAACTTGTGGGGTTGACATACTCCCCCACTCTAAATGGTTGTTGTCCTTGACAACACCATCATATGACATTGCAAAGTGTTGCTAGCTCCAACATCCAAAGATGCCCATGCTGCCTGCCTCTGCTCTGCTATTGCACAAACCATAAACGATTATGTCTCCATGAATCAGAAAGTCTCCTCAATCCATGATAATCAACCACATCCGTCGTAATCCCCACATGTTGCTCCCACTGTGGAAGGTTGGTCCCTCCAACTCAAGCTACATTCTTACTGCAACATATCGTGTCAACATCATCATGTATTGCCATCATGTGAACTGCTGCCATGATACTCCAACACATTGCTAACACATTTCTATACACTTCTGTACCCCATCATTTCAACTAGTCAGGTAGCTAGTCCAATTGTCACACTCAAACCACAAGAGTGTGCATCCTCATGCCACCATCAGTCATTTCTCCTAGCCTACTATCATAACATCAACTCGATCAAGAATCCATCTCCATATCCATCAAAATGTAAGCCATGCCCAGGTCCATGAAGTAAACTCCATCTCTTCTGGAACATGCTTTCCATGATGTTTGGTGTCAATGTGCTGCATGAAATCAGCTGCATCTATCCCAACATCATCCACATATGTGTAAAATCCATCTCCTCAAAATGAAGAGATCCTCTCATCAAACCCGACTCTCAATGTGCCACATCCAGGTCCATGAAGTAACCTCCATCATATCTACAATGTGACATCCCTCAAGTCTGCCATAGAAACAAGTATACACTTGTCTCATCATCCATGTGCTTCCCATGATCATAGATCAATAAGCTCGAGTGTATCAAAAGTGGTTAAGTATCGGCTCAACCCATGCCCAAGTGTTTCCATGAAGGCATCATCATAGATGCAACTCCATCACTCCAAAGTGTCTCGTATCGACCCTCCACATCAAGTCACTCTCTCAAGCACAACCATATGTGTACTCAAAAGTATGCACCCCATACTGTATCAAAGTCCCTGACCTCAGCTCCTTAATGCATTAGATCCTCCAAGTCCACCATAATACGAAGTACCCAAAAGTCACAACCTCATGTCATCATGAACTCCATGAGTCATCTCCAACCAACATCCCAGCAAGCATACATGTCCCAGCCAAAAGGTCTCTACAAGATGCCTCAACTCTCCATGTACTAGGAATGCTCCATAGTCTGCTCAGAAATCCAACCAAGTCCATGGCCTTGTTGTACAAGAGTGCACAACATCCCCATCGGCTCATAAATAAAACATCTCCATGTCACATTAGCAAATCCACCTGCACAACATCCCTGCATTGGCACTCCTCATTGGATGCCCATAAGTGACACCTCTACAAGTGTTCCTGCATAATGTCCCTGCATAAGACAACCATGCTCCATGTCTCCAACTCGATGTCCATGAATCAAGTTGCCCATGTTGTCCAACTAAGTAGACCCATCACAACAATCGGTCATCCTCATCCAAGTCTACAATTTGGTCTAGTGAACTCGCTCCCCCAAACCATATTATCATCACATGAGTCTCTTCCACCATGTCTCCCCCACTGAAGGTTCGACCAAGACTTCCTCTTGGTCTCGGCCATGAGAAGTCCACCCAAGTATCATCAAACCCAAGTGTGTGCCCTTCTCCAATATGTCCATGAGTCATTTTGAGGACTTAGACAATTTCTCCATATGGCTAAAGCATGACCCATTCCTCCGTAATGATCATCACATTCCTCCCTTGTCACAGGCATTTACACCTTTTTTCATAAGGTCGCAGACAGCCCCAACAAGTTCTGCAACCGCTAATGGTTCTTGCTTCTCCATACAAGGTCTCATCGTAGACATCCATGGTAAGATCCTCCATAGCATCGACAAACTAATTTTTCCCTTCCCTACATATGGTCCATCTACCAAAATATCAAATGAAACACAAGTATAAGTAGTACTTACTTCATCATGAGGCTCCTCCATGTGAGTATCCTCATCCACCAATGTTTGCAAACTGCATCATCCTGGTCCAACTTGATCAATTTCAAGTTCATCCTCCATCGTTGCCATACCTACAACATCCTCAAACATCACGGATTCCTCTTCTTCGTCATCACAATCTACAGCTACAACCTGCTCAATTGCTCAACCAAGTCGAAGAAGTTCATCTTCAACATTCCTTTCCAAGACTTCAAGTTCACCTTGAATCCATGGGTTCTCCTCTTTCATCAGCTTCAACCTGTATAAGGTCAGCAAGAGCTTCCCTTCACATTCTTCCAAACTTGCCATGTCTTGTTGTTCAGCTTGGCCCAAGCACGAAGCTTCACCCCTGCTAAACCTGTCACGAAGTTTTACGCTTCCTTTAGTACGCCTGGTTCAAATGAATCAAGCTCCGATACCATCTGTCACAAATTGCAGTGGGATCAACTTTTCTGCAAATCTGATTCTCTGAATCAGGGCTCTGATACCAACTGTCATGCCCCTACACTGGCGATACTCTTCCAACCACATTATAGGAGGTGCAGCACCACCGACCACTTTCTTTTTAACAATACTTGCGATCTGGACTATGCCTACTTTCTATACTTAGTTCATTTTTCAACTTTCCTAAGTATAGTTTCATTAACATAGTGGAAAGATTCACACATCATTCATCATTATTATCTTTTACACATATATGCACAACAGATAATAAACCAAGAGGGGCAACTCCCTAAAATACGAGTCTGCCCGATAATATCAATACTTTACAAAATATTTAGTTTTACAGTCTTTGTAGGAAACCCCAAGTTTCCTTGGTACAATATCTGTCAACTCATGCAAGTCAGCCTACACCGTTCTCTCTACCCGAACCATCGTTCGGAGTGCCCAAGGATACTTCTGCCCATCGTACCTCATTCACCATCACACTGTTCAACACGTCATTCACCTACAGCTCGTTTAGCTGAACACCCTCAACTCGTTCAAGTGGACGCCCTCACATGCCCTCGCCCATTCAGATGTTCAGAAGAACCTCACCCGTTCAGCCATTCAACCTAGTGCCCTCGCACACACTTTCCCGTTCACTCAATCGGCCCAGTGTCCTTGCACGCCCTCGCCTGTTCACTCATTCGGCTCAATGCCATCGCACACCCTCACCTGAATGCCTTCGAACGACTTCACCCACACCTCCTCAAACGACTTCACCCCTTCGGTTGTTTGGGTCGGCATGCTCACACGACTTCGCCCAAACACCTTCGAACAATTTTGCCCATTTGGTCATTTGGCCCAGTGCCCTTGCACGCCCTCGCTCAAACGCCTTCAAATGATCATTCAGAAAAATGCCCTCCGACGCCCTCGCCCTGTCGTTCGGCCCGACACCCTCGCACGCCCTCACCCGACCTATGACTCCCTTTCTGCATTTACCCTGATTCAATGTTTCAGCCCAAGAGTCTGCCTACACCTTGCCAAATTTCAGTCCTCTCTAGGTTAGCTCGCCCTCCAGCTCACATGAACACTTGGAAACTTCAATTGATTGCTTTTGCCACCATTCCAATGCTTTACTTATATGCTGGTTGGTCCACCGTTTGGGGCGTTGAATCACCAAGCGAACCCACCATTTCATCCAACTCGCCCCAACTTCGCGTCAGCCCATGGTGTGGGCGACCATGTGCGGGACCGCCCCCACATATAAACTTTCCACCGCCCAACACTTTGTCATTTTCACAAGATGACTTTGTGTTGCACGTTTCCTTTGTTCAGTCATCTTGTCACACCATTCGCACGCACCCTCAACTCACTGTTCAACCACCTAGCTCGTTGTTCGCCCGATGTGCGCTCGTGCCAACTCTCACCGACCTGTCAGTTAAACGCACCCGCCCGGCACGCCCGACTTGTGGGCTTGACAACCCTGACCACTCTGAGTCGTGCAATGGAGAGTCAGATTGATCATGGGTGTCTGTGAATCCTAAGTATCCTATATGGACTGTAGTGAAATCGATGCCATGTGTGAGAAGTGAACCTGTATCCTTAGGTATACAACCTATACCTTAATGACCAAGAAGATTAAAACATAGGGTGGTGTAAAATTGAGTTAAGAGGAAGGCATATTACAACACACATAAGAGTCCATCTTAGTGCATATTTAATTGTTATAAACCTTCAGAAGCTAGTACTAAATTAGTTAGAGAAAATATAATATATTTTTTTTCATTCAATGTTGATGAATGTTACAAGTTGATAGTGTGTGTCCTACACTGGAGGCAGATAATAACTTATTGAGAAAATGAAATCCCTGAAAATTTAAAAATTATCACATTAATAATAATATTTTTTTATAACATCTGGTTGTTATGCTAATAATTTAACCTAATTTTTAATTTTTAGGATTATGAACAGTAATAAAGTTTAATTTTTAATAATAATAAAGTTTAAATTAATTTCCAATTTCCAATTTTTAATATATTTATTAATTTCATTTTAATTTTTAATAATAAAATTTTAGAATGGAAATTTCCTGAGTTAGTACTAATTAAATTAAATGAGTAATTAAATTAAATTAAATTAAATTTATTTTCAATAATAAAATTTTAAAGTTACGAAAATAGTAGTAATCAAATGAAATTAACAAGTGAAAAGAAATGTTTTAATAATGTTAATAGTAATTAATAACAATAATAATATTTAATATTAATTATGATTAATAGTAATATTAATATTAATTACCATTTTTAACATTTAAAAATTAAACTTAAACATCAAACGACATTAATAATAAGTGTAATTTTAAGTTTTTAATTTTAATTTAATAATAAGCTTTAAATTTTAATCATATAGTTTAATTTAGATTTTTATTTTTATTTTTTTTGTAAGTTTGGTGGGACTACATTTTCATCATATCCAATATATCACCCCGCTTGGGGCGGGGAATTAAACCAGTGACTTCATATCAAGGAGTGCCTTAACAGAGCACTCGATCATCTTTATCATCGTCTATCCAGCACCTTGTCAACTTTATTTTTTAACTTTTAATAATAATTATTAATTTATTTTATTTTAAATAATAAATTTTAAAATTGGCAATTTTGAAATTAATAGTAATTAAATTAAATAAATAATTACTCATTATTAGTTTGTTAAATATTTCTTTACTTAAAAATTAATTTATTAATATTTATTGGTTTAACTTAATTATTAGAAAGAAGGTTTTGAAATTTTAATATTAGGTTGATGTGGGGTTGTGGGATATATGTCAACCATAATCATCCATGGTCAATCATGGTGGTGAGCCCCAGTATTGCAGCAATAATGTTGCAACTCTTGGAACTCCCTTCTTTAGTTTTATCAACCCGGTAGTTCGTAACAAACTTGGAAGCGATGGTGCTGTATGCACAAGTACTAGCTCTTGCCGCAGCTGTCACTTGGTCAGCTGGCACAAGTCCGCTAGGAGCTTAAGCCAACTTCTATGAGCTCTTAGAAGAAGCTTTAAGAGTGGTGGGCCCCAGTATTGCAGCAATAATGCTGCAACTCTTGGAACTCCCTTCTTTAATTTTATCAACCCAGTAGTTCGTAACAAACTTGGAAGCGACGATGCTGTATGCACAAGTACTAGCTCTTGCCGCGACCGTCACTTGGTCAGCTGGCACAAGTCCGCTAGGAGCTTAAGCCAACTTCTATGAGCTCTTAGAAGAAGCTTTTTAACTGATGGATGAAAGCTAACTCAAAGAAGGCTAATCTACTTGCAGAAAGAAACTGAAAAGCTGAAAGGAAACGTAAACCCTAGCAAACCCTAATTTTACCAGTTATCCCTACCGATGCAAGAAAGAGGATGCAAGCTACTGAAAGAAATGCCATTGACTTCTAGAAAGGTAAATACATGTATCTAAGCTACTTCTACAGTAACATCTGAAAAAACATCTTTTTGTATTTTTGAATAAGTTGCCAGAATTATCATGCATGCGATTTGACTGTTTTGACTGTGCAGAGGTGGATTGGCGAGAGGAAATGCTTGGAGGAGGTCGGGAAGGTTCAGAGAGGGCCTAAGGGGTCCCTAACACCCTTCCAGAGAGTTTCACAGAGTTTGGCTATCAAGAAACCTCATTCGTGAGCTTCTACAGGAAGTCTGCAGGGGTTCTACAGGATGTTTTGGAATTTCTACATGATGTTCTGTAATTTTCTACAGGATGTTCTGAAAAGTGGATTTTGGAGGGTTGATGGAGGAAAAATGGCGGGAAAGTGGAAATGGAGGTAGGATAAGGGTTGGAGGTGGTCCAGGACATGGTGGATGGAGTTGAGGACAGACATAGATGGCTGGATTTGTTCAAGGAGGGTTGAAGCAATGATGCACAAAAGCTAGGGTTATGTGAGTAAATGGCAAACGTAAGGCAAGAAGCTGAGTTGAGGGATGGAGCAGATGGGTTTGATGGAGTATGGGCAGATAGAGGAGTTGTACAGGTACTCTGCAAGTCGTTTTTCAAACTGAACAAACAAACACTTCCAATGATCTAGTTACTTCACTCTAATCTGACCTAAGTAACAGCAAAAGGAAATGGACGAAAGTTTATTCGCAATGAAATACGTGAAATAACTATGCAACTAAGCAATCATAAAATGGAGCATTTAAACACAACTAATATCAATGTCTGAGAATTCCAACACTAATGATTGCATGGCAAAGCAAAAAACAGTGTTTTTGTTGGCAACAATGTCACCTTTGTCCCAGCTCACGATCCCATTGAGGGAGAGGTGAGATCAGAGGTGCTTGAGGCCTTTTTCCGAGGATCCTTTCTGTTATTAACCTATCAAATCTATCTGAACATGAAAAGATACCTTAATCATCAAAAGCAACCTAAATAACAAAACAAGATTTAAATCTAAATAGCAGATTTTATTCCAAGAATGCAGCAAAGACACATGAAAGTAACCAAAGGAGGTACTGGGCACTTGAGATGGGCCCAACCCCAAGAGTTACAACCTCCTAAGAGAGATTTAGAGCTGGTGCAAAGCTGGATTCATCTTTATTGAGCAAGAAAAGAAGAGTTACACCAAAAACTGTCCACAAGGGAAAGCTTGAAAATGTGCTGAAATGCAAAGCTAATCTACTGACTAAAATCAAACTAAAAACTATCTAACTTCTGCCTACAAAGTGACTAACTGAAATGAGGCCCTAAGCTCTCTTATTTTTACAACTTGTGGATCCCAACAACCCTCCTAAATTTTAGGAACTCGGTTGCCAAAACTTGTAGTTAACAACACGTTTATTAGCACTTGCTCAGCTGCCCTTGTGATGATCGATTTGGTGGCCCTTGAACTCTGAGCTGATGGTGGAGAATTCGAGGTAAAGGTCCATAAATGAAGGGGGCACCTTCCTACAAATACTCTCCCTTTTTCTCCCACGAATTTGGCTGCCAAGTGCTCATTAAAACCTTTGATTTTGTCTCAAAATTGACTAAAAATTTGCACAAAGCACCTATTAGGCTTGTTGGCATAATGACTAACCCAATTCACTCTATTAGCATAAATATAATAAAAAACATGTAATAAACTAATGAGAATGGTGAATTAAGTCAAATTAGGAGGTTGAATGAGCCCATATAATTATCCATTTTTGGGGCTCATCACATGGTCAACCATTTTTCAACGTTATTCCCTTGGGTTTATAATCTCTTGGGTTTTTAATATTAATTCGTTGAGACAAAGATTGTCTCAATATGAAAACCAATCGTATTCAGCCATGGTCCAATGTTGAACTGTGAGAAATATTGTGTCAATATGAAAATCAATCATGGTCAATAACCATTGTCACATTGTGACAAAGTCTGCCTCATGTTCCAAAGTCAGATTGTGACACGCAAGGCCAAGGATAATTTTAGGGGCGAATGTTCGCCCTTTGGCGAAATTAAGGGGTTTTAAATTTTTAGTGGGCGAATATTTTGTATCATAGTACATTTTTACAAATCACCTCAAATAGCCCACCTTATTTTAAGGGAGAGGGTAAAATAGGTAAATTTAGCCCTTGAAATTAGGACTTATAACCTTCCATTCGCCCATTTTCAAGAATAGGTTTTATTTAAGTGAATCCTATGGGCCAAATACCATATTTATAAAAGAGGTAATAAAAATATAAATAAATGAGAGGTATGGCAAATACATAAAACATTTTTTATATTTACTCCATAAGTCACCTTATATACATGTAACGGTGTAAACAAATAAAAATATAAGTAAAGTGGAGGTATGGTAAATAAATAAAATGTCTTTTTATACTTACTCAAATGGTATGGTAAATAAATAAAAATATAAATAAACTAGACAACATTTTTTATATTTACTCCATAAGTCACCTTATATACATGTAACGGTGTAAACAAATAAAATATAAGTAAAGTGGAGGTATGGTAAATAAATAAAATGTCTTTTTATACTTACTCAAATGGTATGGTAAATAAATAAAAATATAAATAAACTAGACAACAATTTTTATATTTACTCCATAAGTCACCTTATATACATGTAACGGTGTAAACAAATAAAAATATAAGTAAAGTGGAAGTATGGTAAATAAATAAAATGTCTTTTTATACTTACTCAAATGGTATGGTAAATAAATAAAAATATAAATAAACTAGAGGTATCGTAAATAAATAAAACCTATTTTTATATTTAGTCCATAACCCTCGTTCTATTTATGAAGGCTCAAGAAAGAGGTTTTATTTAAGTGAATCCTATGGGCCAAATACCATATTTGTAAAAGAGGTATGGTAAATTAATAAAAATATAAATAAATGAGAGGTATGGTAAACAAATAAAACATTTTTTTATATTTACTCCATAAGTCACCTTATATTTACGAACACTTAAAAAATGGGTTATATTTAGGTGAAACCTATGGCCAAAATACTATGGGACAAATACCATGGACTAGATTGTTATTAATACCATGCAAAAAACCATTATTAACCCTAATATTAGAATTAATAAAAATAAAAATGGCACATGGTATTGACCCATGGTATTCACCAAAATGGCACATGGTATTGACCCATGGTATTCACCTGGAATGTAGCCTATTTAAATGGGGGAATTAAACCAGCATGTAGCCTATGCTAAGATTCACTAGGACTTTACAAAGTTTTATTATTTAGTGAAAGACTCGCCAAGGTCTTACAAGATTTTATAATTGATTAAAATATTCGCCATGCCTGGTGAGAGATTCGCCACAAAATTATATATACATATTATATTATTGATAAAATCGCCTTCCATTTTTCCTATATACCATGGAGATTCGCCCATTTATTATATTTATAAATTTAGGGGGGGTTCTTAAAATTTTCCCTGAGCAAGGCCAACCATGGTCAACCATGGTCCAATGTCCATGGTTGACATTGGTTTATAGTACCTTGGGTTTGTAATACTAATCCTTGGGTTTTTAGTATTAATCCCTTGGGTTTATTAGTCCACTAGATTTATATTATCAACCATGGTTAATAACCATGATCAACCATGGTCAATAGCCATGGTTACATTGTGACAAAGATTGACTCATGGTCCATTGTCACATTGTGTCAAGCATGGTCATTCGTGGTTAATGACCATCCAACGTCATACTGTCAAAAAGATTGTCTTAATATGAAAGTCAATTGTGGCCAACCATGGTCCTACGTCTCATTATGACAAAGATTGTCTTCATATGAAAATCAATCATGGTCAACCCTACTCAACCATGGTCCAACATCACATTGTGTCAAACATTATCTCAAAATGAAAACTATGGTAAACCATGGTTGACCATGTTTATTTTAGGGTTTATAATATTTAACTTAGGGTTTCTATACCTTGGTTTTATAATATTAATCACTTGGGTTTAATACTATTCCCTTGGGCTTTTAGTATTAATCCATTCGATTTATTATTCCCTTGGGATTATAATATCAACCTCTTGGGTTTATTAATCTAGGGGTTCATATTCCTAGGGTATAATATTATTCCTATCATTTATAATATAAATCCTAGGGTTTAATATAAATCCCTTGGGTTTATAATCATGGTCAAACATGGTATACTGTCACTTTATGATAAAGATTGTCTATGTATTAAAATCAACTATGGTCAACCATGGTCCAATGCCGAAATGTGGGAAATATTGTCTTAATATGAAAATCAATCATGGTCATCCATGGTCAATCATGGTCAACCATCACCATTAACCATGGTCACATTGTGACAAAGATTGTCTAGTGGTCCAGCATCACATTACGACAAGCAGGGTCACCATGTTCAACCATGGTCCCACATCTCTTTTCAACTTCAGGATGGATGGAGCAGGGTTGACTTTTAAATGCATGAGTAGTTGATCATGGTTAATCATGGTCAATGATGGTCAACCTTGGTTAACCATGGTTGAACATCACGTTGTGATAAAGATTTTCTCAATATGAAAATCAACCTTGGTCAACCATGGTCCAATGTTGAATTGTGAAAAATATTGTCTCAATATGAAAATCTATCATGGTCTATAACCATGGTCAGATTATGACACATATTGTTTCATGGTCCAAAGTCACATTGTGACAAGCAAGGCCAACCATGGTCAGCCATGGTCCAACTTCCATGGTTGACCATGGTTTATAATTCCTTAAGTTTATAATATTAATCCCTTGAGTTTATAATATCTTTGGTTTTAGTATTAATCCCTTGGTTTTATTAGTCCATTGGGCTTATAATATCAACCATGGTCAAGAACCATGATCAACCATGGTCAATAACCATGGTTACATTGTGACAAAGATTGTCTCATGGTCCAGTGTCACAATGTGACAAGCATGGTCAATCATGGTCAATCATGTTCAGCCATGGTCAATCATGCTCAACCATGGTCAATGTCACATTGTGATAAAAATTGTCTCAGTATGAAAATCAACCTTAGTCAACCATGTTCCAATGTTGCGTCGTGACAAAGTTTGTTTTGATATGAAAATCAATGATGGTAAACCATAGTCTAATGTCACATTGTGATAAGGATTGCCTCTATGAAAGTCAACCATGGACAACTGTGGTCAACATTATTTATTTTATGGCTTATAATATTCATCTTAAGGTTTATATACCTTGGGTTTATAATATTAACACCTTTGGTTCATAATCTCTTTGGGTTTTAGTATTAGTCCCTTGGGTTTATTATTTCCTTGAGTTTATAATATTAATCCCTTGGGTTTTTTAATATAAGGGTTCATATTCCTAGGTTTAATATTATTCCCATGGGTTTATAATATCAATCATGGTCAATTGTATTTTGTAAAACCAATCATTGTTAACCATGGCCCAACGTTGAATTGTGACAAGCATTGTCTCAACATGAAAACAAACCATGGTCAACTATGGCTCAACTTGACATTGTGATAAATATTGTCTCGATACGAAAATCAATCATGCTTCAGCATGGTCCATTATCACATTGTGTCATTAATTGTCTCAATATGAAAATCAATCATAGTTAACCATGGTCAACAATGTTTATTTTAGGGTTTATAATATTTGGGGTTTACATACCTTGGGTTTATAATATCAATCCCTTGGGTTCATAATCCCTTGGGGTTTTAATATTAATCCCTTGGTTTTATTATTCTCTTTTGTTTATAATATCAAACACTTGGATTCATTATTCTAAGGGTTCAAAAATGACCGAGCATGGTCCAATGCGGCATTGTGACAAAGGTTGCCTCAATATGAAAATCACTGATGTTCAAGCATGCTCAAACATGGTCTAGCATTGCATTATAACATCGATTGTCTCAATATGAAAAACAACCACGATCAACCATGTTTATTTTAAGGTTTATAATATTAATCCCTTGGTCAACCATGGTCGATCATGCTCAGCCATGGTGTAACGTTGCATTGTGACAAATTTTGTCTCAATATGAAAATCCACCTTACTCAACCATGGTCCAATAGCGTATTGTGACAAATATTGTCTTGATATGAAAATCAGGTGTGGTCAACCATGGTCCAATGTCGTATTGTGACAAGGATTGTCTCTATGAAAATCAACCATGGTCAACTATGGTCAACATTGTTTATTTGAGGGTTTATAATATTTATCTTAGTGTTTATATACCTTGGGCTTATAATATTAATCCCTTGGGATTAATAATATTCCCTTGGGATTAATAATATTCCCTTGGGATTAATATTATTATCTTGAGCTCATAATCCCTTGGGGTTTTAGTATTAATCCCTCAGGTTTATTATTTCCTTGGGTTTATTAATGTAAGGGTCCATATTCCTAGGGTTTTATATTATTCCCTTAGGTGTAATATTATTTCATTAGGCTTATAATCCCTTGGTTTTTTAGTATTAATCATTTGAGTTTATTATTCACTTGGGTTTATAATATCAAACACGGTAAACCATGGTAAACCATGTTTTGTAAAATCAATCATGGTCAACCATGGTCAACCATAGTTCAGTGTCACATTGTGACAAATATTGTCTCGATATAAAAATCAATCATGCTTAAGCATGGTCCAATGTCAAATTGTGACAATGATTGTCTCAATATGAGAATTATCCATGGTAAACCATGGTCCAACGTCACATTGTGATAACCACGGTCAACCATGGTCTAGCGTTTCATTGTGACAACCATGGCTAACCATGGTCTAGCATTGCATTGCGACGAAGAATGTCTCAATATGAAAATCAACCTTGGTCAACCATGGTCAACCATCTTCCAACATTTCTTTGGGACAAAGTTTCCCGCAACATGAGAATCAATCATGGTCAACCATGGTCTAACGTCACATTGTGACACAAATTCTCTCAATATGAAAATCAATCATGGTCATTCACGGTGAACTCTATTAGTTTTAGGGTTTATAATATTTATCTTAGGGTATATATAACTTGCCTTTAATATATTAATTTGTTGGGTTTAATATTATTCCCTTGGGTTTTTAGTATTAATCCCTTGGGTTTATAATATCAAAACCTTGGGTTCATAATAATAGTCCCTTGGGTCTATTATATTAATCTTTTGTGTTTAATGTAATTTACTAGGGTTTATAATGCCTTGGGTTTCTAATATTAATAATCCCTTTGGTTAATAATATCAATATTTATTATGTCAATAATATTAATAATATTATCATATTAACATATTATCAATCCATTTGGTTGATTACATCGATAGTATTATCATATTATTATAATAAAATAATAAATTTTATTTTTTTGTAAGCTTTACACGACTACATCTTCATAATGTCTAATATATTACCTCGATCAGGGCAAGGAATGGAACCAGTTACTTCACATTGAGGAGTGCCTTAACATAGCAGATGATCACCATCTATCCAAGAACCTATGGACATAATAATAATTATTTTCAATTTTCATTATAATTGTTATAATTATCGTCATATTTTTTTTGTCTTAACTTTAAGACGAAATTAAATAAATGTCTTAAAAAATCCCTGCAATGGAATTAAATATATTTTTCCAGTCTGATCAAGGTTATTAAGGTTATAGTAATAGAAGAAATTAAATTATGATCACTAATAAGGAAAAAGAACATGAAGAGAGAAGGTATTAGAATGGCACCTAATTATGAATATTGGATCAAATGTGTAAAGTTTTGAATTCCTAAATTCATTTAAAATAACACTCATGCCATTATTAATTCTGATTTTAGAAAAAGATAGCATATGAAAAATGAAATGACAAATGAAAAATAATGAAACTCTTTTAAACCCTTTGGATAGTTGCAATGCAAGAAACCCATAGCGTATGTGGTTGTTTTTGGTTGCTAACGCAAATATAACATCACCAAGGTCAGAAAGAGATTTGTTGATGGAGTGAGCTTCCTTAAGGCATTCTCCTTAACATATGTTTTTCTATTCTCTCTCTTCCTGCAAAATAGACAAGCCATAACTCGCTCCCGGTACATTCCTCGTTGATTAAGTTCTCTCCCTTGATCATCACACAAATACCTTGTTGAACAGAGAGAGTCTTGGTCAAAAATCAAGGCATATATGCCAGGATAATCATTTAAAAGAATTTGTTTATAAGAAATTTTCCTGGCTCCCTTTGTCACCATTGATCCAAAAATCCTTTGAACTTCCTGCAATTCATTGTATTATGCCATCATCAAAATCCTCCACCACCTTAAGTTAAAAAATAATATGAGGGGAAGGAAAAGTTAATTTGAATCCTAGCACACCAATAGGATTTTTTCCACTTGTTTTATCAAGAAATATAATTTTATTAATGAAAAAATATGACTCTGTAATCAACAAATGTTAACGCTCAAAATACTTTCCTGAAAAAGTTTCATCACATGAGGATAACATATAGACAAAAGAGATACTAAAGATGAGGCTCCCATAATAAGTACAACTTAACATCCACCCATCATTATCCCATTCTAGTAGTTTGAGTTAATTTGATTATCCCTCTTTAATGCATCCTTCACTACAACACATGAACTCTTGAATCCTAATATTTTCATATATTGAAAAGCCCTAGTGGATCCAATCCCTCTAATCTAGTACTTCTCGCATGGATACATTATCAAGCTATTCTATGTAAACTTAAAATAATTGTTTATCCATCTTTAGTACCATGAATTAAAGATTCCTATCCATTCTCTACTTTATTTTGTATAAACATAAGAAAGAGACATAAAAACTTGACTTACTAGTGACGGGTCTTCTTAATAGCCCACAACATCATAAGATGGTCCATAGAAACATCACTAGAAGTCAACCTGTATTAAATAGTTATCAATTTAATAATTCATTATATAGTTTAATAAATATGATTTTCTAAATAAACCATGGTTGATAATAATTTTGCTAACAATAACAAAAAAAATTATACCTTATATAATAGAATATTTTTGTGTGTTTTTTTGTTAGAAAAAACAAAGTTGATCATATTTCTATTCAATTTGAAAAGAAATACATAGAGGAGATACTTATAACAATCATAAGGAATTGAGGTCGTTATATTCTCATTACAAGTTTCTATATCAATATTTAAAATTTCAGCAAAAAAATTAAGAATGCCACATCCCTT
Organism: Pinus tabuliformis; assembly: GCA_031772625.1. NCBI lineage: Eukaryota > Viridiplantae > Streptophyta > Pinopsida > Pinales > Pinaceae > Pinus > Pinus tabuliformis. The sequence goes on along the minus strand of CM062811.1, from coordinate 670,521,850 downwards.
TATAAAATTGATTGTAAACATCTCATATTTTAACTATTTATAATTAAATTATACCACGATAAAAGTTTAATTATTTCGAATAATAAAATGATTTACTCTATCGTCACCTAGAATAGAGTACTCTCACAAAGTCATATGTAGATATGACATTCTCTTAAATTAATATTGATTATTGCAAAAAATATTTGGATTTTTACTCTTCAACTAGCCATGGACCTTGTTTCTCTAGATATTTCAATAACAAGGCATGCATGAGCCATCAATCCATTACTATGTTGTCTCTTCTTATCCTTTTCCTCAATTACACAAAAAAAAGTGATGTCATGTTCTCCTCCTTCTCCGTCCTTATATAGAATACATCGATGATAAGGAACCCAACCCCTATGATCCACCTATCATTATATAGTTCTTTCTTTGTCTTAACATTTTCCTTTCACATAAACCTACATAATAGTACGGGATGGGTTTTTCCCCGCACAATGTATTAGTAGCTTTCATGTGCCTATTTTTCGACTTAATACCTTCTACCTTATTAGCTTCTAGTCCTTACTTCTGGATTTCAAAAGGAATTTTCTTGGATTTGTGTCTACCTAGGTAACTTGCATGAAGCTCATGTTGCTTCTATATTTGCAGATCCGAAAATCTCTACAATATAACTATATCCACCTCTCCTTGTCTTTTTTGTGCTCAAACAATCTTCTCCTTGTCTACCTTCCAACTTCTCAATTCAACTCAGAGATTCCTAAGGGTCTCAATCTAGTCAGGGGAATTTCTCTATGACCTCTTTCCAACTGAGTCCTCTTCCTGATAATGATAGGATCTGTGCATGCTCTATTTCACCATTTTTCTTCTCATTTATTTATCCTTGTGAGGATTTGTGCCTTCTTATCTCTCTCTCTCTTCATTCTAATGCAAGCACATGACTATCCAAATCAAACTCAAATCAATTAAATTTACTCATCACCTTGGCATATTTTCAATAGGAATGTTGATCTGAAACTTCAATTCCCATGTTAGTATGTAGGTTAGAAACCAAAATAACATTTCATCAACTTGTCAAACAATTAATCATCTCAATTGTAAGTTCATCATTAGCACACATGTATATATGTAGAAATTAAACCATCAGGTCAAATTTTTTAGCTTCTTTGTGCACACTTCATTTGAAATAATTCTCAAACCTTATCTTTCAAGATTGATCTAGTCCAAGTGTTAAACCTAGGCTCTAATACTGCATTGTAACAAACTCCCTTCCACTAACATAAAGGTTCATGGGATGAGGAAGGTGTTAGTTATCATTAATCTGATCCTAATGTTTGTAATGAACATTGGTTTAGAAAAGTTGCTCATTTTTGCAAATATGGAGAATTAACTTCTGATACCACCATTGCATGCATCTTATCGAGATATTTCTAACGATACCAATTTTACCTTGATCTAATTTCCAGATCAAGAGTTATCATAGATTCAAGATCAAACTATAAGAAGAGGCCATGTGATCTAAATTGGATCATTATGTTATTTTTCGTCCATCTCAAAGCATTTTGAGTGGAAAAATTAGAGGAATCAGCTCATGGGACCATTTTTACTTGAGGGACCTAGCTTGGCAAAATGGGGTCCGAAAAATTATGGGAGAATTTTAGGCATTAAATGACGTTTTTTATGTGTAAAAATTTTCCACTTAAGCGCCACACCTTTTCATGTTATTCTACACACAAAGAGATATCCAATGACACATGAATCGCGTCAATCGGAGTATGTATGCAAAATTTGTTATATACCTAGGGGGGATAATATGGGGTACCAAGGGAGGTACCCAAGGTAATAATGTAATAATGGGATGGGCCATAGTAATAAATAAGGTGGTTAACCCATATCATGTAAGGGACCACAAGTAGTTAATAATAATGTAATGGGCCCATGGTATTAGTTGATGGTATGAGGGAACCATGGTAATGACCCATGGTATTGTATGTATGAGGCCTATATAGAGGCTAGAGACTCCACATGGAAATATAGTGAAGGAATATTGTATGAACAGGGATATGGCTTGTGGAGTGTTCTCCTTCCTTAAGGAGTGAATGTATGGTGTTGCCCTACCATAAGGGTTTTGATCAATAAAGAAGCATTTCTATCTATTTCTATCTTATTGTTTCTGGGTTTATTTCCATTCTCATATATTTATGGGTTAGATCTATATAATTATCATAATATTTCTGATAATATTTATGTATAATTATCATAATATCTTTGGGTCATATCTACAACAAAATTTATGTCACTCAGAAGTTAACCTTCATGTTTTCACACCTATAGTTCGGGAGGATGCCACGTGAGTCCCCATTATTCATGGAAAAGGGGCTAGACACATGTTTGTGATGTAAAATACCATAGAAGAGTCTATTTTTTAACTCTAGTTAAGAGTTGATGCAATCAAACTTAACCACTAGTAGGTTATCGGGTTGTGTTATAACAACACCACTAGGAGGAAGAGGCATTACATTCTTTCGAGACCATTTTGTTCCATAGTTGAGAAAATATAGCCAGGAGAGATAGGAGGTAGATAATACATAGAGGAATAGTTAACTATAGTATCCCATGAGCCACAAACAATACTTCTTTCTATCTGCAACCGTATTTCCAAACAGAGAAAGAGAGCGAGGAAACCTCACCTTCCAGTTGGGTTTTTTCTCGAAAGGGTTTCCCAAAGAGAATATATTGTGTATTATGTGTGTGTGATCTTATTTTATCATTCTCTCGTTTTCTGCTTGATTTAATTTTACATGCATCCAATAATTACAGTTAATTTTCAGATCTAGAAATTAAATAAAATTGTAATAGTGTAGAATCTCAAATTTTTAATATAATATTATCAGATCCGTTGTAACGAACTATCCAATGGAATATCTAGATATTTTATGGATCATTTGGTATCAAAGAGTGTTTATTTGGGTATTTTTGTGGATATTTCAAGGATCTAGATCGGTGAGGCCAAAAATCGTAAAACCCTAATCATGGGTGACATATCTATATACGAACCTCGTGATCCTACAAAGGTGAGATTTTTTAATCTTCATGAACAAGTTGCAGATATAAACCACAGTGTCAACCTCCTCATGGCATACCTAAGAGGTAAGATGGGGATATTTGGAGAAGAAGGGGGTTCGAATGCATATGAAAAATTAGAAGGGGGATCGGGATATCGAGAAGACACATATTACCAACAGATGAAAGAACCCAAAAAATATCAACCTAGTTCATGTGTCATCAACCAATCCCTATTTAAAGTGGAAGAAAAAGTTAATATCAACCCATACCACGGTGAGATCGATGCTCTCAAGCTGAACCACTTGTTGTAGTAACTGCAAGTTTATTTCAGCGTCCATCAGATCAAGGAAGGGCCGAAGAAATCATTCGTGTGACTAAAATTGGAGGGCCATGTACTGAATTGGTGGGAGAGACACACAGAAACCCTAAAGTTGGAGGGAAAACCTCCAGTTACTAAGTGGGAGGATTTCAAAACCCTCATTAAGTCACAGTTTTATCCCATTGGGTACATGGAAGACTAGTGGATCTGGTGGGATTACTTCAAGAAAAATCTAGGCCAAAGCATGCAGGAGTACACCACAAAATTCAGAAAGATGGTGATGTAGGATAACTTACGTATACCCACAATTTGCATGGATTATGCACATAGTCCATCTATCCCAGGCATTTTAACTCTCTAAGGAGTCAAATCTTCAATTCTTAATGAATGGTTTAAGGCCCCCTTACTCAAGTCTGATGCAGAATGATTTCATAAATCAACCACAGTCTAACCCCTAGTCAGTATCCTTTCTATTGGGACTCATTCAGCCCTTATAAACCTTCATTAACCCTTAGCCATATCTATCTATCTATCTATATATATATATATATATATATATATATATATATATATATATATCTATCTATAGATATATATATCTATATATATCTATATCTATCTATATATATATATATATATATATATATATATATATATATATATATATATATATATATATATATATATATATATATATATATATATATATATATATATATATATATAGAGAGAGAGAGAGAGAGAGAGAGAGAGAGAGAGAACATTCCCACTTTTTAACATTGGTTATATAAAATTTAACCACATGAAACCCTTATATCCACGCTATTTCTATTATAATGTTTATATAATAGAAATACACAATAATCATGCGTAACTTACCTTTTCCACCTTTTTACAGCCTTTGCACATTTCTCGAGGCTTCCTTTATCGGTAATCGCTAATCACAATTCTCCACATCACACTAACACACAACTCTTATCACATCTGATATGCGATAACACAATATCGGATTCCCAACATTATATAGTTGTGCCTATACCCTTCTCAGGTCTGCCTTCATATCGCATATCGACTCATCTCCATATCTCAATCTCACGTCTTATTCCCTGATCTCCGATCAATGCTTCCTCGGCTATCGGCGTATCGGTTGATCATAGTATCGCATTCCTGATATCCACTGTCACTTGCCTTTGCGAGATGTGATTGGATCTCCATCATTGATCCTATTCCCGATCCAACAGTCCACGTTCTATTGCTTGGTCTCCATCGGTAATCACTTGAGGCTAGGGTTATTCATTCCTTTGCCGAATTCTGATTTGCGATTAGATCGTGACTGTTGATCTGGTTTTGATCCAATGGTCCTCGATCAATCGATGATCGCTCATCACAACTGCCCAAGGCCCGAATCCGATATCTCCATAAGGATCCCGCCGATGTGATTTAATCTAGCCATCAATCATAAAGATCTAATGGTTCTTCTGCGTGAATACTTCATCCCTCATTCCTCTCTTCACTTGGTTTCTTTACGTCATTTCTTCAGTTCTTCTATGGTTTAGGGTTTTCTTTAGGGTTTCGGCCTTTCACTCTTCCTCTGCTAAATTCACTCCCTCTTGAGCTTAACTTTGTGAATTCTTAATCTTGATCATTCCATAGCATTACTTGGATTCTCCAATTGGGTTCTATGCCCTTTACAATCCTCTCTAATCCATAAAATCATGAACTAACTCCTAATCTAAGTTTTACAATTAATTCTCAAATCCTCTCATCTCTCAATTATCCTAAATCCCTCATGTTCTCCTACATTCGAGAACATTCACAAATATGCCTCACTATATTCAATTAAATCCTATTCTCATTAAAATCACTCAAAATCCTAAATAATTACATTAATTCACACTTGGGAGACCAACTCCCTTGAAAACACAATACCCCTATGTCTACTAAAATACAATGACATTATTGGGCCAAATGCTTTTGCATCAGACTCCCAAAGTAGAAAATTCATGATCTCTTGATCATGTGTCTTCATAAGTTGATAGAAAACCTCCAGGGTCCCAAAATTTAGTTTGTAGCCACCCAAATGCCTTGCACTTTTACTGTTTTTGTACTTCTACTGTCTTGTGTTTCATCTTCCTCTCCTTATCAATCAAGTTCGTACTCTGATTGATCATGCTTGCTGCTGCTATCATTCTCCTCCATATGGACTGCTTCATCATTCATTGTCACATTCCTTCAATCTTTGTGTCCGACATATTCTTGGTCTGGTCCATACTTTGCCACTTACTGCTATTTCTTTCTCTCTGCTTCAGGTTGTTGTTGCTATCCACTAACTCTTCAAACTGTTGTTGGTTACTTTCACTTTGTAGTTGTTGATTTACTTTTTCTTCTACTTTTGCTTTTGCTACCATTGTAGACATTTCTCTTGCTCTTGCTCCAACTTTTGCTTTGACTTATATGCTTACTGCCTCCCTTTCATCCTTACCCTCTTTCATGATTATTTATGTCTGCACTGAATCATGAATTTCCAACATTCTATCCACCAAGTTAGAATCTCTATTCCATGGATTAAATTATTCCGTAGAATCTTCTTCTTTCATTTTTATTTGGCCGCTCATCTATGCCAAAATTTCTTCAACATTTGCAACTAAACCTGCACTCACAAAACAATTGTTAAAATAAAAAACATAAGGCTTCTGCGCCTTTTCCTCCTTTGGAAACAATTCAGTTTGTTGCTCTATTTTCTCCTCCTCTATCAGCACATCAGTATGCTGATTTGAATTCTCAAAAGAATTCATGAGACTATCAACTAGTCTTTCCTCCACATCATCTGTTCTTATGATGTCTTTCTATCCTTGTTCACTATAGTGAACTTCTTCATTCTCGTTCAATTCTGATTTTACAACCTGAACACTTACTTTTTGGTTTTCTAGCCTTTCTTCCAAAAGACTTAACTCATGCCACAAATTTTCCATCTCGCTTGGAATTTCTCCCAAAAGTTCTGTACAATCCTCACTATCTTCTTCTTTGTCACAAGCATAACTTATTGACACTATTTCTTCATTCTTGATTAGAATAAAATTCTGATCCTCTATCTCTTTGATAGTTTTAGATGTCTGTCCATCACTCTCCCTTTGATCATTTAAGAAAATCAATTCCTCGTTATCCTTACCAACAACAAATTCCTTATCATAAGACATAACTGTCTCATTCCTACTGAAGATATTTCCTCCACTAAGCATGGAATTTATGAACTCTTTCTGTTGTAATAACTCAACTTGATCTTCATTTGAAAGATAGTCATCATTGTACTTTACTTGGAAATTTTCAACTTCATTCAAGACAATTCCATAAAATGGTTTATCTTCTGCAATACCTGCATTCACACACAACCTGTCAGTTGTAAAACCACAAGACCTCATGACTTCATTTGATGATTCAATCACCAATTCCTCTAGTTGTTCCAAGTCCTTTACATGACTTAGAAATATTTCGATGGTCTTCTCCTCAATCTCATCAAGACATTAACTTGATTGCTTAATATCCTTCTCTACTTCCTATTTTAAAACAGAATTCAAATTCTGCCTGTCTTTTCCCTCTTTATGTCAACATCAGTAATTTGTCATCCCTCACATATTTCTCTTGCAAACATAAACAAATTGTCAGATTTAAAATCTTGTGATCCTTTGATCTCACTTGAAGTTTCAGTCTTCAAGTCTTCATCTTCATTCAGAACTTCACCCTGCTCTGGTTTACAAATGGACACTTCCATTTCCAACTCAACTTCTCTGAGTTTTACCATTAGCCACCTTACTTGCCTTTGCTGTAGCCTTCTCTGCAACTTATGCCACTTCACTGGCTTCTTTTTTTATACCAAACCTTGTCTCTGTCTTTCCTCTAGTATCATCATCAATACATTGAGTTGTTCTTTCATCTCTGCAATCTCTTTGTCAATTTCCTCTTGACTCATCCTCTTGCCATTTGCCTTGGCATTCTCTTTCTTCATCTTTCCTCTGTTGTGGTCTTCCTCAGAACCTCTGTTATGACTATCAGCAGCCATCTTTTTCTCCATCTCTATGAGTTCCTCACTCATTCACTATGAGCTGAACTAAAGCCTCTACAACAACAAGTCCTCCCTGCTGCCACTTACCTCACCAAGCTCTGCTTTGTACTCAATATTTTGGCAAGCAATTGGTTCTCTATATATGGAACCTCCTTTTGAGAACTTCTCTCTACTCCTTCTAGGCTTCAACTCTTCTGCACCTCTTAAGAACACAACTGTCCCCTTATATTTCAGTCTCCATGAAATACTTGGTTCTGACCACTTCTTTTTTCACTTAGAAAGTCTTACCAACTTCCTTCATTACCTTGGCAATTCTACCCACATCCTTTGTGGGATTGCCTTTGTGATCTGCAACAATACCTCTGCAATAACAAGTCTCCTCCTTGCTACATATGCCTCACTAAGCTTCTCTTCTCTGAGCTCAATCTTTCATAATCTCTCTGGTTCTTTCCTCGAACCTCTTGGTGACTAACAATCCTACCCAACACTTATTTTGCTGGAATTGTTATCTCTAAGACAAATCTACCCAAAATCGCAGCTGTGGAGCTGCCTCAACAACTTCTACCCAACTGCAGTTGGAAGTTGTTCTCAGTTTCTCTTGAGCACTCCTTGCTCTTAGGCTATTGCTACAACTTCTCACCTCCTTATGCTGTCACCTGTGTATCAATATAACAACCACATATTCTCTAATCAAATCAAAACAGAACATATCACCTCACTTTCAAGATCTCTGCATGAACTTGTTCTACCATTTCCTATTCTTTAAAAGGATTGTCCTTTGTTCCTTGCATCTACAAGTTCTGCTACACATCACCTCTATGTGTTTACTATTTGTCAGATTAGAATCTAATCCCCTCTACCTGCATAAACATCTTTACACATAGCTCTGTTCCAAATACTTTCCAAAGAAATGTTCACACATAATTTCTTGTTCTGTTGTTAATACTAAGTGTTTCAATCACACTCAAGTTCTGATACCAAATGATGCAGGATAACCTGCATATACCCATAGTTTGCATGGATTATGCACATAGTCTGTCTGTCCCAGGAATTTTAACTCTCTAAGGAGTCAAATCTTCAACTCTTAATGAATGGTTTAAGGCCCCCTTACTCAAGTCTTATGCAGAATGATTTCATAAATCAACCATAGTCTAACCCTTAGTCAATATCCTTTCTATCGGGACTCATTAACCCTTATAAACCTTCATTAACCCTTAGCCACATATATATATATATATATATATATATATATATATATATATATATATATATATATATATATATATATATATATATATATATATATATATATATATAACCTTCCCACTCTTTAACATTGGTTATATAGAATTTAACCACATGAAACCCTTATATCCACGCTATTTCTATTATAATGTTTATATAATAGAAATACACAATAATCATGCATAACTTACCTTTTCCGCCTTTTTACAGCCTTTGCACATTTCCCGAGGCTTCCTTTATCGCTAATCGCTAATCACAATTCTCTGCATCACACTAACACATAGCTCTTAGCGCATTCAATATGCGATAATGTAATATCGGATTCCGAACATTATATAACTGTGCCTCTACCCTTCTTGGGTCTGTCTTCATATCGTATATCGGCTCATATCCATATCGCAATCTCACGTCATATTCCCCGATCTCCGATCAGTGCTTCATCAGCTATCAGCATATCGGCCCATCACAGTATCACATTCATGTTGTTTGTTGTCACTTGCCTTTGCGAGATGCGATTGGATCTCCACCATTTATCCTATTCCCGATCCAACGGTCCACGTTCTATCTCTTGGTTGCCATCGGTCATCGCTTGAGGCCGGGGTTATTCATTCCTTTGCTGAATTATGATTTGTAATTAGATCGTGGCCGTTGATCTAGTTTCGATCCAACGGTCCTTAATCAATTGGCGATCGCTCATCGGAACTGCCCAAGGCCCGACTCTGATATCTCCATAAGGATCCCACCGATGTGATTTAATCTTGGCTATTGATCATAAAGATCCAATGGTTCCTATGCACCGATACTTCATCTCTCATTCCTCTCTTAACTTGGCTTTTTTACATCATTTCTTCAGTTCTTTTGTGGTTTTGGGTTTTCTTCAGGGTTTTGGCCTTTCACTCTTGCGCTGCTCAATTCACTCCCTCTTGAGCTTAACTATGTGAATTCTTAATCCCGATCATTCCATAGCACTACTTGGGTTCTCTAATTTGGTTCTACGCCCTTTACAATCCTCTGTCACATTCTTCCTTACTCTGTGTATTCGCTCTCCTCTTTGCATTCGCCAAATTCTCCTGCACATATATATTACAGAATTCTGATTCACTATAATTCAACACTCGAAACACACTTATACAGGTTTGGAATTAATCTTTGTATTTATAAATATAAACAACGATTACAGAATGAGATTCTCTGTCTCTCTCTGGCCTGATTCTTCTGATTTGTGGCCTCTTTTCACACTCTGCTCGTAGGCTTACAACCACACTTTAGCTATCTATCTAGCCTATCTAAAACATCTAACTTTCTAACCCTTGTCTTTGCCTTTTAGGCTTACATTTATACAAAGGGATTCTAAAACCAATTCCTGGTTTACATCCATAGATTCCTCAACAAAAACCTAAAATCTCTTCCTCATCCTTAAGGATCCTCTCTAATCCATAAAATCATGAACTAACTCCTAATCTGAGTCTTACAATTAATTCTCAAATCCTCTCATCTTTCAATTATCCTAAATCCCTCATGCTCTCCTACATTCGAGAACATTTACAAATATGCCTCACTATATTCAGTTAAATCCTATTCTCATTAAAATCACTCAAAATCCTAAATAATTACATTAATTCACACTTAGGAGACCAACTCCCTTGAATACACAATACCCTTATGTCTACTAAAATACAATGTCATTATTGGGTTGAATGCTCCTGCATCAGATGGCTATAATATTGGGTATCTCTCCAAAGAAACCAAATGTATTCCTAAAGTAATTGGGGGGTCTGCACCACCATATGCATGAGAAAGTGATTTTATTCAAGTCCAAAATGGTCGATGAGGCTTCTGTATAGGCAAAGTACTTGGAGAACATAGGCCTGAAAAGAGTGCAATCAAGTGGATCGAAGGAAAAGGAGAAAGAAGATGCTTCTAAGGATGGGAAGGAGTAAAATGGGGGAAAATATAAAAATACAGTAGCCACAACACACCAGTGCAGAGATCCTAGAAACCACTGCAACATTGATGGCCATACGAAGGAGAAGTGTTGGAAATTGCATCCAGAGATAAACCCACAAAACAAGGAGAAATATAATCAAAAGAATAATATCATGGCCACTCATTCGAGCAACCAAGTTGAAAGCAGCTTAGATGTGGATGAGAATATCGTCTTTGCATCAGTGCAGAAGGAGGTGAATTTGAGTAGCCTTCAACAATAGGAAAAGAGATAATTAACCAAATTCTTCCATGCAAAGATACAGGTCAAAAAAACTAAAATTGATTCTTTGTTTGACTCAGGATCGCATGAAAATCTCATTGTAGCAGATCTGGTCAAGAAGTTGGGACTGGAAGTTCATGATCATCCAAACCCATATCTACTATGATGGGTACATAAGGATGCATAGGTGAAGGTAAATGTTATCCAACCAACTCACAAAATAGAAGAAAACATAGATCAACGACATCAAAATCAACCTCTTCGAGAGGGAAACCTCCTTTACATTACATAAATGAAAAGCTATTGGATGATACAAATGACAAGACCTCCTTTTGATATATAGGAGTCTAATGGGTCACAATATAATCAGAGCTGACATAAAAATAATAATATAAGGGCATAATAATCGCAATAGTGGGCTTCCATGGGGCACAATAATAACAATATGGGGACAAAATGGGCACACAATAACAATAAGGGGCTATAATGAAAATAATAATAATGGAATATACTAGTATAATAGTGACCTAACATGCCCCTCTCCTTCAAAAGATTGTTGTCCTCAACCCTTGATAGTTATGGATGCTTTTGTATAAAATTCTCATCCTCCCATGTGGAATCTTCAGCAGGTAAGTTCTTCCACTTGATGAGATACTCTGAAATTGATCGATTTCGTAGCTGTCAAGCTCTTGTTTCAGTGACTACTTCAGGTTCCAATATGATTTTTCCTTCCTCATCAAGTTTTGGTAATATTGTTTGAACTGGGAGCTTGTCAACTATAACCTTCTTTAGGCATGAAACATGGAGAACTGGGTGCACTCAGGAAGATACAGGAATTTCCAATTTGTATTGCATGGTACCAATATTTTGCAACACCTTGTATAGACCATAATACTTTGGTGATAATTTATTATCCTTCTTAGCTTTCTTGAGGGACATTTGTTTGTATGGTTGTAGTCGTAGAAATACCCACTCACCTACATCAGAACTTCTTTCGTTGTGATGTTGATCTTCTTGTTGTTTCATTCTATTATGCACCAAAGTCAGGTTATCCTTTAAGAGTTGAAGAACATTTTGTTGATGCTTGATGTAATATTCCACTACTTGAACCTTAGAATTTTCTCTTAAATATGATGTGATGGATGGTGGATGATATCCATAAAGTTCCATAAATGGGGTAATTTTTGTTGTGGTATGGAAGAAAGTTTTATACCACCATTCAGCCAGAGGCAACCATTTTACCCATTGTGTCTGTTTATCATATACAAAGCAACGAAGATATCCTTCCAAACATTTGTTCACTATCTCATCTTGCCCATCATATTGAGGATGATAAGATGAGATATGAGCTAACTGAGTACTGAGACAAGAAAATATTTTTGTCCAAAAATTTCTAGTTAAAATAGCATCTTTGTTGCTTACAATAATCTTTGGGTTTCCATGTAGCTTTTGAATTGTTTCCATAAATGCACTAGCAATTGTACTGGATTTAAATGGATGATATAATGCAAAAAAGTGTTCATACTTGGTAAGTCTATCAACTACCACCATGATGAAAATATTTCCTTTGGACTTGGGTAAATATGTGATAAAATCCATTGAAACCTCCTCCCAACGTTGGCTTGGAATGGATAAAGGTTGTAATATACCTGGGGTCTTAGTTGTCTCAACTTTCTTTTGCTGGAAAACCAAACATTCTGCCACAAACTTTTGAATATCAGATTTAAGGCTATCCCAAAAAAGCTCCTTCTTAACCTTGTGGTAAGCTTTTAAAAATCCTGAATTCCATCCTAAGGGATAGGTGTGCAATTCTAGAAGAATATTTTGCTTGAGTTGGTAGTTCTTACAGAGATATAAGTGATCTTTGGACCATAACAAATCCTTTTTCCATCTCAATGTATCAAATTTACTGGGATCTTGATGCAACTTTTGAATGAGTTTCCACACTTCTTTGTCATTCTTCCATTCTTCCACATCCTCATCCTTTCTTGAGAGTGCATATGCAAGAACATTTTGCTTCTCTTTTTGTAGATTATTTCAAAGTCATAACTCAACATCTTTGTGACCCATTTCTGCTTCTCTTCTTAAGATAATCTTTGCTCTAAAAATTATTTAAGGCTATCATGATCTGTTTTTACCTTGAAGTTTCTTCCCATTAGGTAAGGTCGCCATTTCTTAAGTGCATGTATTATTGCCAACATTTCCTTCTCATAAATATATTTGTGTAAATAATTTCCTTTGATTGGACAACTTTCAAAATCAATGGGTCTTTCTTCTTGCATTAAAACAACATCAATTCCATTTCTTGGGGCATCACATTCCACAATAAAGGTTTTTGTGAAATCTGGCGTAGCTAAGTCTGGTGCTTGGCACATTGCCTCTTAAATATGTTCAAAGGCTTTCGTTGCTTCTGGAGTCCAAGAAAATGCATCTTTCGTCAGTAATGTTGTTAGAGGTGTTGCTATTGTCCCATAATTCTTAACAAGCTTGCGAGAATACCCTATCAACCCGATAAATCCTTCCAGATTCTTTATGGATGTCGGGATTTTCCATTCCTTAATATATTTAATTTTTCTAGGGTCTACCTTACCACCTTCATGAGATAAAATATGACCCAAATATTCCACCTCTTGTACTCCAAAGAAAAATTTGGAGATTTTTGCATATAATTGTTTCTCCTCCAATAGTTTGAGCACTCTATCAACATGTTTGTAGATTAGTATATCATCAAAAAGTAATAAAAAAAAATTCTAAGGGTTTGAAAATGGAATTCATCAAACCTTGAAATGTAGAAGGTTTATTGGTAAGGCAAAAAGGCATGACCAAAAATTCATAATGACCCTAATGAGTTCTAAATGTTGTTTTTGGAATGTCTTCAGTCTTCATTCTGATTTGATGATATCCTGAATGAAGGTCCAACTTGGTGAAGTAAATTTCTCCATGTAATTCATATAATAATTCATCAATGACAGGAATGGGAAATTTATCTTTAATAGTGAGCTTGTTGAACTCCCTATAATTCAGACACATGTGCCATGATCTATCCTTCTTGTGCACCAATACTATTGGAGAAGAGAAAGAACTTTGACTAGGGTGACGTATACTAGCCTCTAGCATTTCTACAACCATATGTTCAATTTCACTCTTTTGGGCATAGGCATATCTGTGAGCTGTGATGTTTTCAGGAACACTTCATAGAATCAAATAAATAACATGATCATGATCACGAATAGGTGGGAGGCCTTTTGGAGTCTCAAATACCTTAGAATGATTGTCCAAGACTTTTTGAAAATATGGATAAATAAACGATTTTGATGTGGGAACCTCCAAGAAACATAATTGTCCAATTACAGCATGTTGTTATTTATTTAGAATATTTGTCATGTTGTTAGAGCTGATTATCTTTCTCGGTTTCCCTGCAATACCCCTTAATTCAACTTCCTTTCCTCTTGAAAAAAAAATTAAAGAAACATTATTGAAAATTAAAAGCTATCTTACCTTAAGATTTTAGAAATTGTACTCCTATTACAACATCAACACCACCCATTGGAATAGAAAATATTAGACTATTCAAAACATATTCTCCCATGGATAGCTTGATATTATGGCACTTTCGAGAGAAATTTATGGTTCTTCCATTTGCAACCATCACTTGACACTCTGGTGCTTGATATAGGAAGCAATTAAATTCCTTCGCTACCTTACAATGAATGAAATTATGGGTATTGCCTGAATCATTCAACACTATTACCTTTTTCTTCTTGGTATGTCCTTCTATCTTGATAGTTTGAGGAGTAGTAATTCGGGCCAATGCATTACAAGATATGGTTGGATTCATTTCTTATTTATCTAGGGTTTGTTATTGTTGTGTATCATATTCTTTTTATGTTTCTTGATCCTTTCCTTCTTCCTCTTCACAATCTATGTAAAATAATTTCTTCTCAGCACACTTATGACCTTTAGTGTATTTCCCATCACAATTGTAACAAAGCCCTTTTTCTCTTTTTTCTTCCAATTGTTGTGGTGTCAACCTTGTAGGTTTTGGAAGGCTAGGGGCAACAACACTTTCGTATTTATAGTTGAGATTAGCAGTGTCCCTTGTTGGTATAATTTTGCTTTCAAATTTTCTTGCCAACTTGAAAGCCTTCTCCAATGAATCAGGTTCCCAAACACGAACCTCATGTTGGATGTTACCCTTTAAAGTTCCTATCAACACATTAATCCTATGCTCCTCTCAAATATCTTTTACTCTTATATTCAGTTTTTGGATGTCCTGAATGTGCTCCACCATTGGAACCTTTTGTTTGAGATTTATCAATTGGCTAAAGAAGGTGTTTCTCTTTGTATCCTCATAATGTGTTATCATTTCATCTGTACAAATTGACGAAGTGGCAATTTGTTTACAATAACAAAATCATCAATACCATACAAACTGATTTGGTTCCAAATATAAAGTTGCAATGTGTACCTTTTGTGTGTTTTTCACATTATGGAGATTGAAATATTGTTCCATCTGCATTATCCATGTTACGGGGTCCTTGCCATCAAAGTTCCTCATATCAACCTTGGGAACGTGGTGGGTCTTTATTCCAACGTTAGAGTCTATGAAGTCATGTTTAAACTTTATTTTGTTCTCATCATGAGTTTCCTCTACTACCTTTTAGCCATTAGGAAGCCTTTCTTGTAGCAACTTTGTCAAACCTTCCATGTCTTTCTTCAAATATTCAATGTTGTCATTCTTCGAGTCATGATTAACAATTATTTGTTTCTCATTGTGAGTTTTCTCTACTACCTTTTTTCCATTAGGAAGTATTTCTTGTAGCAACTTTGTCAAACCTTCCTTCCAACCTTCCATGTCTTTCTTCCAATCTTCAATGTTGTCTTTCATACCATCCATATTAGCTTCCATGCCTTTCTTTGAACCATCCATCTTAGCTTCTGTTACTTTTAGTGAGAGCGAAATGTGTTACACTTGGAATCGTAATTTTGATATATCATGTTACATTTATTCCTCTTCATCATGTGCCATAGTAGATATTTTGGGTTTCTTAATAGGTGTTGCAATTTTCTTTCTTCAGGGCATCGACTAATGATAATTTTCTTCACTATTCCATTTTAATCACTTCAACTAATTCTTAAAACAATACTTATGCAAAGTTTTAAAAAGACTACACACCTTTTTTATTTTATTTTTAGGACCTTGATGTTGAATCTGGTGTATCTCTGAAATTTTAGATCTCCAAGCTCTAAAATTGCAAAATCTGGTAACCCTATGACTCCTCTTTCCAATACCACTAGTCTGATTGAAATTGGATTCTCCAAGAAATAGTTATGCCCAATCTCCCAAGGTCATATGATTATACACATTTTCATTATAGCGCACTTGTATGAACTACCACGTATCATTGTTTCAACCTGCGGAGCCGAAAATGATGTACAAGAAACTATAGTTCGTTCTCTTTATGTACTTCTTACGAAATTTAAATCTGATACTTAGATAGCATGTTATGATGATTTTCCCAAGGTCATCGGTTTGGGATGTAATTCGGGGTCCTGCAAAAACCCTAACTTCCTTGGATCATTTCTCCAAAAATATAATGTGCAAAGCTCTGAAATTCAGACCTAAGGGTGATCAAGATTTCGGTTCAAATGGGTTTTTTCCCCTTCGGAAAAGTTGTATAAAAAAGTTATAGCGAAAACTCTAGGATGATCTGTTTGGATGAGAAAAACCCTAGAATCCAAAGCTTTAATACCAAATGTGATGCAACCATCTCACAAAATAGAAGAAAAGATAGATCAATGACTTCAAAATCAGCCGCTTCGAGAGGGAAACCTCTTGTATATTACATAAATGAAAATTTCTTGGATGATACAAATGACAAGGCCTCCTTTCAAAATATAAGAGCCTAAGGGGTCACAATATAATTAGAGTCAACATAACAATAATAATGTAAGGGCCCAATAATAAAAAATTAGTGGGGTTCTATGGGGCACAATAATAACAATATGGGGACAACATGGGAACACAATAACAATAAGGGGCTACAATGACAATAATAATAAGGGAATATAATAGTATTATAGGGACCTAATAGTAAAAAAATAGTGTAAAATTAGATTTGCTACCAGTGTTGATTTTATTGATGAAGTAGATATGGATGTGGTTCCCCTTGATGTATGTGAAGTTGTGTTTAGGAGTCCATACATGTACATGTGTGATGAAATATTGATGATGAGAAATAACCACTATCATCTCATCAAGGATGGAAAATCATTCATCATTAATGCGTATAAAGGCAAGTCAAAAATTACACTGGTAAGTGCCAACCAAGCCAAGAAATTGATTACTTCTAGAAAGAAGAGTGTTTTATTATTTTTAAGAGAAAATTAGTCTATAGAGGAGTCAATAAGAGGCAAGGAATCCCTAGAGAGGTGTATTAAGAAACAAAAACAATAATTCAAGGAATTGTTCCAGGCATACAAGGACGTGTTCCAAGAGACTAAAGGGCTACACCCTAAGAGAGAAGTGGAGAACGAGATCCAACTATTTCTAGATTCCCCATTGCCAAATATTGGTTAGTATAGGCAGTCTGTTATATAAGCAAGTGAGGTGAAGAAACAATTGAAAAAACTATTGGATTAGGGTGTTATTCGACTGAGCACATCACGATTTGGGTCACCCATCATCATTGTGCCAAAAAAGGATGGGACTTGGAAAATGTGTATAGATTACAAGGCATTAAATAAAATCATGTTCAAGAACAGATACCCCCTGCCTAGGATAAATGATCTGCTAGATCAATTGTAGAAAGCATAGTATTTCACTAAGCTGGACTAGAAGTTTGGATCTCACCAGGTTCGAGTCAAAGAAGAAGATACATGGAAGACAGCCTTCAAAACCAGGCAAGGTTTGTATGAGTGGTTATATATTCTATTTGGCCTATGTAATGCACCAGCTACATTTATGAGTTTAATGAATGATGTATTGTGTCCTTTTATAGATTCATTTGTTATTGTCTATTTGGATAATATACTTGTATATAGTGCTACATGGTAGGAGCATATTTCAAATTTCGCGTAGGTGCTGGAAACATTGAAGAAGCTCTAGCTGCTAGCAAATCTCACGAAGTGAGAGTTTGCATAGTAGTCCTTATTTTATTTGGGATATGTGATTGGTGGAGAAGAATTGAAGATAGATCCTTCCAAGATGGAGGCCATCATGAAATGGGAGGTTCCTACTAATGTTATTGAGGTTAAGAGTTTCATTGGAGCAACATAGTACTTGAGGAAATTCATAGCCTCATTTTTAGTGGTATCAACAATGCTCCACGCCATAACAACAAGTGGCAAGACTTTCTAATGGGGAATAGGGCGCAGAATGCTTTCGATCAGTTAAAGAAGAAGATCGGTGAAGCACCAGTTCTCACATTACCAAACTTGCAATGACCCTTTGAAGTGGAGACAGATGTGATTGGGTATGTTATGGGAGTTGTCTTGATCTAAGGAGGAAGGTACGCTTGCTACCATTCTGAAGTATTTCATGGTACAATTCTTAACTATCCTACCTACGACAAGGAGCTCTATGCCATGGTGCAATTTGTGAAGAAGTGGAAGCACAATTTGATGGGAAAGGAGACAATAATCTACATAGATCACCAACTATTACAGTACCTACATGCCCAGAATACCTGCAATACATGGAGCCATTCACCCATGATGCATACAAAGAGGCATATTCAGAAGATGAGGATTGCAAGGAGGTATATCAGCAGTTGTAGAGTCAGATTCGTGTGCATGATGGTGACAACATAGTTGACTACCATCTCCAGGATGGGTTACTCTACGGGTTGGATAAGCAATGTGTTCCTAAAGGTGAGCGCTTGCAACTGATTAGAGAGGCTCACACCTTCAAGGTTGCAAGGCACTTTACTGTAGGGAAGACTATGGATAACTTGTAGAGGTAAGTGTATTTTCCCAAGATGCAAGAACAAGTAGCTAGGTACATAAGAGAGTGTATGCTTTATTGTACCAGCAAGCCTAGCAATAATAAATAGGGTTTGTATCATCCCTTACCTGTACCTACTCGTCCTTGGGAAATAATTTCCATGGACTTTGTGGGAGGTTTAACGGCAACCAGGAAGGGACATGACTACTTTTTCATGGTAGTTGACAGGTTCAACAAGATGTGTGTTTTGATGCCATGTAAAAAGACCATCAACGGACAAAAAGAAGCAAACTTGTTCTTTGGACATGTTTGGGTACACTTTGGGATACCAGGGAGCATCCTTTCAGATAGGGATACAAGATTTCTTAGTTCATTCTAAGCTACATTGTGGGAGAAGATGGGCATGAAGTTGAAGATATCTATCACATTCCATCAACAAATAGATGGGTAGACAAAAGTAGTCAATAGGACTTTGGTGCAACTTCTCACGGGGTTACAACCAGAAGCATCCGAAGACCTGGGATGAAAATATGGTATATATACAACATTATTATAATAGAGTAGTCCACACTTCTATAGGAAATTCCCCATTTAAAACTTGTTTTGGATATTTGTCACCTTCACCTTTATATATTTCATATGCGCAGCAAGGAGGAGGGAAGGAAGAAATTACAGGAGATGCTTTAAGGGCTGAAAAATTTCTAGATAAGATCAAGCAGATCCATCTATTGGTATAAGGAACAATGTAGAAGTCCCAGGTGAGGTATAAGGTGAGGCATGATCAACACAGAATAAATAAATCATTCAATGTGGGAGATAGAGTATGCCTACAGTTGAAAAAGGAGAGGTTGTAGGGGCTTGGTAAGAAAATTAAGGTTCTAAGATATGGTCCCTTTGAGATACTAGAAAAAGTGGGTGATAATGCTTATCAACTTAGTTTACCACTATGTATGTGCATTTACTTTGTTGTAAATGTGGAGAATTTGAAACTATGAGCCTTCCATGCTAGATCACGAAGAGGAATAGGTCCTACCTTTTATGGAGGATTTGGCACTAGATGCTTAGGTAGGGCTGACAGAAGATACCATTTTGCATAAGAAGTCCAGAACTACAAAACAAGGGCAATAAGACCTTTGGCAAATTGGGCTGAATGGACAACTTCTAGGCAAAGCTAAATGGTACACTAGAGAGAATATGGAGGAAACATTTCCTCACCCCATTCGGTAAAAGATTTTGGGGACCAAAATCCTCCCAAAATGGGGAGGTGTGATTTGTTGTCCTTTGAGATAACTCTAGGTCAATTAGCTATGCCAAAGCATCTATAATGTTTTGTTGTTTTGAATAATTGGATGACCAATGAACACTTTCTATATAGGTGCTTTAAACTCAGATAGATTTCTAAGTTTAATAAAAGGTTGTTCTTTAACTACAAATAGCTAATTTGATTTAATGGTGTGGAAAAGTACAACATAAAGAAGTATAATTCATTTAATATTCAAATTGAATACTTAACCAACTATAAGAAGAATTTATGGAAACAATGTTTGCATTAATCAACAAAATATAATTAAATTGTTACAGATATCTGATGTAATTTATAATAAAAGAGGAACTTACAATAAAAAATCGTTCTGTAAATTATTCTCTTTTTATAAACACAATTTCATAGGGGATTCAAAATGAGACTGAAAATCAGTAAAATTTTGAATCAGATAACTATTAAAGACTTAATTTATATGAAGAAAACATAATGGATGAGTAACATGAAAAAGAACCCACTGAGAAACAAACCATAGAGATAAATCCAAAATCCTTTAATATTCCAAAAAAATTGCTCCAAGTTAGTACAAATATTCTTGATAGCTTGTTCAAGGGTTCAACCCATAATTAATCAAAGGAGGAGTTATTTATACAAAATTGAAAAAGATCTACGATCTGTTGGAAAAACATACCAAAATAGGACAAATTGTACAAATCAAGACACTGCTGAAGAGGTGGCTCTATCTTTTGGGAATCTACTGATGATCTCACCTAAAAGAGTTGATGAGCTATCATACCGTTAGGATCATAATTACTCAATTGTTTCACACAATTGATCCTATCTTTCTTCACTTGGGATTTCCACATTCACCAGCTTTCTAAATGTTTCATCCACTTCTGTGTATCTCTTGAAAGCTAGATTGTTAAGTAACACATGTCTAATTTCATGCTTGATGGTGAAATCAAACTCCAAGGCTTCCAGAAAGGCCTTCCCTATTATCTGTCCTTTGATTCCTGCAAACTTGGCTCTGTCTACAGCAATAGTATACAACTTCTTACAATAATATTCTAATTTGATCAACTTATCATTTAGAGCTACCAATCGAAGTAGTCCTTTCTGATTTAAAATATTAAACTTTGAACGAAACCTTTGGAAAACAATATCCAGGGTTTGACATTTTGTTTCTAACTAGTTAATTAAATTCTTCTTTTGTAAGACTTTCTTAATATTTAAGATGGTAGTTGTTTTGTCATAAATATTTATTTCTTCCAGCTCTTCTCTGTTTTTTGAATTTAACACCTTTATCATGTTAGGGTCCAACACTAACCCCTTTATTTATGTAATAGGTTTTCATAGTTATAGTCAGTTAAAGAGTCAATAAAGCCCATATTAATAATTGTAAGTGGTTGACCTGCATTCGAAAAGGGACCACTGTTAGTTGAAAACGGGCCACAGTATTGGATTGATGGTATTGAGAGAACCATGGTAATGACCCATGGTATTGTATGTATGAATCCTATATAAAGGATAGAGACATCAAATTGAGGAATATTGAGTCTTATTTTGTAATCGAGCTCTGCTTTGTTGGAGGTTTCCCCATCGAAGAGGCAAGTGAACATTGCTTTCATCTATGAATAATAAAATAATTGCTTTTTTATCATTTTCTTCTATGTTCTAGGTTGTATTTCTTCGCATGTTTGGTATTCTAGAATTTTTCATAAGTCAAGAGCATAAAAAGTGGTATCAGAGCACTTTCCAGGGCCGATGGTACCTCCATTTTTGGCAGAAATTTTTTAGGCTAGAGACGTGTTCCGATGTCTTTAAACCACGAGATCTTTCATTGAGCGCATAAACTTGTGGATTTGGGGAGGCATGAACGCAGGAAATACAAGAGGTGGTCATGCTTGTTGGACTCCCTTGTAACCCTTGTGGGTACCTATTCGAGTAGTAGCGCATTAGACAGAACCACGCATGGAATGTCTTCCACGTATCCTCCGAGTATATCGGAAGCCCCCTAGGCTCACCTGAAACCCAGCCTTAGATAAATGGTCAATTGTATTACTGCTACAATACATTGAGAACAACACTCTGGGAGATTACTCACATAGGATAGGGTAGTCAGGTTGTACGACTAAGGTTATGGTTGATCCTCCTTAGTTAGTGCCCTGAAAGATTGGGATGAGTACTATTTTTGGACCCTTATGTATATTGCGATTTGTAGCACCTGACACTCCTTTGAGACCATAGTTCCCTCAACTCTTTGAAGATCACCCATTATCTTATTTACCAAATCAGATCTAATAGTTGGGTTTTATCATAGCCATGACAATCAGTTCCACCAATTGAGGTTCTAATGCCACAATACCTTTCAGATCTAGCAGTTGGGGTTCTGTTGTCGCCGCAATCCAACTCATATTTAGTTGTTGGGGTTTCAAACGCAGATCTGACCATATGCGCAGTAAGGCTTGTGGCTCATATAGCCTGGGCCAGATTTTTCCAGGAAATTCAGCAAAATCAAGTTTTCTAGCATTTGGCCACTGTAGTATTGATCAATGGGGAGTAAAACTGCATTTGGAGTTAAAAAAAAACTGAGGCCTTCCTGGGATGCTTACAAGATATGTAGCCCATAATATTCAAGATGACAAGCTGATTACAGTGGTACCATTCACTTTTCAGCTTCAGTTTTTGGCCGGTCCCAATTTTTTTGAAAGTGATGACAAGTGACCAAGATCTGTGTAGAGCTCAAGTCATGGCCAACGAGAAGATCGAGTGCCTTGAACAAAATTTGGATTTTTTCCAGGCCCTAGTGGAACAGATGCAGAAATTCATGGCACAATTGAATATGAGAACATCGGGGTTGTATCAGGAGGCACATGGTATTAATGAAGACCTTGAAGGAGAATCTAGCCATCATATTCACTTCCATGGAAATCACCAACATTCCCACCCTCGGCCACCAAAGTTGGACATGTATAAATTTGATGGCTCTAATTTGGCAGTATGGGTAGCACAAATGGAACAATATTTCGTTCTAAATTATACCTGAGATGATCAAACTAAACTACGTGTGGGATCCCTTTACTTGGACCAAGAGAGATGGAAATGGTGGTAGTGGCATCCGAACTGCTATCCCTGGAACATAACTTGGCAGGTGTTCTTAAAATATCTTTGTGACCGCTTTGATAGAGAATCTAATTTTTTCGGTCATCTTACTAAGCTCCAATAGACAGACACAGTAAAAGGCTGCATTGCAGCCTCTGAGACATTGGCCATCCTATCATGCTCTTAACCTGCAAGACGATCCCAGAATACCAAATATGCGAAGAAATATACCCAGAACATAGAAGAATGAGAAATAACAGCAAGTATTTTATTATTCAGAAAGCAATGCTCAGTTGCATCTTCGAGTGTGCAACCTCCAATAGAGCTGAGCTCAAATACAAAATAAGACACAATGCTCCTCGAGGGGAGTCTTTATCCTTTATATAGGATTCATATATGCAATACCATGGGGAAATACCATGGTTCTTATTAATACCGTCTATCTAATACCATGGCCCATTTGCAACTGACTATGGTCCCTTCATTAATTGCGGGTTAACCACTTACAATTATTAATATGGGCTTTATTGACTCTTTATTTAACTATAACTATGACTCGATCCTATTACATAAATAAGGGGGTTAGGGTTAGACCTTAACATGCCCTCCCCCATAAGAATAGCCTTGTCCTCAAGGCTGAAGCTGCGGAAACAGTTGAAGGATAGTGGATGGTTCCCAGGTTGCATCTTCCGGAGAGGTGTCTTTCCACTTGATGAGGACTTCCTTGATTGTGTGGCCACGTAGGTGCCCTTCTCGTGTGTCAAGAACCTGTTCAGGTTGGAGCCAGATTGACCGTTCTTCATCCACTTTAGGTAGACTAGTTTGAATTCTGCAATGGTTCCCAAACACTTTCTTGAGGCATGAGACATGGAAGACTGGATGGATTTTTGCAGTGGGTGGCAAAGCTAGCTTGTAGGCAACCACTCCAATGTGCTGAAGTACTTGATATGGTCCGTAGAATTTTGGAGATAATTTCTGACAACCCTTGTCTTTGAGTGATGCTTTCTTATATGGTTGTAGCCTCAAAAATACCTAATCCCCTTCTTGAAATTGCCCTTTTGAGTGATGTTGATCTACATGTTGCTTCATCCGGTTTTGGGCTTGATGAATATTCTCTCTAAGGTGTGACAACATGGTTGTGCGGTTCTGTAGGAGTTGATCCACTTCTTCTACCTTCAAGAATCCCTTGATATAAGAAGTAGGGGAAGGAGGGAGTTGACCATAAACTGCTTCATATGGAGTCATTTTGGTGGTGGCATGATAGTTGGTGTTATACCACCATTCAGCTAGAGGTAACCACTGTACCCAGATATGTTTCTTTTTTGAAGTGAAACACCTAAGGTAGGTCTCTGGACATTTGGTGACTGCTTCAGTTTGACCATCAGTTTATGGATGATAGGAAGTACTGAGTTGTAGTTGGGTACCTTGTAGCCTGAAGAGTTCCTGCTAAAAGTTACTAGTGAAGATCGGGTCACGATCAGACACAATGGAAGTGGGCATGCCATGCAATTTGAAGATCTGATCCATGAAAGATTGAGTGACCAAAGTCGGTGTAAAAGGGTGGGATAGGGTGCAAAAATGAGCATACCTAGAAAGGTTGTCCACAACCAGCATGATGACTGACTTGTTTCCTGACTTTGGAAGAACCATAATGAAATCCATAGAAACCTCCATCCAGAATGAGGCCGGGATGGGCAATGGTTGTAATGTTCCTAGGGATTTAACTGTTTCTCCTTTGTGGCACTGATAGATGTCACATTCAGCTACAAAAGTAAGAATGTCCTTTTTCATGCCTATCCAAAAAAATGATCTTCGAGTGCAAGCATATGTCTTCTGAAAGCCTGAATTTCCTGCATTGGGAGATGAGTGCAACTTCGCCAAAATGTGGCTTTTGAGGGTGGATGTTGGTGATATTACAACTCTATCCTTGTAGCGAAGAATTTCATCCTGCCATGAGTAGACTGTTGTGGAATTTGGATCCACCTGCAATTGATTAATGAGTTGGGAGAGCCAGGGATGTGAAAACCATTCCTTGCAAGCCCTTTCAATCCATTCTAGAATGGGAAGGGAAATTGTAAGCAGGGTAATTTCCTCCTCAAATTGGCAGGATAACGCATCTGCTATAATATTCTCGTGCCCTTTCTTGTAAATTGTCTCATAATCATATCCTAGCATTTTGGTGAGCCATTTATTTTGTTGTGGTGAGGATAGGCATTGCTCCAAAAAATATTTAAGGCTTTGATGGTCTATGAGGATTTGGAAATGTAGCCCCAATAAGTATGGTCCCCAGGTATCTACTGCATGTACGATGGTCATCATCTCCTTCTCATAGGTAGATTTTCCTAGATTCTTCCCACTTAGTTGTTGGCTCATGAAGGCCAAGGGTCGACCTTCCTGCATTAAGACTGCCCCAATACTCGTACCAAAAGCATCACATTCAATCACAAAAGATTTGGTGAAGTTGGGTAGTGCTAAGACTAGAGTGGAACACATGGCATGTTTGAGAGCTGTAAAGGCCTATTGCGCTTCATCATTCCAGAGGAATGAATTTTTCTTGAGGATTTGAGTGAGGGGCCTAGCAATGTGACCATAATTGCAGACAAATTTCTGATAGTAGCCTGTAAGACCCAAAAATCCTCTCAAGCTCTTCAAGGTCTTTGGTTGAGGCCAATCCTGCATTGCCTAGATCTTTTCGGGGTCCATCTTAACACCTTCACACCCCACAATGTGGCCCAAATACTCAACTTCTTCCATGCCAAAAGAGCACTTGGACATCTTGACAAATAATTTATGTCTGCAGAGCAGTTGCAAGAGTAGATCTACATGTTGAAGATGTGTGGCCCAGGTGTGACTGTAGATGAGGATGTCATCAAAGAAAACAAGGACAAATTTTCTGAGATATTGTTTGAGCAGGTGGTTGATGAGCCCTAGAAATGGGTAACTTCAGAGGCTCATTTTGCCTATTATTCTCATTTAATCCACCATTCTCCATAGTTTTATGCATTCTTTTGAATATATTTATGTTAATTGAGTGAATGGGAATAGTCACTTGACCACAAATTCTAATACGTGCTTGTTGCAGATTTTTGGACATCCTTGGACCAAGATCAAGCATTTATGAACAAATTGGTAGCCAAATACGAAGAAACAAGGCTGAGGATTTATAGGAGGGGTGTCTCCTGCACTAAATGACCCCTTCCTTGAGTTCTCCACCATCAGCTCGGAGTTCAACAACCCACCAAAGATGATTTCAATGGGCAGCTGAGCAGGTCTAGTGAAGTCGTTGATTAACTACAGTTTTGGGTAGACAAGCTCCTAAAGTTAAGGAGGATTGTTGGGAGTCCTCGTTTGCATAAGTAGGAAGGCTTCAAGCCTTAGTAGTTTAGCCAATGAACAGTTTATTTTTGCACTTTAGTGCAGCCCTGTATCAGCACATTTTCGAGTTCTTCTTGCAGACAGTTTTTGTGATGTAACTATTATTTTTTGATTAATGAAGATGAATCCCACTTTGCACCAACTCTGAGCTTTCTTAGGAGGCTATAGCTCTTGGTGTTGGGCCCAACCCAAGTGCCCAGTACCTCCTTTGTGTACTTTTATGTGTTTTTCTTGCATTCATAGAATAATTTCTGTCATTTAGGTTAAAATCTTGATTTGTTACTTAGGTTGTTTTTGATGATTAAGATAGTTGTTCATGATTCAAGCTGATTTGAAAGTTTGGTAATAGAAAATATCCACAAAAAGGCTATCAATCAGTCCTTGATCTCATTTCTCCCTCCTTGGGACCATGAACTGAGACCAAGGCACACTTGTTGCCACAAAAAAATTGTTTTTGCCTTCCAATGCAATTGCTAATGTTAGATTTTAAGCCGAAAAAGTTGGTATCGGTTGTGTTTTCATGTTTAGATCTGTTCTTTCTCGGTTTCCATATCTTTCTTGCATGATTTCCTGTCTATAAACTTATGTTCATCATGTTTCTGGTTTCTAGGTCAGATTAGGTCAAAATAGATAAATCTCTGATTTTTTTAGTCTTTGCTTGGATCAGTTTTGAATAGAAGTGTGCAGAGCACCTGTAAGACACTCTAGCCTATCCTTCCTTCATCATGCAACCTGTTCTAGTCTCTTTCTCAAGGTTTTCTTCACTCATTTGCCACACTTTCCCAAACAACCCTAATTTCTACGTTTTTGTGCAAAATCGCTTCCTTCACCTTTGAACAACTCCAACCATCTTCTTCACTCCTGAGCTTCATCTACCAGATTCTAGACCCCTTAACATCCTTATCCATCCTTCATTTCCACTTTCCCACCGTTTTTCCACCATCAACCCTCTAAAAACCACTTTCGGCCTATGCCTGTAGAACTTCCTGTAGATCCCCTGCAGACTTCCTGTAGAAGTTCATGCGAGCAGTTTTTTGAGATCTGATCACTATGGAATTCTCCAGAAGGGTGCTAGGGACCCCTTAGGTCCTCTTCTCACCTTCCCAACCTCCTGCAAACACCCACTCCATTTCCTTTCGCCAATAAACCTCTGCACAGTAAAAAATAGTTAAAACACATGCATAATAATTCTGCATAAAATTAATCAAAAATACAAAAAGATGATTTTTCCATATTTTCCTTCAGAAGTAGCTTAAACACATGCATTTTACCTTTTCAAGAGTCAATGGCATCCATTTCAGCAGCTTTCATCTCTTTTCTTGCACAAGTAGGGTTAGTCGGTAAAACTAGGGTTTGCTAGGGTTTGCATTTCCTTTTAGCTTTCATCTTCTTTCTGCAAGTAGACTAGCCTCTTTTGAGTTAGCTTTCATCCATCATAGTTAAAAGCTTCTTCTAAGAACTCATAGAAGTTGGCTTAAGCTCCTAGCGAACTTGTGCCAGCTGATTAAGTGACAGCATGCAGTAGAAGCTAGTACTTGTGCATATAGCGCTGTCGCTTCCAAGTTTGTTACGAACTATCGGGTTGATAAAATTAAAGTAGGGAGTCCCAGGAGTTGTAGCATCATTGCTGCAATACTGGAGCTCACCATATTTTTGTGCCATTCTCGGGGAAGCGTCAGAGTATTTGTGATTACTGCTTTTCTTCTATTTTCTAGTACAACCTTCTGCTAAGTAGTTTATTTCAGCAAGAGTAGAGTAGCTGTTTCATTTCAATCCTGCAATTTCAATTCTGCAAGCATAGATTAGCATTTCAATTTTGAAATTTCAATTCTGCAAGCGTAGATTAGCATTTGGATTCCGCAATTTCAATTCTGCAAGCGTAGAATTTAAATTCTGCAATATCATTTCAGCAACATAGATTAGTCATTTCCTGCTTTCATTTCAATTCCACATTTTTCATTTCAGCAAGGTTTATTTTAGTTAGTTGCCATTTGCTGTTCAATCAATTTTAGTTTTGCAGGTACAAGCAGAGAAAAAAACAAAAATCAACCAAAAAGATTTCCTTTCATGCCTCGTAGGAATAGAGGCAATTTAGGAAAATTCCTACCCAACACCCCCACCACATCACTGAGTCACTCTTCTCTCTTCTTCGGTGGCAGTGATCCAGAAGAACCTGTAGGTGATCCTCCAGAGATATATGAAGATCCTATAACAGAAGAAGAGAAAGAAAACATTCCTCCTGAGACCATGGCTGAACACGGAAATGGTATAGGAAATGAGGAGAGAATAGAAGGCACCTTTCCCATCCGAGAGACCAATAGGGACACAAAAATGAAAAACATAAGTCCCTCAGCCTTACCTCACTTCCATGGATTGACCACTGAAGACTCTAATACCTTCTTGTTTGAGTTTGATGTCCTTTGTCGAACCTATGACTATGCAGAAGACGAGCAAAAGTTGAAACTCTTTCCCTCTACCCTCAAGGATGCAGCACTCTGCTGGTTCATGGGGTTACCTAGAAACAGTATCACAACTTGGGCTCAAATGCAGCAAGCCTTTAACAACAAATACCGGGATTACTCTAGGTCAAAGGAAACAAGCGAGAAATCTTTCGAATGGCTGAGGGAAGTGATGAATCTTTAGAAGACTATGAAGAAAGGTTCCAACTCAGTTATAAAATGGCCAGTAGCACACTTGACCCCAAATCTCTGAAGCTGGTTCTGCTCCAAGGAGTCCCTGAAGACCTTTTAGATACCCTCCATTTGCTGGCTGGGGGAGACATCTACCAGCTACCTTATGATGACATAAAGACTATGTTTAGAAACCATTCTAGGGCAGCCTAAAAAGGAGGTAGGGGAAGTCAACTTTCAGCCAATGCCCCCTTATCCAAAAACGAGTTTGCAAATCAGATGGAAGACCTCAAAAGTGAGATGATACAAACCATTTCCATGCAAATGGATACCATCCGAATCCAACAGAAGCAAGAGGAAGCTGAGAGGGCTTTGACCATCTTTTGTCCCAAATGCACTAGGAAGCATCCTAGGAACGAGTGTCCATTACACTCCATAGAGGTGTGTTTCGTTTGTGAGGTAGACCACCCTACAAATCAGTGCCCATCCTTACCCGGATTTAAAGCTATGTACCAAGGGGCTGAAGGAGTCACTGAACCACTCTACTTCATGAGCCAAAGGAGGAAACATGGACCCAGACCTTACTAGCAGAGGATGCAAGGGACATCTCAGACTTATTACAACCCCAATCAATCCACTCCCATACCTTCTTGGGGTCCCCTTGCTCATCCTTCCTGGTCCGCGCCCCCTCCTTGGTCATATCCATCTCAATACCATACTCAACCTGCTGCTCATTTGTTTCATTCTCATGTTCAGCCACAACCTTAGTGGAATGCACCTCATCAGGGGTGGAGGCCCCAATACAACTCTCCTCCCGCTCTTTTGCCTCCACCACCTGCTCAACCACAACCATTACCTCCTGCTCCTCCAAGGCAACCCCAGATACCTACTCAACTGAACCCGAACCCCAATAACAGACATGCCCAACAGGTATATACTGGAGAGACAACATGCCCTACCTATGCTGTGGAGATTTAGGAGATCAACTTATGATCTGGGAAGGTCCTCCCAGATAGCTAAACTCCTCCTAAGGAGGATGAGGAAGAAAAATAGGAAAGTGAACCCAAAGCCTTCCGCCCTTTCCTGAGAGACTAACTGGAACCATGCAACCAAACCCAGAAGAGACTAAACTTTTGGGAGAGCTTAAATAGTTATGTGTAAAAATACCACTTCTCCAGGCCATAAAAGATGTACCAATCTATAACAAATTGATCGAAGAGAAGTGTTTCAGGCACCCAGGCAGGTGCAAGAGAGATGCCCCATCTGTCAATGTCATAAGACAACTATCTGACCTGATGTTGGGACAAGTAATCTGTCCAAAATATCTGGACCTTGGGAGTCCTATAGTCGATGTCCACATCAATGTCACCATAATCCCCTACAGATTGATTGATCTAGGGGCTACCATTAACGTAATGACGAGGGACACTATGCTCAAGCTCAACCTTCAGAGTTCCCTAAGAAAGACTTCAACAGTACTGCAGTTGGCAGACCGCTTCACGGTGACTCTTGAGGGGATTGTCGAAGATGTCATGGTCTCCATTGATTCTTGAGAGTACCCTGCTGACTTCTTGGTCCTTCAGCCAAAGGCAAAACTCATTGGCTAACCCCTCATCATTGGAAGGCCTTGGTTAGCTACTGCAGATGCTTACATCAGTTGTCGAGCTGGGAGCATGACCATTAAGAATGGGCATATGTCCAAACAGCTAGTCCTATATCCTCTTGCCCAACCTCTGCTAGAACATGACTTACCTCTCTGGTTGGAGGAGGGAGATGAGGATGAAGTCTACTCTTCACCATTGTGCACAGTGAAAGCCACCAAGGGAGGTCCTCAAACCGAGGATGATCTTATTGAGAATTTGATTCAAAATCCACCTCCCAGTGCACTGCAATTAGAAGAGTTGGTAGAAGAAACCCAAGCCAGTGCTTTAGTGGATCTCTGTGTGGCTGATCTGACCTCTCTCCAAGTTAAGAATGTGGAAATTGGCCCTGAAAGAACCTTGAAGATCAACTCATCCCTATCCCCCATCAGGAGAAAGAGCTGTGTATCTTATTGAACAACAATTTGGATGCTTTTGCTTGGAGCTATGAGATGAAAGGAGTCCACCCTTCAATCTGTACCCATCACATTTACATTAAAGAGGATTTTAAACGAGTCAGGCAGCCTCAAAGGAGGATGAATCTAGCCCATACGTACATTGTCAAAGAATAACTGCCAAAGTTGTTGGATTCAGGATTCATCTACCCCATCTCTGACAGCGAGTGGGTTTCTTTTTTGGTGCTTGTGACCAAGAAAAACGGGAAGTAGAGAATCTATGTAGACTATCGAGAACTTAACAAAGCTACCAAGAAGGACCATTTCCATTTGCCTTTCATAGATCAAGTGTTAGATGGCCTCGCAGGGAAGAAGTTCTTTTCCTTTCTAGATGAGTTTAGCGGTTATAATCAAATCCAAATCAGCCTGAAAGACCAAGATAAGACCACTTTCACTTGTCCATGGGGTACCTTTGCCTACCGGGTCCTTCCCTTTGGGTTATGCAATACTTCTGCCACTTTCCAGAGAGCAGTACTGAGTATATTCATTGAGCTGGTTCATGATTTAGTGGAAATCCATATGGATGACTTTACCCCTTATGGTTCTAACTTCCAAGAAGATCTGACTAACTTGAGGAAAGTTTTAGCCAAGTGTATTGAAATGAACCTGTCCCTCAGTCCTGACAAATGTGAATTCCTAATGACTGAAGTGACCGTGCTAGGTCATACAATTTCTCAGCAAGGTTTACAGGTGGATCCCAACAAGATTGCTCTCATCTAAAGGGTCCCGCCTCCTAAAAGAGTAAGAGATGTTCGGAGTTTTCTACGCTTAGCAGGATATTATAGAAGATTCATTAAAGATTTCAGTAAGCTCGCCTCTCCATTATTTGGCCTTTTGGGAAAATATGTTGAGTTCATATGGACTGACAACTGTCAAGAGGCTCTGGATTCTTTGAAAGGTAAGCTGATAACTGCCCCAATCTTGAGAGGTCCAAACTGGGCCCTGCCTTTCCACATTCACACAGATGCCTCGAACAAAGCCATAGGAGTAGCCTTAGGACAAGTTGAAGAGAAGCTACTATATGCCATATATTTTGTCAGTGAAAACCTATCCAAGGCAGAGTTAAACTATATTGTAACTGAGAAAGAGCTCCTGGCTATAGTGCATTCCCTAAACAAGTTCAGACACTACATCACTGGCTATCAAACATTCGTGCATACAGATCATGCTGCAATTAGGTATTTGATGAAAAACCTGATGTAAATGCTCTTATCATTAGATGGTTACTTTTATTGCAGCAATTTGATTTGACCATTGTTGATAAGCCAGGTAAGGAAAATGTTGTTGCTGATTTTCTATCTAGACTAGATTTGCCTGCAGGTGAAGAAGGGATGGTGGATGATCAATTTCCAAATGAACACCTATTTACTATTTCAGTACTCTCTCTATGGTTTTCTGATATAGCAAATTATTTGGTTTCAGCTCAGTTCCCCCCATAACTGTCCTCAAAAGAGAAGAGCAAGATCGTGAGGAAAAGTGCCCCATTCACTTGGATTGGGGGCAATCTTTTTAAACTTGGGCCAGATCAGATTTTGAGGCGGTGTGTCTTAGAGGAGGAAGTTTTTGACATCCTCCTAACCTATCATGATGGGCCCTGTGGAGGCCACTTTGCAGCAGAAAGAACTGCCTTCAAAATTCTACAAGCAGGGTACTATTGGCCCACTCTTCATCAAGATGTCAGAAGATACATCAGCCAATGTGACAGATTTCAAAGGATTGGGAAACCTACTCCAAAGGATGAGATGCCCTTGCAGCCTCAGGTGACTTTCGAGCCATTTGACAAGTGGGGCATGGACTTTGTGGGTCCTATCAAACCTCCTTCAAAACAGAAGTCCTACATCATTGTGTGCACACACTACTTGACAAAGTGGGTAGAAACAAAGGCAATCAAAGCAACAACAGAAGAAAAATTAGCCGAGTTCTTGAGGGAAAATATCTTCTACAAGTTTGGCTACCCAAGAGAATTAGTCACAGATCAAGGAAGTCAGTTCACCTCTAACTTGATTGAAGACTTGCTCACTCATCACAAGATTAAGCACAAAACTTCCACCCCTTATCATCCGCAAGAAAATGGATAGGTGGAAGTTACTAACAGGGCTTTGGAATGGATTTTGACTAAGGTAGTGAGCAGCAGTAGGAAAGATTGGGCAGATCGCTTGGTTGAGGTCACCTGGGCCTATAACACTACTTGGAAAACTACAACAGGTTTCACACCCTATGAGTTGGTCTACGTGAAGAAGGCTTTGCTGTCCATAGAATTTGAATATAACACGTTGAAGTTGGCAGCTCAGCTGGACCTAGATCTCAGCCATGCACAATGGAAAAGATTACTTTAGCTGAATGGATTAGATGAATAGAGAATGCAGGCCCTTCTCCACTCAGAGGTAGTCCAACTTCAAATAAATATATGGCATGACCGACACCTCAAAAAAAGCAATTTTAGCGAGGAGATTGGGCGTTGTTATATGATTCAAGATACAAGGATTTCAAGGGAAAGCTAAGGAAAAGATTGTTGGGACCATATACAGTGGAAAAATGAAATGACAATGGTTCAGTCCTTATCAGGACCATTGATGAAGAAGCCATCCCCATGCTCGTCAATGGGCATCGATTGAAAATCTATAGGAAGCCCCTTTCTAAGAAAGAGTTCATTGAAACTCTGGGTAAATCAGTGCTGGTAGTGGAGCAGATTCCTGTCTCCACTCCACCCACACCTTGAGAAAAAAAAAACATGGAAAAACATAGGAAAAAAGAAAAGGAATAAAAGATCCTTGGGTGAAAACCTCTTGGAGGTGCCCCAGCTACCTCAGACTAAGAAAAAAAGGAAAAAGAAGAAAAAAATGAACCTAATTTCTGTTGAATAAATTGCAGGTTGCAAGAAGGACATTATAGGTTTTAGGAGGATCGCACAAGACAAAGAGAGAGTACATGGCTAGGCTGCAGGCATCTCCCACAATCCATTCCTCCATGACCATTACCCTTTCCCAAGAATTGGTCTCATTCGGTCTGAAATTTCACCTCCTGCAGGAAACTCTGTATCTTCTACAGGAGGATCCTGTAGAATCTACAGAAAAGCCAAAATCGATCTTAGAAGAGGACCCGAGGATTGGAAATCTGTCTATGAGGCCTGTAAACCTCCTTGCCTCCATCCATCGCCATATGTCGCCCTTTTTCCATCTCTGTACACCTCCATTGCACCCGTTTTTATGTCCCTGCACAGTCACACACAAATATCCTATTTCCTTCATGCTACAAGCAAAATTTTTTAATGACAAATCAAAGTAGTAGTTTTTCACTCACCATACCTGATACCTTCCATCTAGATTCCTTATCAGCTGAGACCCTCATAAACAGTTGGAGCCCTACTCACTCGAGCTTGCATTCCAGGAGGAGAAGCAGCTATAGGAAATCCTACAAGATTCCTGTAGCAGCTGATCCCTCTAAAAGACATACTCCAGAGACAGGGACAACAAAGTATGGCATATGAAACATGCATGGAGCTCTATTTGAACATGTGAACATCAACAATAGTTGAGGTCGAGCATGCAGAGCGCAAGCAACAACAACAATGAAGAAATGGGTTCCAAAATCTGAAATATGCATAACATGGTTGCGACTGCGCAGGTAAGTACCTAAACCTATTCCTCAATTGCATGAATCATATTTCAAGGCTGCGTGACTATGGGAATGGTTCAGATTGAGTAGAATCGGTGGCCAGTTAATTGGCCACCCTCGGTCAGTTACACATCCTCGTGGAATCCAAACGAACCCCGTTAAATTCAAAACTGCCGATCAGATACGCAGCCAGCACGTGTGGAATATCCATTCAGGAATAAATATTTGGTACTGGTAGTGGTGGCATCAGATAACGGGAGTAAGGGAGGTGATGGCAGTTAGACGGCATGCAGAAACATTATGGGTGTGACGTAGGATCAATGGTCCAATCTGGCCACCTCATCTCCTCACCACAAATCACGCCCGAAGTTTAAAGACAGCTCAGTTGAAACATTCACCACCCTTTGTTCATTTTGCAGTCACTACATTCTCGACTAGAGTACGGCTCTACCACTTCCAAAGAAGCTAACCAGTCATCCTTCGCTAGTTTTCTGCCTATTTTTTGAAAATCTCCCGCCTATCAGGCTCTACAGGAAGCATCGTTTCATTCTACAGGAACCGAGAGATTTCTACAGGAAAGGCAAAGAGTAGCTCTGTAGAAAGGAAACCCAAGATTTTCGTCGAAATTCAAGCTCAAAAAGAGGTAGGCTTTAGAAAACTTCTTTGTGCATGGTTTGTTTGAGTAAGGTGGTGAATTGAACATGGCAGTAGATTGAAAAACAGACTGAAAGTCTGCCTGTGCATTGAAAAAAGTGAAAGCCTGCCTGCATATTTCCATAAGTCTACACAGTTTCTTTTTTCTCTCTGCATCCAAAATCTCTTCATCCTTTTTCAAATTCTCTTGTAAGAAAGATCCATGCAGCAGTAAAGGCCAGCCTGTGTGCGTGTGTGTGTGTGAAAAAAAATGAATGTGCATATCTATCTACGTGCTGAGAAAAGAACCTGTGTCCTTATCCTTTGTTCTGTAGAAAAATTCTTTCTTTTCAAAAACAGAAAGTCAAATTCAGGGTGACAGCAGTTTAAAACAGGGGAATTATTGCCATTTGATGTTGTGAAGTAGCACATGGGAAATTCCTTCTTGGGCTCAGAAAAAACCGAATTCAGCTATCTTCTGTTTCAGTGATTGACTGTTTTTTTCCACCTGAGCATTTTCTTTTCTGGTTAAAACACAAAAAAAAAACACTCAACACCATGCCAAGAGGATTCATAAGGAAAGAACCCTTAAACACTATCAAATTGCACGAGCACCCTAAGGTGGTGGACCTTTTCACCAGGGAAAACTGGATATCCTTCTTTGACAGAATTCAGGGTTATGATGAGGAGGTAACTGAAGATATTTTGATGTCCCTAAGATCACATTCGAAGACACGTGCCACAGTTAGTTTTAGGGGTTTGACCCTAGAACTTACACCTGATTTCATCAGTAGAATTACCGGTCTACCATTGGGGCTCCCTTGGAGCAAAGAGGAGAAATCATTGGGACAAGTTGCTAAGAAAACATTTTTTCTGCTTGAGGAGCATCCTGTAGAAGATAAAAACGGGGTTAGAAGGACAAGCTTGCCTCCTCTCTGGAGTGAAGTCAATTATCAAATAATGAAGTATATCACATGTGAAGGGAGGTTCAACATCATTTATGGATATCATTTTAGGTTGTTACATGAATTGAGGTATGAGATATACTTGCCCCCAGCTAGAAAACTGAGCCTCCCATATTTCCTCCTTCAGTCTTTAATTGAATGTGGTACAAAGCTAAATGTAGGGGTCCCATATCACTTGGCCCACCATGGGCTCATCAAAATTTTTATGGAAGATTCTATACACACCTATACTATCCCCATAGCTTGGGAAATCTTCAGAAATATGTCCAGAGATGATGACATTAGAACTTTGGCTAAGAACATCAGGCCATCCAGCAATGATGAGGGGGAGAAAACTGAAGAAATTGAGAAGAACAATGATGAGGAAGCACAAGACATTTAAGCAGAGGGCAAAATAGAAGAAGAACAGAAAGAAAAAGAGGAATTTGACAAGATTGCTGAGCCTAAAACAGAGAAGGAGACAACAACAATAATAGAGAAGGGAAAAAGGACACGGATTGGAAAGAAAAAGGCCAAGGAAGCCCAAAAGAAGACTGCCACAACCAAAGCAGGCACCCAATAAGAGAAGGAAAAGACACACTCTGAGATATCAGTAACACAAGTAGAAATAGTGGACATAGAGATTTCTACAAGAAGTGAAGGAAAAGAACAGTAGAAAGAGAAATCCCCTGAGATGTTGGCAAGGGAAGCAGTAGTTGTACTTGTCGCATTAAGCACACCTACAAAACAAAAAGGAAAGAGAAAAGGGCAAACCTCCATGTACTTTAAAGCTAGAAAAAGCACCAGGATAAAGGTGGGCAAGTCCCAGCCTTCATCAAAGGAACCTATCATAATCACAGATGCACCTACTGAACAGAAGGAGGAATCCCCCTCCAAGATATCTATCACTTATGAAAGAGGAAGTCCCAAGACTTCCACTTGGAAGGAGAAAACCAGACTTATGGACACCAAAACAGTTCTATAGGAAGCTGAGACTTCTCTACAGGAAATGTTGTCCAAGTTAAAGGGGACTGAAAAATTGGAAGAGGAGGTAGTGAAACAATCAAAAGAAGAAGACAAGATTGAGGAGATACCTAAACCAAGCCCTCAACTTAGTTTGGGCCCATATTACAACTTGTTAGAAAGTGGGAATATCATCCCATAGAAGTTTGCTGTACCACTTTTCTTTGCATTGGAACAAGAATGGGTTAGGACTCACACTTGGATGAGAATCGCTAAATCCAAGGGAGTTGCAGACATAGGCCACCTGGAAGAACAACTGAAAGAATTGAGAAGAGAGTTGGCAATGGTGAGACACACTAGAGGCAGTAAAAGAGACCAGCTATAGGAGGAAAATGCACTGCTGAAAAAGTAGTTACAACAGCAGCAAGCTCAAAAGGCAGACATGACACAAACTTTTGAAGAACAGCAACTGCAGGAAGGTCCCCTGGCAGGATAGGAAATATCACAGGAACAGCAGCCAAGGGAAGAGGCACAACCTGATATGGAAATATTGATAAAGAAATAGTAGGAGAGGGAGTCTCAGGTAGCAGCTGAAATACTGATGCTGAAACAACAGCTGCAGGAAAGAGAAGCCTAGATGGCCTGCATGGCCAGCTGGGCAATGGAAGCCTTGCAATGTAGACAACTGACCAAATCTTATGCATTGTATCATAAATACCAATGGCTTCAGTTTCAAATCAAAACATTGGCCCAAAGGGGCACCATCCCTTTCCAACATTATGGTCAATTTATGCATCTATGTGACACTAGTCTGGCTGAGGATAAGGCCTAATTAGCAGAGTTTTATTTACATAATATGGCACTCCCTGATGTGAACTTTTGGGACCCTAATGCCACATTGGGACATGTACAACTCATGGCTATGGCTTCCTGGATGAGCCGTGAGGAAAAAGGGCAGTGGAAGTTCAACAAATCATGGCCAAAGAACTGAATGAGCCCCTGCTAATCAAGGCAAAACCAGAATACCCCTCAGCCCTAGTATATACTCCCCAACACCTTTCCAAAAACCCTCAAGCTCTCCCAGATTATGTCGAAAGGCAAGCACAAGCCATCGCCCACATTGAGGACATGGAAAGATTATTTGGTGATGATTGTCTTCATGCTTATATGGGGAGATGGAATACACTGTCCTATAGCTTGAAGATTAGGGAGTATCACTCCCCAACCAGAATGAGAGAGGCTTTGGCAAGAGTTCCCCTTTATAAATAGTCAATGCTAAACTTGAAGGCCAAATCGATTGGCCTAAAGTTCAGTCCTCCATTACTCTTAGGACTACTTGAAGGGGTTAAGGAAGAAGAAGAACACAGGCAATGGGAGGAAGTAGAGAGAAAGGTAGGGTTTCATGACAGAGAAGAGGACATCACCTCAGAAGCATGGGATGTCAGGGAAGAAGTTAAGGCCATCAAGGATGAAGAGCTGGATTAGTTGCTCAGAGGATGAGCAGCCCATTCAGCAGGGGGGTGATGATGAGCCCCAGAAATGGGTAACTTCATAAGCTCATTTTTCCTATTATTCTCATTTAATCCACCATTATCCATATTTTTATGCATGATTTTGAATATATTTATGTTAATTGAGTGAATGCGAATAGTCACTTGACCACAAAGTCTAATACGTGCTTGTTGCAGATTTTTGGACATCCTTGGACCAAGATCAGGCATTTATGAGCAAATTGGCAGCCAAATACAAAGAAAAAAGGCTAAGGATTTATACGAGGGGTGTCTCCTACACTAAATAACCCCTTCCTCAAGTTCTCCACTATCAACTCGGAGTTCAACAACCCACCAAAGATGATTTCAAGGGGCAACCGAGTAGGTCTAGTGAAGTGGTTGATTAACTGCAGTTTTGGGCAGCCATGCTCTTAAAGTTAAGGAGGACTATTGGGAGTCCTCATTTGCATAAGTAGGAAGGATTCAAGCCTTAGTATTTTAGACAATGAATAGTTTATTTTCACACTTTAGTGTAGCCCTGTATCAACACATTTTCAAGTTCTTCTTGCAGACAGTTTTTGTGATGTAACTATTATTTTTTTGATTAATGAGGATGAATCCCGCTTTGCACCAGCTCTAAGCTTTCTTACGAGGCTGTAGCTCTTGGGTTTGGGCCCAACCCAAGTGCGTAGTACCTCCTTTGTGTACTTTTATGTGTTTTTCTTGCATTCATAGAATATTTTCCGTCATTTAGGTTAAAATCTTGCTTTGTAACTTAGGTTGTTTTTGATGATTAAGATAGTTGTTCATGCTTCAGGTTGAATTGATAGTTTGGTAACAGAAAAGATCCACAAAAAGGTTATCAAGAAGTCCCTAATCTCATTTCTCCCTCCTTAGGACCATGAACTAAGACCAAGGCGCACTTGCTGCCACAAAAACATTGTTTTTGCCTTCCAATTCAATTGCTAGTGTTAGATTTTAAGTTGGAAAAGTTGATATCAGTTGTGTTTTCATGTTTAGATCTGTTCTTACTCAGTTTCCATATATTTCTTGATGATTTCCTGTCTATGAACTTCTGTTCATCATGTTTCTGGTTTTTAGGTCAGATTAGGTCAAAATAGATAAATCTTTTTTTTTTAGTCTTTGCTTGGATCAGTTTTGAATATAATTGTGCAGAGCACCTGTAAGACACTCCAGCCTATCCTTCCTTAATCATGCAACCTGTTCCAATCTCTTTCTCGAGGTTTTCTTCACTCATTTGCCACACTTTCCCAAACAACTCTAATTTCTATGTTTTTGTGCAAAATCGCTTCCTTCACCTTTGAACAATTCCAACCATCTTCTTCACTCCTGAGCTTCATCTACTAGATTCTAGACCCCTTAACATCCTTATTCATCCTTCATTTCCACTTTCCCATAGTTTTTCCTCCATCAACCCTCTAAAAACCACTTTCGGCCTGTGCTTATAGAACTTCCTGTAGATCCCCCGTAGACTTCCTGTAGAAGTTCATGCGAGCAGTTTTTTGAGATCTGATCACCGTGGAATTCTCCAGAAGGGTGCTAGGGACCCCTTAGGTCATCTTCTCACCTTCTTGTCTAGTCAATTTAACGCCTTAAATTGCTCTACATAAATTATCAATCCGGGTATCGTAAATTGATGAAGTGTGGTGCACCATATGTGCTTAGTTAACCTTTTTCTTACTTCGTTGTTTTATAGATTTTATTTTGTTTTGGGGTTTTGTTTTTGTTGGTTTCCTAAAGTGTCTAATACAAATGGAAATCCTATTCTAAGGTCTTAAGAATACTTTTAAAGGACAAGTATGGATAGAGATTTCAAGACAAGGCCTAAGGCCTAAGTCCCTAATGGTAACTTCCAAAACTTTAGCACTTCAAAATATCTCAAAACATGTTATTGGTGGAATTAGTACTTGAAAAAGAGTGTAAATATGCAACTACTTCAATCAAAATGGAATGAAACAACCAATCAATGAGCTAGTGACTATGAAACCCAGTATCCTTGCTGCTGTATGAAAAAGAAAGTAAAAACTGAACTTAAAGAAACTCAAAGACTGAAAGCAAAGCAACTAATTCATCACACTACTTCAAATCTTCTGATCCTTTACCCTTCAGCTCAATCTACCTTATGGGAAGCAATCATGAACAAGTTAAGCAATATGATATCTAAATTGCAAGAAATTAAATTGCATAAAGGAAACTAATCACACTACTTCAACTCTTCTGATCCTTTACCCTTCAGCTCAATCTACCTTATGGGAAGCAATCATGAACAAGTTAAGCAACATGATATCTAAATTGCAAGAAATTAAATTGCATAAAGGAAACTAATCACACTACTTCAACTCTTTTGATCCTTTACCCTTCAAGTTAATCTACCTTATGGGAAGCAATCATGAACAAGTTAAGCAATATGATATCTAAATTGCAAGAAATTAAATTGCATAAAGGAAACTAATCGCACTACTTCAACTCTTCTGATCCTTTACCCTTCAGCTCAATCTACCTTATGGGAAGCAATCATGAACAAGTTAAGCAATATGATATCTAAATTGCAGGAAAGTAAATGAGCAAAACAAAACTGATTGAAATAACAATGCTGGAATTAGAACTCAAAAAAAATAAATCAGCAGAAGGACAAGATGATTCCGTCATGTCATTAGTCATTAAAAAGCTATGTGCATTACTAACCTACAATCAATCGGTTGAACACACTTGCATGAATTAAAATTGCATGAATGAAAAATCTAATCTATCAAACTTGAAAGCAATTAAATGACATAATGAAATCAACGCAAAAATACAAAATGAAATCTACTCTACCTTACATTCTAATATGCACCATGAAATCTACTTCACATCTCCTTCCATGTTGAGAACATCAAATCTTTATTCAAATTCTTCAATATTACAAAGTACAACAAAGCTCTCCAAAGCTTTCAAAAGCCATCAAGGAAGAACTACAAACTCCAAGCTAAAGAACTCACAAGCTAAAAGACTAATAAGCTAAGCTCCCAAATGAAGGAGAGAGATCTCCTATTTATACAAAAAGATGAGAAGCCATCTCATTAATAAGAATCCATGAATCTCTCCCTCTACCTCTAGAGTCCTAATCAAAATAGGAACTGATAAGACACATGTCTTCTTAGAGTTACAATACAATTAGGAGATGTGACACATATCCTCATGATCCCATGATTCTTTCCACTAAAGTTCGAATTTGGCCTTAGAGTGCCACATAAGGGTCTTCTAGAAGTCTTCTTTCAACCTACACATGTCAACAATCTCAACCCATTTGTTAGGTATAAGCATATGCACATTATTTTATAATTTTTAACCACAAATTCACTTAAAAGGCTTAGAATTAATAAAGATCGGAAAAACATAAATGTGGCCCAATGATAATGAAAGTGGGATGAATGTGGTGACATAGTAGTGAAATGGAGGTGATATAATGGACGTAATAGTGAAAGTGTAATGGAAATGAATGACATTTTCAAGACTCAACATACCCCCCAACTGAAGTTATTGCATGTCCTCATGCAATATATATTACATTAACTCTTTTGATCCTTGAGCTTTGGCTTAACTTTGCATGATATCATTTGATAACTTCATATTTCTGCAAAGTGTTTTACTTGAATTGTAACATGGTTGGTTCTTGTGTTACAACCATTTTTTTGTTGTTGCCTTCTATTTTAATCTTTGAACTTTGCATAATGATATTTTGATTATTGTTGCAAAGTATATCTTTATTGGATTGCATGATAGTTGGTTCTTGTGTGACAACCATGATTTTGTTGTATCCAATTTATCCTTTAAGCACTTTTTTTCAAAAGCCATTGTATGCTCATAATAGCAATGTAATAATTAATATATGTTAGAAGTATGTGAGCTCCTGAATATGATATGGACATGGCAAGATATGAATATGAATGTATCCCCCCCCCTAACTGATGGTATTGGAAATTTTATGAAATGAGGAAGAGAAATGTTTTTCCAACAATTATCATTCTAGCTTTTTATGGAATTCTATGGTCAAAAGTTAGAAAATGACGTACCTTCACTTACCCTTGGAATGATGAGTTGTATGTGTAGTGCCTGAAAATTTCTGATCATATTCTTCTTCAAGTGGCTGAACAAGAGGAGTCATGGATAGAGAGATAAGATGAATTTTTATTGCTTCTACTAAAACTTGTTGAATCTGCTCCAAAATGCTAAAAATAATAGTCTTCATGTCTTCAAAACTCACTGGCACAATTCCTACTATGTGAAAATATGTTCTGATGTCGAACATAGTAGGAAATTGTTGGCTTAGTGGCCATTAATGGATGCCACTAGTCAACACGAGAACTCTCACCATTGATGACAATGAGAGTCAAGATGCCCAAACACATCTTGCTAGGCACGAATGAATTTGTCGATGTCGAGTCACCTAGAAGATCTAACGAACAAGGGACATTAATGTATTCCCATTGTTTGTCAGCATGAGGACTTGCCATTAAGGCATGCAAGCCTCAAGGTGTTTTTACAAAGAACTTAGACTCAA
Source organism: Pinus tabuliformis (assembly GCA_031772625.1). Classification (NCBI taxonomy): domain Eukaryota; kingdom Viridiplantae; phylum Streptophyta; class Pinopsida; order Pinales; family Pinaceae; genus Pinus; species Pinus tabuliformis. The sequence continues at coordinate 670,478,355 of CM062811.1, read as the reverse complement.
AGGACTATGGACTCAATAATTTGCATTGAAGCAGGGCTTATTTGCGGAATGAAAATGACAAGGAATGGAAGATGAAAATGGAAGATGGCAATGGAGAGTAGAAATGGTAATGGGCAATAAGCATATGAATGAGCCTCTTGCTTTTATTTGTGGGTTATGAATGGACAAAAAGAGATGGAAAGTGTATGTGAATGTAAATGGAAAATATGGAGGAAAATGAGATGAATGGTTTATTATGAAGTATGGATGTGATGGATGGATGTGATGGAGACAATAGTATCTGAAAGTTTTTCAAGTGTTTGGATCTGCTTTTGCATCAGCATAATTCCTCTTTGTTGTTGATCATCCTATTATGAAACAAATTGGTCTCTTAGAGAGACACCATTCTCTTGTAGTCATTTGTCCTTCCTCCTGGAACCTGCAAAAAAAACTAATACTTCTTCTGCAATGGAATGTAAGATTATCAAAGGAGAGAGGTGATCAATCTCTCTAGTTATGATATTTACACACAAAACTAGGAATTCGTATTAATGAAACAAGTTCTCAAAGGAAAAATCAAAAGAATTTATACCTGCTTTGGAATTGGTGCCCAAGTTGAATGTTGCTTCTTTTCAGCAATTTATTTCATTATTTTCCATTTCAAGCTCTAATGATATATTTCTCATTGTGTATATCTTGTTGAGATCTTTCCAACAATACTTAAATCATCAAAAATCTGATTTTGTATGAGAAAGATAGGCTGATTTGAACAATGAGGTTTTTCTGGCTGTGGAATTAGAGAACAACTGCGGAATTGGACTTTAGCTGCGGAATGTGCACGGTTCTGTAGCTAAAAATCTTGGATACAAAGTTAGCCATTCATCTTTTATCATCAGTCCAAAATTAATCAATACCTTCAGAAAAGTGAGCAAATAACTTATTCATTTCATTGATTCAAAATTATTATTTTTTTCTTGACATGCAGTGACTTAGTGTGGCGACTCAGTGTGGCGACTTAGTGAAAACACTCAACTTGACTTCCCTTTGACCGGGGTCTTTTTCATCAAATTTGATCGAATGAATAGGACACCATCCATGTACTAACATTACCCCAACTACCCATGTGGCCTATTTTTCTTGATGACACCTGCAACCTAGAGTTTAACAAAACAGCTGCGGAAAGTTAAGCCAGCTGCGGAAAGTTGAAGCAGCTGCGGAAAATGGCTGCAACAGTCAACCATCAGTTTCAAGTTATTTTCTTCATTGTTTGCATGTAGGAACTCTGTGAATTGTAGTGGCATATGGAGCAAACCAAGGTACTTACTCTTTTGCTGCATTTTTTTTTTGTGTGCTAATGGATTTTATATCATCACATGCTTTTTGGTATTCATATAATACAAATCGATTGAACACAGATTCAGACTGTTTGTGTGTGACATTTATAGTTTATACCATCAGCCAAAAGAAATTTAAGGTGTTGACGAATTGACTTTTTCAACAAAAGCACGTGAAGTGGTAACAATTGTGTTAGCGGGGAATGGAGAAGGTTTGACACAGTGTCCACATATGTAACATGAAACTGCCTGAAGAAACCGTTCACGGATTCAACCAAACAAACCACAGCATCCACCTTGGCATAATGAAGTATGAGCAAAAGACGGAAGTTGTGAGGCATGGTGGGAGACGTGGGCGAGTTTGAGTTAAAAATGGAATAGGATTAGATGGGTGGCGGAAGACGTGTTATCTCAAACAACCAAAGCGTGCCGTGTTTGAATTGTTCTCTGTTCATTTAATAAAAATCTTTTTTCCCTCATATTCAGTGACACGGTGGATGACTTGGCTGCGAAGGAAATCAGATCTAAGTGGATTTCTCAAGGAAATCAAAATATGGCCGCAACTATTAAAAAACACTGATTTTTTTTTCACACGCAGCAGACAAAAATGCACTCCAAAGAACCGCAAATTTCTCCCAAACCGCCACAATTCCCTTCAAACGGTTTTTGGGTTATCTAACTGATCCGGCTGGCAAAAAAAACCCATGTTTTCTTTTCTTCAAATTCGTCTCTGTTTGGGCAAATCGAGCGTTTGAAATTTGACGTTTTTCTGCTGTTTTGCGTTTTTCCTAAGTTAACATTTTTTTTACTGTTCTGCATTCGGCCTGTAGAATTTTCAAATTAGTGGTTGGATGCATTCTCATACATGTCAAGCTGTCCTCCACAATTTTCACCTTTTCACAACAATGAAAAGAAAAAGAAGAACGAATCCTCAAAAGAGTCCAAGTGCTTGCATGTTAAGCTTCTACTGTTTCCCTCATGGAAAAAAAATTATCATTTGCCTATCCATCTGTTCACTCAACTAAACCCCCATAAGCATCAGCTAGCCAGCCAGCCAAGCTTCCTACCACTAGTCATCATCATCTATCCATACACACTTTGTCCTACTATTTCCACGTCATGAGAGTCTGGTCTTCTCCTGGTTTTGTTTAATGTTAGGTAATAGCTCAAACAAAACAAAAAAAAACAGCCCCTTTTACAGCAATTTGTGAGCCCCGCAAACCCAAAATAATGGTGATTTTAATAGGGTGTTCCAGTGGCTAATCTATCATCATCATGGCCCAATTCGTTCCCCTTAACAAAAAGCTTAATGTGCTTCTATTTTTTTTTTTAACAAATGTTCTTGCAGGTTTGTTTCAGGGCCAATGCTTGAACAGGGATGCATATTTCTTGTTAAGCCCACAGTGGAAGCTAGGATTGTTTTTCTCTTTTCTTCTTCTCTGAAATTGTAAAATTTTATAAAAAGGATTAATGATTTTCAATTTCAGGCAGCAAATACTTCAAGAAAAACATGTTAAAAACAGGACTTTGACTAAGGTCTTAGGCTGGTTTTTCATTGATCTGAGCTGGGTGACTAGGATAGGATCCATGTCGGGACGATTCTGGAGATGCCCATGTGGTCGATTTCTCCATTGGACGCTTGTAACCTGCTAAACCTTGAAACAGCTGCGGAATTCTCAACTAGCTGCGGAATCAGGGCACTTTCCGCAGCTAAGTTGCAAAACCTTATTAGAACAGGATACAGTGTTTTGAAGACCACTACAAACCATAACCAGACAATTTTGGACAATTTGAACCTATCAAAGCAGTTGAGTTTCATTTTTTCATTTTTTTTTTTTTGAATCAATTGAAATGATGAAGTTTATTTTGTCTACTCTTTTTTTTCTTTTCTTTTTTTACATAACAATTCTTTTTCTGATCCTCCATATCACACAAAGTGCAAGAAGAGAGCATACTCAAGAATTATTAATTTTTTTTTTCAGATGTAAGAAATAAGGTCTCCTAATTACACTTCCCCGGCAACGACACCAAAATGTCTAGTCAATTTAACGTCTTAAATTTCTCTACATAAATTATCAATCCGGGTATCGTAAACTGATGAAGTGTGTTGCACCATATGTGCTTAGTTAACCTTTTTCTTAATTCGTTGTTTTATAGATTTTATTTTGTTTTGGGGTTTTGTTTTTGTTGGTTTCCTAAAGTGTCTAATGCAAATGGAAATCCTATTCTAAGGTCTTAAGAATACTTTTAAAGGACAAGTATGGATAGAGATTTCAAGACAAGGCCTAAGGCCTAAGTCCCTGATGGTAACTTCCAAAACTTTAGCACTTCAAAAGATCTCAAAACATGTTATTGGTGGAATTAGTACTTGAACAAAAGTGTAAATATGCAGCTACTTCAATCAAAATGGAATGCAACAATCAATCAATGAGCTAGTGACTATGAAACCCAGTATCCTTGCTGCTGTATGAAAAAGAAAGTAAAAACTGAACTTAAAGCAACTCAAAGACTGAAAGCAAAGCAACTAATTCATCACACTACTTCAACTCTTCTGATCCTTTACCCTTCAGCTCAATCTACCTTATGGGAAGCAATCATGAACAAGTTAAGCAATATGATATCTAAATTGCAAGAAATTAAATTGCATAAAGGAAACTAATCACACTACTTCAACTCTTCTGATCCTTTACCCTTCAGCTCAATCTACCTTATGGGAAGAAATCATGAACAAGTTAAGCAATATGATATCTAAATTGCAAGAAATTAAATTGCATAAAGGAAACTAATCACACTACTTCAACTCTTCTGATCCTTTACCCTTCAGCTCAATCTACCTTATGGGAAGCAATCATGAACAACTTAAGCAATATGATATCTAAATTGCAAGAAATTAAATTGCATAAAGGAAACTAATCACACTACTTCAACTCTTCTGATCCTTTACCCTTCAGCTCAATCTACCTTATGGGAAGCAATCATGAACAAGTTAAGCAATATGATATCTAAATTGCAGGAAAGTAAATGAGCAAAACAAAACTGATTGAAATAAAAATGCTGGAATTAGAACTCAAAAAAAATAAATCAGCAGAAGGACAAGATGATTCTGTCATGTCATTAGTCATTAAAAAGTTATGTGCATTACTAACCTACAATCAACCAGTTGAACACACTTGCATAAATTAAAATTGCATGAATGAAAAATCTAATCTATCAAACTTGAAAGCAATTAAATGACATAATGAAATCAAAGAAAAATTACAAAATGAAATCTACTCTACCTTACATTCTAATATGCTCCATGAAATCTAGTTCACATCTCCTTCCATGTTGAGAACATCAAAGCTTTATTCAAATTCTTCAATATTACAAAGTACAACAAAGCTCTCCAAAGCTTTCAAAAGCCATTAAGGAAGAACTACAAACTCCAAGCTAAAGAACTCACAAGCTAAAAGACTAATAAGCTAAGCTCCCAAATGAAGGAGAGAGATCTCCTATTTATACAAAAAGATGAGAAGCCGTCTCATTAATGAGAATCCATGAATCTCTCCCTCTACCTCTAGAGTCCTAATCAAAATAGGAACTGATAAGACACATGTCTTCTTAGAGTTACAATACAATTAGGAGATGTGACACATATCCTCATGATCCCATGATTCTTTCCACTCAAATTCGAATTTGGCCTTAGAGTGCCACATAAGGGTCTTCTAGAAGTCTCCTTTCAACCTACAGATGTCAACAATCTCAACCCATTTGTTAGGTATAAGAATATGCACATTATTTTCTAATTTTTAACCACAAATTCACTTAAAAGGCTTAGAATTAATAAAGATTGGAAAAACATAAATGTGACCCAATGATAATGAAAGTGGGATGAATGTGGTGACATAGTAGTGAAATGGAGGTGATATAATGGACGTAATAGTGAAAGTGTAATAGAAATGAATGAAATTTTGAAGACTCAACACTTCCCAACCTCCTGCAAACACCCACTCCATTTCCTTTCGCTAATAAACCTCTGCACAGTAAAAAATAGTTAAAACACATGCATAATAATTCTGCATAAAATTAATCAAAAATACAAAAAGATGATTTTTCCATATTTTCCTTCAGAAGTAGCTTAAACACATGCATTTTACCTTTTCAAGAGTCAATGGCATCCATTTTAGTAGCTTTCATCTCTTTTCTAGGCACAAGTAGGGTTAGTTAGTAAAAGTAGGGTTTGCTAGGGTTTGCATTTCCTTTCAGCTTTCATCTTCTTTCAGTAAGTAGACTAGCCTATTTTGAGTTAGCTTTCGTCCATCACAGTTAAAAGATTCTTCTAAGAAGTCATAGAAGTTGGACTAAGCTCGTAACAAACTTGTGCCAGCTGATCAAGTGACATCCTGCAGTAGGAGCTAGTACTTGTGCATATAGCACCATCGCTTCCAAGTCTGTTACGAACTACTGGGTTGATAAAAGTAAAGTAGGGAGTCCCAGGAGTTGCAACATCATTGCGAAAATACTGGAGCTCACCAGTGGTCATAAGGCTCTGAAAAGTGGATGGGGCATTACAAAGACCAAATGGCATGACCAGGAACTCATAATGGCCTTCATGAGTTTGGAAAGCAGTCTTGGGAAGGTCAACTTCTTTCATGCAAATTTGGTGATAGCCCGAGTGAAGGTCAAGCTTGGTAAAGAATTGAGCCCCATTTAGTTCATTCAGCAAATCATTGACAACCAGGATGGGAAATTTATCTTTGACCGTCAACTTATTGAGGGCCCTGAAGTATGAACACATACACCACTCCCCATCTTTCTTGAGCACCATGACCACCAGTGATGAATAAGGACTAATGTTGGGACGAATGACGACTGCTTCCAAGAGTTCCTTGATTATTTTTTCAATTTCATTATTTTGGGTGAATGGATATCTATATGGGCACAAATTTGGTGGTTGGGTGCCTGGGACCAAAGTAATGCTATGATCATGTTCCCCTGTCGAGGGTGGAAGCTCATGGGGCTTGTCAAAGACTGGCAGATGGTTGTTCAAGATCTGTTGCACCTCAAGATGAATATGAAGAGAATTGGGTTTGAAGGTTTCAATGGCATTAAATTGGGCTATAACTCCATGGTGGCTCCTTCTTAACAATTTTTCCACTTGATGTGAGCTGATGATAGACGGAGCACCCGCCTGGAGTCCACAGAGGGCATGTGTGTGGTTTTTCTGCTTAAAGCTCATATATAACTCCTAGAAATCCATTGTAATTGGGCCAAATGCACCCTCCCATGTGTATGGAAAACATGTGGGTCTTTAACTGATAATCCCCCATTTAAAGTTTGACATTTTCACAGCGGCCTTCACATTTCATTGTCCCCCCATCAACAATTTGGACATGGAAGTTAGAAACTGCTCAGAAAAAACAATGCACTACTTTTGCGACTCTTTGATGGATAAAATTATGTGTACTGCCACTATCAATCAAGACTACTACTAGGCAATGCTTAATAAAACCTCTGATTTTGAGAGTTTGGGGAGAAGAAATCCCTGCCAAAGCATGTAGCGAGATAACTAGTTCATTAGGTACATTGTCTTGCTGGTTGTCCTCTTCTTCCTCCTCTGGTTCCTCAAGTGTTGGGGCTTCCTCTGATGAACTGTGATCAGTTGGATCAATTTGAAAGAATTTGGGCTCCTTGCATTATGCCTGGGGGAGTATTTCTCATCATAGTAGTAACACAATACTTGCTTTCTTCTTTCCGCCATTTCTACTGGTGACACCTTTCGAACTTTGAGTGTTTGGGTAGTGCTTTGAGCTTGTGTGGGGCAGCCTTGGCGATGAAATTTGGGTGATTGGACTAGGCCGTTAACGCAAATTCTAATTCATGAGCTATCCTGGAAGCATGCAACCATGAGCTAGGGTGGTGCAGTTGGACGTGGGCTTGTATGGATTCTTTGAGACCACTGAAAAAACATTTCAAGTAGAACTCATTGTGTAGACCTCTAGTGCAGAAAGCTAAGGCTTCAAGGGCTGTAATATATTCGTTCACTGTTCCTGTCTGTCAGAGGTTAGTGAGATGACCCAAAAAATTGGAGTCTTGGTCAAAGCGATCCGTAAGAGCTTTTTTGAATGTCTGCCAAGTCAAGGGCCTTCCATAGCAATGTTGATGCCATTTCCACCATTGCCATCTTTCATTGTCCAAGTACATGATACCCACACTAAACTGAGTCGCATCATCCAGAATGTAATTCAGTGTGAAATATTGCTCCATTTGTGCTATCCATGTGGCCGGGTAAGAGCCATCAAATTTATACATGTCCATCTTGGGTGGTTGCGGATGGGATTGTGGGTGGGTGCCAAAGAGGTGAAGAGACTGGCTAGACTCGCCCTCATTGCCAATATATGCCTCCGCGTGTTCCTCCACCTTGCACTCTGAGAGTGTTTCATTTAAGTTCTTCAGGTGCAACATGACCTCTTTTAATTGTGATTCAAGGTCATCAATCCTCTCATTGGCCATAGCTGGAGTTCTAGTTTGTACCATGCACTAATCCGATGTACTTGAAATTTGGGACTTCCCGAAATTTTTAGCACTAACAATTGAATGGTACCACCTTGCTCAGCTCATCGACTTGATTCTTATGGGCTAAGTCTCCAGTAAGCGTCCCGGGGGGTCTCCGAACAGAGTTCTACTCCTTCCTTATGAATACTATAGTAGCCGAAACCCAGAAATGTCAATGCTGCCCAAAGTCCTGCGAAAATCACGCCCAGGTATAGGAACCCACACAATTAATCAGATCTGAATGACGGATCTGATTGTTGTGATGGCTATAGAGCCCAAACTGCTAGATCTGGATGGCGGATCTAATGGATCTGATAGATCTGAATGGCTGAGCTGATAGATTTGAATGGAGGAACTGATTGCTGATGTGGATCTTGATGGATTTGATAGATCTGAACGGCGGAACTGATTACTGCTGCTGCGACAAAACCTCACCTGTGATATTTGATCTGGCAAAGATTATGCATGATCCAGAGATAGAGAAGGGAACTATGGTCTTCAAGAGTGTCAGGTGCTATAGATCGCAATATACATAAGGGTCTGACAGTAGTACTTAGCCCAATTTTTCAGGGCACTAACCAAGGAGGATCAACCATGCCCTTAGCCATACAACCCAACTACCCTATTGTATGCGTGAGTAATTTCTTCGAGTGCTATTCTCGGTGTACTATAGCAGCAAGACGACTGATGGTTTATCTATGGTGAGGTTTCAAGGGAGCTAGGGGGCTTCCAATATACCCAGAGGGTACTTGGAAGACAGTCCATGCATGGTTTTGTCTAATGCGCTACTACCCGAAGGGGTACCCATAGGGGTTACAAGGGAGTCCAACAAGCATGACCACCTCTTGTATTTCCTGCGTGCATGCCTCCCCAAATCCGCAGGTTTATGTGCTCAACGACAGATCCCATGGTTTAAAGACGCCGAAACACATCTCTAGCCAAATATTTTTTTGCTAAAAATTGGAGATCCCACTGGCCCTGGAAAGCGCTCTGATACCACTTATTATTCTCTTAACCTGCAAGATGATACCAAAATGCCAAATATGCGAAGAAATATACCTAGAACATAAAACAATGAGAAATAACAGCAAGTATTTTAGTATTCAGAAAGCAATGTTCACTTGCCTCTTCGAGGGGGCAACCTCCAATAGAGCTGAGCTCAATTACAAAATAAGACACGATGCTCCTCGAGGGGAGTCTCTATCCTTTATATAGGATTCATACATGTAATACCATGGCGCAATACCATGGTTCTTATTAATACCATATATTTAATACCATGGCCCATTTGCAACTAACTGTGGTCCCCTCATTAATTGTGGGTTAACCACTTACAATTATTAATATGGGATTTATTGACTCTTTACTTAACTATAACTATGACTCGATCCTATTACATAAATAAGGGGCTTAGGGTTGGACCCTAACACATCCGCACAGACGGTTTGGGAGATGAATTCTACTTGGAATGGTTTATAAGTAGTCTCAAAGAAGCCATCCAAGCCGATGTTCGGATGCACCACCCACCTACATCGATGGACGCTTGCACAAAGGCTATCAAAGTGGAATGTGCTTTAGCTACCCAGTCATCTTATCCGAATTTCATAGCTAAGGGATGCCCCACCCCAGCTTAGGTTCCTACCCAAACACTTAAGGTTCAAAAGGTGTCTCTCGCAGAAATGGCTAAAAGAAGAAAACAAGGATTGTGCTACTATTGTGATGACAAATACTGCCGGGGAATAAATGCAGGGAAGCCAAATTCTTTTAAATTGATGTTACTGATCACAACTCATTTGAGGAAACCCGACCCCTTGAGGGACTAGATGATGAAGTTGAGGAAAACCAATAGGACAATGAGCTCCCAGCTACGCCAGAGGAACCATTTATCTCGCTACATGCTTTGGCGGACATTTTTGCACCCCAAAATCTCAAAATGAGAGGCTTTATTAAACATCACCCTGTAGTAGTATTGATTGCTAGTGGCAGCACTCATAACTTTATCCATCAGTGAGTCGCTGAAGTTGTTCATTGTTTTGTCAGGGAAGTCTCTAATTTCCAGGTCCATATTGCTGATGGGGGACAATGAAATGTGAAGGCCACTACAAAAATATCAAACTTCAGATGGGAGGCTACCACCTAAAGACTTGTATGTTTACGATAAACATGGATGGTTGTGACATTCTTGGGTGTTGGATGGATTCACACACTAGGCCCAATGAAAATAAGTTTCCAGGAGTTATATATGAGTTTTAAGTAGAATGATCACATGCATACCCTTCGTGGACTCCAGGCAGGTGCTCCTTCTATCATCAGCTAGCATTGACTGGAAAAGTTGTTGAAAAAGGGCCATCATGGAGTTATTGTCTAGTTTAATGCCATGCAAGCCATAGAGCCCACTACTCTTCATATTCATCCTAAAATGCAACAGGTCTTAAACCACCATCAACAAGTATTTGAAAAACCTAAAGATCTTCCACTCTTTAGAGGGTAATATGATCATAGCATCACTTTGGTCCTAGGGGCACAACGACCAAATGTGCACCCATATCGATATCCTTGTGCCAAAAACAATGAAATTCAAAAAATGATCAAGGAACTCATTGAAGACGGTGTTATTCATCCTAGCATCAGTCCTTATTCATCATGAGTGGTCACGATACTCAAGAAATATGGGGAATTCTGCATGTCTCCAGACTTCAGTGCCCTCAAAAAGCTCACTGTCAAAGACAAATTCCCTATCTCGGTTGTTGATAATCTTCTTGATGAACTACATCGTGCTCAATTCTTCACTAAGCTAGATCTTCACTCTGGCTATCGCCAAATATGCATGAAAGAAGTAGACATTCCGAAGACTGTTTTCAAAACTCATGAAGGCCTTTATGAATTATTGGTCATGCCATTTGGTCTTTGTAATGCCCCATCCACTTTTCAAAGCCTCATCAATCACCTGCTGAAACCATATCTCCGAAAATTTGTCCTTGTTTTATTTGATGACATTATCATCTACATCCTAACATGGAAGAAACATCTTTAGCATGTAGACCTGCTCTTGCAACTGCTTCGGAATTAAAAATTATTTGTCAAACTGTCCAAGTTCTCTTTTGGCATGGAAGAATTTGAGTATTTAGGCCACATTGTGGGTCATGAAGGTGTTAGGGTGGATCCCAAAAAAATACAGGCAAAGCAAGATTGGCCCCCACCAAAAACCTTGAAGAGTTTGAGTGGATTCTTGGGTCTCACCATCTATTATCACAAATTTATCCACAATTATGGTTGCATTGCTATACCCCTCACTAACCTTCTCAAGAAAAAATCATTCCTCTAGACTGATGAAGCACAACAGGAATTTATGGCTCTCAAACATGCCATGTGTTCCACTCCCATATTGGTACTACCTGACTTCACCAAATCTTTTGTGTTTGAATGTGATGCTTCAAGTACTGGTATTGGTGTTGTCTTAATGTAGGAATATCGACCATTGGCTTTCACCAGCCAACAACTGAGTGGGAAACATCTGGGACAATCTACCTATGAGAAGGAGATGATGGCCATATTACATGCAGTAGATACATGGCGACCATACTTATTGGGGCAGCATTTCTAAATATACATAGACCATCAAAGCCTAAAATATTTTTTGGAGCAATTTCTATTCTCGTGCTAACAAAATAAATGGCTGGCCAAAATGTTGGGATATGATTATGAGATAATTTACAAGAAAGGGTATGACAATGTAGTAGTGGATGCTTTATCACGCTAATTTGAGGATGAAAGCACCCTGCTATCAATCTTCCTTCCCATACCAAATTGGATTGAAGAAGCCTGCAAGGAATAGTTTTCACACTCCTCTCTCTCCCAATTCATTAATAACTTTAGATAAAATCCTAATTCCTCAGTTGGCTACTCTTGGAAGGATGAGATTCTTCGCTACAAGGATAGAGTAGTTATATCACCAACATCCACCCTCAAAACGTGCATTTTGGCAGAGTTCCACTCGTCTCCAACTGTAGACCATGTAGGCTTTCAAAAGACTTATGCCCGCACTTGTCATTCTTTCTTTTGGATAGGCATGAAAACTAAAATTCTTACTTTTGTAGTTGAATGTGATGTGTGGCAATGCCACAAAGGAGAAATAGTCAAGTTACCAGGCACCTTACAACCATTGCCAATCCCTGCCTCCATCTGGATGGATGTTTCTATGGATTTCATTACTGGTCTCCCCAAGTCAGGCAACAAATCGGTCATCATGGTGGTTGTGGAAAAAATTTCTAAATGTGCTCATTTTTGCACTCTACCCCACCACCCATTTACCCCCACTTTGGTGGCTCACACTTTCATGGATGAGATCTTCAAACTGCATGGCATGCCCACTTCCATTATGTCTGATCATGACCTATCTTTCACCATGAACTTTTGGCAAGAACTTTTCAAGCTACAAGGCACCCAAATCCAACTAAGTACTTCCTATCATCTCCAAACTGATGGTCAAACTGAAGCACTCAACAAATGTTTGGAGACATGCCTAATGTGCTTCACTTGAAAAAAGAATCAATGGGTACAATGGCTACCTTCAGCTAAATGGCGGTATAATACTTACTATCATGCATCCACCAAGATGACTCCATATGAAGCAACGTATGGCCAACTCCCACCTTCACCTATTTCTTATATCCCTGGATGCTCTAAGGTGCAAGCAGTGGATCAACTCCTACAGAACTGTGCAGCTATGCTAGCCCATCTCAAAGATAATCTCCATCAAGCTCAGAATTGAATGAAGCAATAGGCAGACCAACATCATTTAGAGCACACATTTCAAGAAGGGGATTAGGTATACCTGCAACTGCAACCATATAAGAAAATATCACTCAAAGAAAAGGGTTGCCAAAAATTAGCTCCAAAATTCTACGAACCTTATCAAATACTTCAACGCATTGGAGTAGTAGCCTACAAGCTGGCCTTGCCACCAACTTCAAAAATCCATCTAGTCTTCCATGTATCATGCCTCAAGAAAGTGGTGGGGAACAATTGTCGAATTCAAACCAGTCTACCTAAATTAGATGAAGAAGGTTCACTCTGGCTCCAACCTGAATAGGTCCTCAATACACGAGAACAACATCTGCGTGGCCACACGATCAAGGAAGTCCTCGTCAAGTGGAAAGACACCTCTCCATAAGATGCGACCTGGGAACCAACCACTATTCTTCAGCAGTTTCTGCAACTTTAACCTTGAGGACAATGCTTCTTTTGATGGGGGAGGGCATTTTAGGGTCCAACCCTAACCACTTTATTTATGTAATAGGGTCAAGTCACAGTTACAGTTAGTTAAAGAGGTAAAGCTTGTATTAATAATTGTAAGTGGTTGACCCACATTTAAGAAAGGGACCATAGTTAGTTGCAACATGCCATGGTATTAGATAGATGGTATTGAGAGAACCATGGTAATGACCCATAGTATTCTATGTATGAATCCTATATAAAGGATAGAGACTCCCCATTGAGAAATACAAGTCTTATTTTGTAATCGAGTTGTTCTCTGCTGGAGGTTTCCCCCTTGAAGAGGCAAGTGAACATTTCCTTCATCCCTAAATAATAAAATACTCATTGTTTTTCTCATTTTGTTCTATGTTCTAGGTTGTATTTCTTGGAATATTTGGTATTCTATAATTTCTCGCACGTCAAGAGCATAACATATCATATCTATGGATTTTGATGGTTTTATCCTCAAACCTGCTTTCTGTTCTTCTATTACTTCTTTGTATCTCGTAATGAGTTCTTTTTGTTCAAAAATTATTTGTATGGATGGCCATACATTTGTCATAGATTGGCTGATGTGTGTCAAAATATATTCCTTGGCTTGGGCCAGAGTATCTTCCATTAGGGACTCACTTTCCAATTTTTGGATCTTAAGTTCCAATCTGTGGGACTTCTGCATCTCCTGCACATACAAAGTATCATTCTTGAATTTCTGCAATTCTAAAATTTGGAACTTTTGCAATAAATTCTCATTTTCCGGTTTCTGTATGGCCAATTCTTGAGATAATTTTGTTGGATCAGCTACTGTTGATGTAGACTCAATGGTTGCTGATGATGAACTAGGCTCTGTACCTACAACTGCTATTGGGTTGCTGGGACTAGAACCATAGCAAGCTATGTTGCCTCTTTCTCCTTTAGTAACTATTCAATCTACTATTCCATTTTCTTTAGTTGTATATTTTACTCAATGATATGCTTGAGCATTTCCTCATTTTTCTATTCAGTTTCTGTTATGTCGTCTATTAGAGGATCCTCTGTAGAGGGCATATTTAACTATTTCTTTAATGCAGCAATGTCTGCATATTTCTTTTTGAGGAGTAACTTTGTATCTTTGACATCTTTGGGATCATATCCTACTTTAATCACTAAGTCCTCCAGTGTCTTTATTATATTATCTTTTGCTAATGAAGAAATATTTTCTATCTTGAGCTGAGATTTAACATTGGATAGGGAAGTCCTATGTTTGGAAAGAGACATAGCTGTAGTTGTCATGGTGGAAAAAAACATCTCACCACTCTATTTGTTGGTCAAGGTATTTTTATTTGAGCCATAGGTGCATTTTGTGGAAGTCGAACTCACACTTGGCATCTGCAATCTTAAAAAGGGAGTTAGTGATGGGTATATTGTCAAGATCGACCGAGTTGGTGGTAGCAACAATTTCGTCTATACTCTACTTTTAAGATTTCCCTTTTTGGGCCATGCTAACAGACAAAAGAATGAGGTGATTGACTAAATGGTTTGATCAAATGGCAAGAAATTTTGTGCGGGAAACTCTTTCACGTGTAAATAATAGTAAAGAGTCAGAGGAAAGTGATAAAGAGATGAGTTTAGGTTTATTCATAGCATGTAGGATTTGGCTAATGGTTTATTTTATGACCGTAGCGGCCTTTATGTTTAGGAGTGGAGCTGTATTGGATGAATAAAAATGGGTATGACAACAGGGAAACAGACATGTGAGGTGGCAACAGAAAGGAGGACTTGGAAATGAGCATGTGAGGTGGTGGTGTTGGATTTGTCAAGGGATATCCATATCCTAAGTTAACATTTTGAATTTATTCTTGAAAAATATACTAACTTATCAAAACCAAGTAATGTTACAACATTAGCTTCAGCTAGGGACTGCTTCCCCCTTTGGGATGTAGAGAATAAGAAGATCCAAGTGCCTTATCCTCAAGCTATGGAGCCTTTGCTGAGGCAATTACGCACTTGCAATTTTTCAAAATAGAATGGCCTCTTCGGATATTCACAAATGATGAATCAATGGATGAAAATATAATACTAGATATAATGTTTCCACTATTTCCTATTGACTGGCAATGAGGAATACTGTCCTTCCAAATTTCGTAGGATGAATGTATTTTTTCCTTTGAATACTGTGATGCTAAATGGACCAAACTAGAGGTTGTCAAATTTTGAATGCTTGCCTTTATCTTCCCTTCTTGTATCCCATCTAAGCACTAGGTCTCCTTTCTTGAAATTTCTTTCTCTGGCCTTTTTGTCAAACAACTCCTTCATCTTGTTTTGATATTTCTTTAGCTTGTACTGAATCTCATCCCTGTTCTCATTTAACTCAATTATTTGATTAATCCTTCTTGAAAAATCATCTTTTTCTTCATAAGATTCCCGAAGGAATCTCATAACTGTTTTAGCTAAATGAGTGGGAAAAATTGCTTCCTTACCATAGACTAATTGAAAAGGAGACTTGCCTGTGGACCTCTTGGGAGAAATTTTGTTTTCCCAAATTGCATAGGTTAAATGATTGTCCCAACTCTTATTATGGTCTTTAGGAGTCTTCTTAATGACCTTAACCAAGATTTTGTTAGAGGACTCTGCTAGTCCATTACCCTGTGCATAGTATGGTGTAGAATGATGTAACAGAATTGAATACCTTTGACATAACTCAATCATTTTAACACTGCTAAAAGTTGATGCATTATCCGTAGCAATCTATTGAGGACATCCAAATATTGATCAAATATTTTCCTCAAGAAATTTAATCACAACAGTATCAGTTGCATTTCTAATAGGTATAGCCTTTACCCATTTGGTAAAATAGTTTGTAGTAGTTAAAATCCATCTATGTTGATTACTTAAATGTGGATGAATCTCCCCTATGAAGTCCAACTCCCATTGTAGAAAAGGTGCCTGAACCATTGTTGGAACAAGAGGGAGTGCTGACGACTTCTATTTTCCTGCATATATCTAACATTCGGTGCAACTTCTAACTCTTGCTCCAACTTATTTAAATAGTGTGGGCTAGTGGAAACTTGCATTTAAAATTTTGTAAGTTAGATATCATTTTTGGGATTCAACTGCGTTAAGTCATTCACGTATGACCATTTCCATGATAGGTAGTCGTAACTGACTAATTTCTCATGATTTTTGAATAGTTCACTTAGCACTCATTGCATCGGGTGATGCTCACAGGGGTGAAGAAGTGGAATTGAAACTAGTGAAATGAATCACATGGCATCAATCATCACTTCCGGGGCTTGCACCCGGTAACCAGGACTTCCCGGGAGGTCACCCATCCCAGATCGCCTCTGGCTCAAGCGCGCTTAACTGTGGAGTTTTACCCACAATCGAGCCCACTTAGCTTGCTACCCCATTTGCAAAACCTTAGCAAGTATTGTGCCTCATGAACCATTCAAGTAGAGATCCCTTCACTCTTTTTGAATTTAAGTATGGGGGTTTACATAGTGCATTATATTATATTATTTTGTAAGTTGTTGCTCTCCAGGAATAGTGTCCACCACAAAACCCTGGATGGAATTGATCTATAATTCCCTCTATTTTATTTTCAGTCAAATAAAGAAGAAGGATATTGAGAGGATCCTTCCAGTATAGATTATCATTGATAATAGGGTATTTAACTTCTTTGAGCTTCAGAGCTTTACACTACTTATGTCAAGTTTAGCTAGACATACACAAGATCAGAATACCAATCAGAGAGTAGATATTTCTAATCTATATTAATGAGAATGGTTTGATCTGAGGAAGAAGGTTCTTGTGGATTATCTTCTAAATTTTGAGAAGGTTCTTGTGGATTCTCCCCTTTTGCATTTAAGGAAGGTTCTTGTGGATTCTTCCCTTCTTCATTTTGAGAAGGTTCTTGTGGATTCTTCCCTTTTGCATTTAAGGAAGGTTCTTGTGAATTATTCTCAGATGAAAGTTCAGAAATGAAATTTATTCCCAATACTTTAAAATCAGATTCACCCAACAATTTGGCCAAACCTTGACCTTTCACTAGCTTTGTGGTCTTGATCTCAAGATCAAATTCAAGAATTTTGGCAATCCATCTCCCTCTGCTCCCATCAATATCAGGTTGGGTCAAAATAGTTTTGACAGCATGATTAGGGACATGGGTTGTAATGTGTGAATTCAAAACATAGGTTCTAAAGGCGTTCAGGGCTTGGATTAAAGCATAAGATTTCTTTTCAACAATATCATATTTAAGCTTGGCGTTCCTCATGACTTTAATAAAGAAGGCTATGGAATGGTCATCACCATTTATATTCTTCTGTAAAATTAGAGCTACTAAGGTTTTCTCTGATGCAAAAGAGAATATGCTAAAAGGGGAAGAGTAATCAGTATTGGCTAATTTATGGGCTTCGGATATAGCCTTTTTGATCTGATCAAAATCATATCTAGCAGAAGCTGTCCATTTCACTTCTTCTTTCACATATTAGTTATATCTTTTACTATCTCTGCATAATTAGGGATAAACCTTCTGAGAAAAATATTTTTCCCAAGGAAGTTTTCTATCTCCTTCTTATTTCTAGGAAAAGACAGAGTTTGAATAGCTGAAACTCTCTTTGGATCAATGACAACTCCTTCGTTGGAGATAATATGCCCCAGTAATTTCCCTTCCTTTAGAGAAGATAAATAATTCTTTGGATTTATGGATATGCCATATTTTCTACACCTGTCAAAATGCTTGCTGAAGTGTTTTAAATGATTTTCATCAGAATCAGAGAAAACAATTAAATCGTCTAGAAAAATAACAGTGAATTCAGATGTCTTACCAACAAATGCTAGATCCATGGCTCTCTGGAAAGTGACTCCAACGTTTGTAAGGCTAAATGGGATCCTAACACACAGGAATGTACCCTAGGGAGTAGTAAAAGTCATTTTCTTGGTCATCTTGACTCACCATAATCTAGTTGTAACCAGAAAATCCATCTAGCATAGAAATCCTATTTGCAACTGAAATTTTCTGAAGTAGATGATCCATTTTTGGAAATGGGTAGTTATCCTTTAAAGATGATTTGTTCAGATTTCGAAAGTCTACACAACCTAATTTCACCATTTTTCTTCCTAATAGGAACTAGGTTAGCCGCCCAGTCAGAATAGCTCAAATATACTATGGTATGAGCATCAAGCATCTTTTTAAGTTCTTTCTCAATGGTTGGAAGAAGTATTGGATTAATTCTTCTTAATTTTTGTTGGAAGGGTTTTACCTCTAGTTTTAAAGGAATTTTGTGCCCAATCAAAGATATATCATAAGTTTTTAATTCATTATAAGACAAGGCAAAAAAATATTTGTAATTTTTAAGAAGATTCAAGTATTTCTTTTTAACATCCAAAGGAAAATATGATGATATTTTAACATTTATAACTTCATCTAAAGTCAGAATATGGCACTCTTCAATTTCTTCTTTGGGTGAGTTAGACAAGGGGTGTTTGGAGACATCATTATTATCAAATAACTTTTCCAATGCAACTAATCCTTTGGGAATAAAATTATTAGATAACTGAATGATATCATGATCAAGAATTTTAGGACTAAATGAAGTATCTGGGCTCTTCTGATTTGATTCTTGAACATCTCTTTGTTCTTCTTCAATTTCCATATTTGAACATTCATCAATGACTCGAAGAAAATATTTTAACTACTCATCATCTTAAAAAATCTACCAGTGTTTAAGGCTATCAGGAATTGATGGTCTGTACTTAACTTGAATATGACATTCCAATAATACTGGCTTAGGGATTTTGAAAGAGCTTGCTAAAACAACAAGTGAATCAACATGCATATTCTCATCCCTGGGTATAGCAGCTATGTTAAATCCTTGCAAGAAATTTTTAATTGTATCCCAGAATTCATTTCTATAAGATCTAAGTCTTGGGTGCTTTGTTTGACACAGGTTTCCAACTTTCTTGACTATTAGTGTTGAAAATAATACTGAGAGGGGGGTGAATCAGTATTATATAATACTTTTAATAAATCTTCTTTATTTGTTCTATGAATTATCTTTGCATGTCAGTACCATAAAATAATGAGAATGAACAAAAGAAAACAGATAGTCACACCAAATAACACAAGATGTAAGGTGGAAACCCAATGTGGGTGTAAACCACCTGCTGCAATATGTCTCTATCTTCTTTCAAATTAGAAACTCCTTTTACAATGGTTTTGTACTGGTGCAGTCCTTTACCAGTACGCAGGCTGCAACCTACAGAGAGCTACAACTCTCTCTCGTTTTCCAGTCTCTCCTGGAAGGGAGCTACAACCCCCTACTTCTTTTCTTACAAGGACCACTTTTCATAAATTTTCAAACTGGATCCATAAGCATCAATTGATCATCAAGTATGAGAGAATCACCCAATCAACTGTAGTAACCAGATCAACAGTAATAGGACCAAACCCAGAACACAACAATGATAAACAAAGATTTTAAGAGAAGGAAGCACCCTGCTCCACTGCTTGCATGCTTCCCGGACGCACCCTGCTCAACTGCTAGCCTGCGTCCCGGACACACCCTGCTCAACTGCTAGCCTGCGTCCCTCGCTCTGAGTCTATTGAACTGCCTGTGTCCCGGCGCACCTGAACCCTTCTGCGCCTGCGTCCCGGTGCACCTGAACCCTTCTGCGCTTGCGTCCCGGCGCACCTGAACCCTTCTGCGCCTGCGTCCCAGCGCACCTGAACCCTTCTGCGCCTGCGTCCTGGCGCACCTGAACCCTTCTGTGCCTGCGTCCTCGCGCACCTGAACCCTTACTGCACCTGCGTCTTCAGGCTTTCAAGACTTCAGAAGTAACCTAGACAGTCAAATCTATAGATTTGAACATGCGCCGAAGAGATCTCGGTCCATCAGTAGATTCGCCTTGTTTAGATCTAGACCAGATCTAGCCATCATAAGATATTCAACCAAAAACCATGCTTAAGCCAAATGATCTCCTTTGCTTTATATAGGCACACTCCTCCTAAAATCATGGAACAATACCACGAGCCGACACCATAATAACCCAATACTGTCGGCTAAATACCAAGAGTAAAACATAAGAAACCCCATGTGTGCTTTTCTCTGCCTTGAAATGTGTGCACTGGGGGGACGCACCTCCTGAACGGCTGCCCTGCGTACCTGGACGCAGTCCCTGCATGGTGTACCTGCAGGTACGCACCTTCTGAACTGCTTTCCTGCGTCCTTCTTAATTTTCAACAAATTGAGAGCCTTGCCACGGGAGTTGCCATCAAGTACAACATCTGTAACATATAGCTATACCAGAAACATAATGCCAACAATCTCCCCCTTTGGACTTGATGGAAACCTCACAAACTTCAGCTTCATTCTCCCCCTTTGACATCAAGGGCAAAGGGGTATGCTCCCCCTAAGATCATGCTCCTCCTGAAAATGAACCAGATCTGCAACAAGGAATCATAATCCACTATGAAAGAGATAGAGACATATTGCAGCTATTTCCAAGATCTCCTTCTGACCATCCTCCATAATGCCAACAATGCATTATATGCTCCCCCTGAACCTGTGCCATCAATCAGAAAAGGTTCAACAATAAGATGATGCATCAACAACCCCCAGCTTTTGCCTGAGGTATTCAAAAGTGTCCCTGGGCAATGGTTTGGTGAAAATATCAGCAACTTGTTCCTTAGAAGGAACATACTCCAACTTGACCTTCTGTTCAAGTACTTGTTCCCGGAGAAAATGGTACTTGATTGGTATGTGCTTGGTTTTTGAATGCATAACAGGATTCTTTGAGATGCTGATTGCACTTGTGTTGTCACATAAGATGGGGATTGGTGGTGTACAAGTGATTTGAAAATCCTGCAAAGTCTGCATCATCCAAAGGAGTTGGGTGCAACAAGATGCAGCAGCAACATATTCTGCTTCAGCTGTAGACAAGGCAATTGAACTCTGTTTCTTGCTGAACCAAGATACCAGTCTAGAACCCATAAAGAACGCGCCACCACTTGTGCTTTTCCTATCATCCACGCTTCCGGCCCAATCTGCATCTGTATAAGCATGAAGTGTAAGATCTGTATCTCTAGGATACCATAAGCCATAATTTTGAGTCCCTTGAAGATATTTGAAAATTCTCTTCACTGCCTGAAGATGAGTCTCTTTCGGATTTGCCTGAAATCTTCCAACTATTGCAACTGCATGCATGATGTCTAGTCGGGTACCTGTCAAATAAAGTAAACTTCCAATCATAGATCTGTAGGTTGGTTGATGTACTGCTGCAGATTCATCATTTGCACTGAGGCTACATCCTGTGACCATGGGTGTACATACTGGTTTTGCATCTTCCATACCATATTTCTTCAAAATCTGTTTGAGATACTTGGTTTGAGATAAAAAGATTCCTCCTTCTTTTTGTTGGATTTGCAAACCAAGGAAATATGTCAGTTCTCCTAGCAGGGACATTTCAAATTCTTTCTGCATGACAGAGGCAAAGTTTTGACTCATAGCTTCTTCATTGCTCCCAAAAATAATGTCATCTACATATACAACAAGTATTAGCAATTTGTCATTCTCAACTTTTATATAAAGATTGCTATCTGCTGATCCTTTTGAAAAGCCTTGTTGATGAAGATATTTGTCCAAACGGTAGTACCAAGCCCTTGGAGCTTGTTTGAGACCATAGAGAGCCTTTTTCAATCTGCATACAAGATTTGGATCATTTCCAAGAATGAACCCATCTGGCTGTTCAATGTACACTTCTTCTTCCAAGTCTCCATTCAGAAAGGTTGATTTCACGTCCATTTGAAATACTTTGAAGTTTTGAAAACTTGAGAGAGCAAGGAACATTCAGATGGCCTCAAGTCTTGCAATAGGAGCAAAGGTTTCTTCAAAGTCTATTCCTTCTTGCTGCGCATACCCTTTACAAACAAGTCTGGCTTTGTTTCTAATTACTTCTCCATTTTCATTCAATTTATTTTTGAAGACCCATTTTGTTCCGATAACATTCTTATCTTTTGGTCTAGGAACCAGCTCCCAAGTGTTGTTCTTTTCGATCTGCTCAAGTTCTTCATCCATTGCTTTCACCCAACATTCATCTTTGCATGCCTCTTTCACATTTTGTGGTTCAGTAGAGGAGAGTAATGCCAAATAGCTTGAAGCTTCTGCAACTGTTCTTCTTGTTTGTACACCTGCTTCTTTCTGCCCCATAATCTGAGATTCTGGATGATTCTTCTGAACATATCTGGATGGAGTCTTTTCTTCTATTCTTGTTTGCTCCTCTGGTTCTTCTTCTTGAGGTTCTTCTTGAGGTTCTTCTTCTTCATCATTCTGTCGTTGGGGGTAGCCTTCATCTTCTTCGATGTCTTCATGATGTACTTGCCTAGGAATGTATCCCTTTTCATCAACCACTACATCAATGCTGTCAACAATTCTGCCAAGTCTTTTATTGTAGCATTTGTATGCTTTGCTATGTGGAGAGTAACCAAGAAGAATGCCTTCATCTGCTCTAGGTTCAAGTTTGCCAAGCTGCTCATCTGTATTCTTGATATAGCATTTGCTCCCAAAGATTTTGAAGTGCTTTACCGAAGGAGTCCTACCACTCCAGAGCTCATGAGGAGTTTGAGTGCTGTTCACCCGGACATTTGTTTTGTTGAGAATAACAACTACAACATGTGCAGCTTCACCCCAGAAGGTTGCGGGAGTTCCTGACTCATCAAGCATAGCACGAGCCATTTGTTGGATTGTTCTGTTCATCCTTTCCACAACTCCATTTTGCTGAGGAGTTCTTGCTGTAGATAATTCTCTTCTTATCCCATGTTCTTCACAAAAATCGAAAAATTCATTTGAAGTAAATTCCCCACCTCTATCAGATCTGAGGCACTTAATTTTGTGACCTGATTGATTTTCAACCAAGGCTTTGAAGGATTTTAATTTTTCGAATGCTTCATCTTTGTGCTTCATAAGTCCTAACCAGACAAACCTGGAGAAATTGTTAATGAATAATATCAAGTATTCTTCTCCTCGAGGTGTTCTTTTCCTGAAAGGACCGCATGTATCTGTATGTACTAGCTCAAGAGGCATGCTAGCTGATCCTTCTTTCTCTGGAAAGTTAGTTCTGGTTTGTTTTCCAAACTGACATGATTTGCATATGGTGTTGTCAGGAATTTTGATATCTGGAAGATCACGAACTGCCTGATATTTGCATGCTTTCCTTATTTGTGAAAAGCTTAGATGTCCCAACCTCCGATGCCATAACCAGTGCTCATCATCCTTTCTCAGATAGCATTGTTGTTGTCCTTCTTCAAATATTTACAGACTATTTGGAGTTCTTTTACCTTTGATCACTGTTTTACCTGTATCAAGATCACGAACAAGACATCCATTTGATCTGAATATAACCTCGGTTCTTTGATCACACATCTGGCTGACACTTAGAAGATTATGCTTCAATCCATCAACATACAAAACATTTCCAACCTTGACCTTTTCTTTTAACTGAGCAATGCCCTTTCCTTTTATAGTTGCAGGAGTATCATTTCCAAAAGAGACTTTCTTTCCCTTTTCTAGAGCAGAATAAGACTCGAGTTTTTCTTTATCACCTGTCATATGCTTCGAACATCCACTGTCAATGTACCATAGATTTTCTTGTCCCTCTGCATAAAATGCTATCCCACATCTTTTTGTTTGAGGTTCCTTTATTCTCCATGTTTTGGTGCTTGAGGCTTGTTCCTTTTTCTGCTGAAACCTTCTCCTGCATTCAGAGTCTTCATGACCAAAGTTATTGCAAATAGAACATTCAACTTCATTTTCAAGAACCGAAAAGTTGTTATAGGTCCTCTTTGTAATCCCTGTCATACTTCTTTGCTTTTGAGCTTCTCTAGTCATGATCGTTTTATATGCAACGCATTGAGCTGCTTTGTGACCAAAGTTATGGCAAGAAAAACATTGTCCATTGAAGAAACTTCTGCGGTTATTGAATCTACCAGCCAACTGATTGTAGTTTCTATTTTCATCTATTCTTGAACCAATTTGAGAATATTTTACCTGTGGCTGGTTGTAGCTTTTGTTCGCCCTTAAGATGGATTGCCCTTGATAGTTTCTGTTTGTAATTCGTTCCTGCTTTACCTGTTGATCTTCATTGTTCTTTTGCTCATTTCTTCTTGCTGCATCAAGATAACTTTTTGAGGTGGATGCTTGAGAGGTTTCTCAATTATAGCCCAGACCTGTCTTGTTTAGAGGAGACCGCTGCACATTGATAATCTCATCCAAAGTTTTAGATCCTTTGACAAACTTGAGATTAATAGCTTTTGTTTTCTCAATCTCTTTTCTCAGACCAACAATTTCACCTTCTAATTTTTCAAGATGTTTTTCCTTTTCATCAATTTGAAATTGTAGAGTATCAATGATCATGTTCTTTTCTTCTATACATCTCTTGAGTCTCGTAATTTCATCATAAAGGTTATCCACATCTACAACATCCATATAATCATCATCTTCAAATGCCATTAACAACTTATATTCATTACCTTGTTCATCTTCATCACTGTTTGATAGACCATCACTATCTTCATGAGTGTAGTAGCTTTTCTTATTTGCGCTCTGTTTCTTGATCCATCTAGCAGGTTCTTTTCCTTTATCTTTATAAGGACATTTTGCAGCATAATGACCTACTCTTCCACAGGAAAAGCATTTAAATGGTAACTTACCTCTAAACCTTCCATAACCCCTTTGAAGATTTCTGACAAAATTTGATTCTTCTTCCTCTTCTTCTGGGACGTGGCTTGCTTCATAATAATCTCCTTTGTCTGATGCCTTGAAAGCAACTTCTCTTCTGTCTGATGGACCTCCCTTTCTCATTTCATAAGCAGTTAGAATTCCATGTAGCTGAGACATAGTAAGAATTCGTAGATTTTCTTTTTCTTCTATTGCAGATACTTTAGATTCAAACTTGGGGGACAATGATCTTAGAACCTCTTCAACCACAATAGCCTCTTTTATTTCTTCACCCAAAATTTTCATACAATTAACAACCTCATCTACCCGAAGAAAATAGTTAGCCACACTTTCATCATTATACATTTTGAGAGTCTCATACTGAATTCTGAGAGTTTGAAGTTTAGCACGCTTTACCTGTTCATCTCCCTCATAGATTGTGACAATTTTGTCCCATATCTCTTTTGCAGATTTATAATGCATTACCTTCATGAATTCTGATTGAGATATACATCCTAATAGAGTACTGACTGCTTTCGCATTTGTTTCATACTTTTTTTTCTCGGCTGCATCTGTAGGAGTAGCTGAAGGAAAAACGTAGCCTGTCTCTACGATGTCCCAAACTTCTGTACCAAGAGATTGAAGATAGGCAGTAACTCTTACCTTCCAATAATTGAAGTTTGTCCCATCAAAAACCGGTGGCCTGATTGATGCTTCTCTCTCGTAGTTGCTCATGATGAACGATCTACCTTCAAGCGATCAAGCTTCTCTGAAGGACTTGCTCTGATACCAATTGTTGAAAATAATACTGAGAGGGGGGTGAATCAGTATTATTTAATACTTTTAATAAATCTTCTTTATTTGTTCTCTGAATTATCTTTGCATGTCAGTACCATAAAATAATGAGCATGAACAAAAGAAAACAGATAGTCACACCAAAGAACACAAGATGTAAGGTGGAAACCCAATGTGGGTGAAAACCACCTGTTGCAATATGTCTCTATCTTCTTTCAAATTAGAAATTCCTTTTACAATGGTTTTGTACTGGTGCAGTCCTTTACCAGTACGCAGGATGCAACTTGCAAAGAGCTACAACTCTCTCTCGTTTTCCAGTCTCTCCTGGAAGGGAGCTACAACCCCCTACTTCTTTTCTTACAAGGACCACTTTTCATAAATTTTCAAACTGGATCCATAAGCATCAATTGATCATCAAGTATGAGAGAATCACCCAATCAACTGTAGTAACCAGATCAACAGTAATAGGACCAAACCCAGAACACAACAATGATAAACAAAGATTTTAAGAGAAGGAAGCACCCTGCTCCACTGCTTGCCTGCTTCCCGGACGCACCCTGCTCAGCTGCTAGCCTGCGTCCCGGACGCACCCTGCTCAACTGCTAGCCTGCGTCCCTCACTCTGAGTCTATTGAACTGCCTGCGTTCCGGCGCACCTGAACCCTTCTGCGCCTGCGTCTCGGCACACCTGAAGCCTTCTGCGCCTGCGTCCTGGTGCACCTGAACCCTTCTGTGCCTGCGTCCCGGCGCACCTGAACCTTTCTGTGCCTGCGTCCCAGCGCACCTGAACCCTTCTGTGCCTGCGTCCCGGCGCACCTGAACCCTTACTGCACCTGCGTCCGGGCTTTCAAGACTTCAGAAGTAACCCAGACAGTCAGATCTACAGATCTGAACATGCGCCGAAGAGATCTCGGTCCATCAGTAGATTCGCCTTGTTTAGATCTAGACCAGATCTAGCCCTCATAAGATATTCAACCAAAAACCATGCTTAAGCCAAATGATCTCCTTTGCTTTATATAGGCACGCTCCTCCTAAAATCATGGAACAATACCACGAGCCGACACCATAATAACCCAATACCGTCGGCTAAATACCAAGAGTAAAACATAAGAAACCCCATCTGTGCTTTTCTCTGCCTTGAAATGTGTGCACTGGGGGGACGCACCTCCTGAACGGCTGCCCTGCGTACCTGGACGCAGTCCCTGCATGGTGTACCTGCGGGTACGCACCTTCTGAACTGCTTTCCTGCGTCCTTCTTAATTTTCAACAAATTGAGAGCCTTTCCACGGGAGTTGCCATCAAGTACAACATCTGTAACATATAGCTATACCAGAAACATAATGCCAACAATTAGTTCATAATTAGAAAAGACACTCAAGTTTTGAACCTTTAGACTCTTAGCTAACTCAGGACCAAGAAGGAAAGCCTCATACTCAACCACATTATTGGTGATTTCGAATTCAAGTTTACATGACTGAGTAATATTTTGTTTATTTTGTGAGACTAGAACAATCCCTGCTCCTACTCCTTCCTTTGAGTAAGAGTAATCAAAATAAAGTTTCCAGATATCTGATTCTACAATTTTAGGTTTAGAAATTATATTTTTGATGGAAAGTTGAGTGTTTGATAATTTTTTCCATGATAACTAAAAGCAACCAAAATCTTGATCTACTACATAGATGGGGTGATTTTTTGCTTGATGAGACCTACAAACAGTATTAAGGAATCTAACTTCCCTAAATAACCTTAGATGTTCACCTCCATATATTGGAATAGTAGCAAAAGACATGTCTATCTGAAGTGATCCTCCAAGTTTAGCCCAACATGCCATAGACAAAAGCATGCCAAACTTGGCAGGAATATCAGTGACAACTATGTCTAAGACGACACTCCTAGCAGGTATTTGGGCCAAGGTCACAATTAGTTCTTTGATCGTCCTAGGAATTGTAATTTCTTTGAATCAAATGTGTAGTGATCATGATAGGAACAAGTAATTTCTAACTGGAGCTAGTTTATAATTACCTTTGGCATAAGGTTATAAGAATCTCCAGAGTCCAACATGCAATTATACAAGAGAAAATCATGAACCTTTAAAGTTACATAAAAGGGAGTAACAATCTTGTCAATCATATCAGAACTAGGGCCAAAAACTCCTGAGGGTTTTTCATATTGTAAACTAATGATATCTCCCTCAACATATGCACTAGAGGATTGTATACATTTAGACACTTGATTTTTATAGCCAGGGTTCTCAGAAAGTTTAGCCAAAGGGATAGGAATCTTGACTCTTTCCAATTCTTTCTCAATATTAAAATTTGTCAAAATGGTTTTATTAGATGAAAAGGTTTCAGTAGATGACTCTATAGTTTGAGGTGTTGGAGTTTGTGTTTGGATAGATTTTATTGCAGGTTCAATTATAGTTGTGGATTTTGAAGGTCTACTTGGGCCTAATCTAGGTCCTAGATCATATTTCTTATTTAACTCTCGAATGAAAAATTCATAAAATGCTTTATATTTGGAAAGTTAAGCATCTCCTTGCTCTTGTTCAAAGACTGAGGGGAAGATGTAGACACTATTTCCATTTGTATTGTTGAAGGATAAATATTATTCATGTCTTCAGTAATTAATGGACCTACATCCTGAGGATGTTGATCATCAATCAACAATGGTGGTTGGATGTTTTGATCAGAACCTGGTCTCTGAAGGATCTACATTTGAGGAGCTCTTCAAAATTGAGTTTGAGCTTGAGGCCTAACAACAATTTTTTCTTTAGTTATGGGTTGTGATTCAATTTTAGAAATACTATTGGAAAGGTTTCTAAGTAAAGATGTGATTTCATTAATTTTTTTGTCTTCAAGTTTAGATTTGGAAGAACATGAGTCATCAATCCTAGCTTTTAATTTTCTTTCTTCTTTCTCTGCTTTGGCTTAAAGTTTGCTAGAAGCAGACCTATTAGCTTCAACCTCTACTGCATTTGTCTTCATATATTCTAATGTATTAGATACTATTTCTCTTGGCATGATTGCAAAGTCATCTTCAAATGCTTTGGAAAATCTAACTTTTGTACCTGCTGCTAGTGGCTTACAATCAACAGGCATTTTATGATAGAGTTTATTAAAGCTCTTGATAAATTTGGCCACTAGTTCACCATGGTTTCTCTTCAATTCTTCAAATTCAGTAAGAAAGTATACATGATCCTTCTTTACCCGCCTCTGATTCTTAAAGATAGTTATGAGTTCATTGCATGTTCTAATAGAGTCAGGTTAAGTTGTCTAAACTAGATCCTCACATTTCCTTCTAAGGATTGGCCAAATAATATCATATAAAAATTTTCATGTTCTATGTTCATATTATCTACAAAATCTAAGAAAGCAGCTACATGATCTTCTGCTGAAGGACGATTTTCACCATTGAATCTTGGTAAATGCTTTAGATATCCATGTGGAAACTTTTCCAAGTTTTGAGGAAGGACTAAAGTAACATATCTTTCTTGTACAATGGGTTGAAAATCCATAGTGTAAGGTGGAGTCTGGGGTGATTGAATACATGATGAAGAGGAAGAGGATGAAGAAGAAGGTGAAGAAGAATCGGTAGGGGTATTAATGTGTGGAGGAGAGAAATAAGGAGGAGTCCTCCTTGAGGATTTCAAAGGGGATTTAATAACCAACTTCTGAAATCGTGATGGAAAGTCTTCCTTATTATCAAACAAAGGATTTGAATACATAGAGAATGCCTCTTCAAGATTAGTAGATGTTGATGGAACAGAATTAGTAGTTGGAGAGATGAAATCTATAGGATTGAATTCAAGTAAACATACACCCAATTCTTCCTCATATGAAGGTGATTTTATAGGAATGGATGGCACTTGATATGACTCAAGTGAATGGATTAAGAAGGATGATGGAAGATCTACTCCTTTTTGAATGGAGTTCAGAAACCCTAGGAGGTAGTTCAGTCCAATGAGGAGTAGATGGAACAAATGAAAAATGATCCACATATGGTATATCTTTAGAGTGTAATGCTGAAGAGGAAGAAGTGGTTTGAATTATTCTCCTTAAAGAGGCTCCCCTAATAAGTCTCTCTGGATCTGGTAGAGGGTTAACAATCTCATAATCAAAGCGTGATCTAGTATGTTTAAAAGGAGCCAGCTTGAAATAGTGGAATCACTAAGTGAAAGATTTTAACCTATATCTAAACCTTTATTTACATTAAAGGAAAGGAGAAAATTTGTTGCCCCGGGGAAAATAAATCTTTCAATCATTCACTCCCCGGCAATGGCACCAATTTGGTGTTGTTCTTCGAGATAACTCTAGGTCAATTAATTATGCCAAAGCATCTATAATGTTTTGTTGTTTTGAATAATTGGATGACCAGTGAACAATTATAAACATATGATTTAAACTCAGATAGATTTCTAAGCTTAATGAAAGGCTGTTATTTAACTGCACATATTTAATTTGATTTAATGGGGTGGAAAAGTAGAGCATAAAGAAGTATAATTCATTTAATATTCAAACTGAATACTTAAAAAACTATAAGAAGAATTTAAGGAAACAATGTTTTCTTAATCAATAAAATATAATTAAATAATTATAGATATCTGATGTAATTTATAATTAAAGAGGAACATACAATAACAAACAGTTCTGTAAATTATTCTCTTTTTATAAACACAATTTCACAAGGGATTCAAAATGAGACTAAAACTTAGTTAGATTTTGAATCAGATAATTGTAAAAGACTTAATTTACATGAAGAAAACATAATGAATGAGTATCATGAAAAAGAACTCAATGAGAAATAGACTATATGAGATAAATCCAAAATCCTTTATTATTCAAAAAGAAATGTTCCAGCTTAGTACAAATCTGCTTGATAGCTTGTTCAAGGATTCAACCCATAATAACTAAAAGAAGGAGTTATTTATACGAAAATTGGAAAAGATCTACGATATGTTAGAACAACATATAAAAATTAGGACAATTGTAGGAACCGAGAAACTGTTGAAGAGGTGGCTCTATCTTTTGGGAAACTGCTGATGATTTGGCCTGAAAAAGCTAATGAGTCGCCATACTGTTAGGATCAGAAATTACTCAATTGTTTCACACAATTGGTCCAATCTTTCTTCGCTTTGGATTTCCGCATTCACCATCTTTATAAATGTTTAATCCACTTATGTGTACCTCTCGAAAGTTGGCTTGTTAAGGAACAAATTTCTAATTTCATGCTTGATGGTGAAATCAATCTCCAAAGCTTCCAGAAAGGTCGTCCCTGTTATCTATCCTTTGATTCCTGGAAACTTGGTTCTGTCCACTGCAATAGTATACAACTTCTTGCAATAATCTTCTAATTTGATCAACTTAGCATTTAGAGCTACCAATCCTAATAGTCGTTTCTAATTTCAAATATTAAACTTTGAATGAAACCTTTGGACATAATATCCAGGGTTTGACATTTTGTTTCTAACTAGTTAATCAAATTCTTCTTTTGTAAGACCTTATTAATATATAAGAAGGTAGTTGTTCTGTCAGAAATATTTATTTCTTCAAGACCTTCTTTGTTCTTTTAATTTAACACCTTTATCATATCCGCGGCTTCTGTTGGTTTGGTCTTCAAATCTTCTTTCTGTTCTTCTATAACTGCTCTGCATCTGGTAATGAGTTCTTTTTGTTCAAAAATTATTTGTATGGATGGCCATACATCTATCATAGATTTGCTAATGTGTGTCCAAATATATTCCTTGGCTTGGGCCAAAGTATCTGCCATTAGGGACTCACTTTCCAATTTTTGGATCTTAAGATCCAATCTATGGGACTTCTGCATCTCCTACACATACAAAGTATCATTATTGACTTTCTGCAATTCTAAACTTTGGAACTATTGCAGTAACTTCTCATTTTATTTTTTCTATATGGCGAATTATTCAGATAATTTTGTTGGATCAGCTATTGTTGATGTAGACCCAATGGTTGTTGATGATGAACTAGGCTCTATACCTACAGCTACTATTGGGACTGTTGTGACTGGAACCATAGCAAGTTGTGTTGCCTCTTTCTCCTTTAGTAACTGTTCAATTTGCTCTTCCATTTTATTTAGATGTATATTTTACTCAATGATAAGCTTGAGCATGTCCTCCTTTTGCTATTCAGTTTCTACTATTTCCTTTGTTATAGGATCTTCTATAGAGGGCACCTTTAACTATTTCTTTAATGCAACAATGTCTACATCTTTCTTTATTAGGAGTAACTCTCTAGCTTTGACATCTTTGGGATCATATCCTAGTTTAATCACTAAGTCCTCCAGTGCCTTTATTCTGTTATCTTTGGCTAATGAAGAAATATGTTCTATCTTGAGCTGAGATTGAACATTGGATAGAGAAGTCCTACGCTTGGAAAGAGACATAGTTGTAGTTGTCATGGTGGAAAATAAAATCTCACCAGTCTATTTGCTGGTCAAGGTCTTTTTGTTTGAGCCACAAGTGTAGTTCATGGAAGTCGAACTCACACTTGGCATCTGCAATCATGAAAAGGGAGTCAGCGAGGGGTATATCGTCAAGATCAACCGAGGTGGTGGAAGCAACACTTTCTTCTATACTTTGCTTTTTAGATTTCCCTTTTGGGGCCGTGCTGACAAACAAAAGAATGAGGTGATTTTTTGAATGGATAGATCAAATGGAAACAAATTTTGCATGGGAAATTGTCTCACCTACAAATAATAGTAAAAAGTCAGAGGAAAGTGACAAAGAGACGGGTTCAGGTTTATTTATAGTATGTTGGATTTGGGTAACGATTTATTTCATGATTGTAGTGGCTTTAATGTTTAGGAGCGAAGTTGTAACAGATGAATAGAAACGGGTATTACAGTAGGAAAAAAGACATGTGAGGTGGCAATAGATAGGATGACTTGGAAATGGGCATGTGAGGTGGCGGTGTTGGATTGATCAAGGGATAACGATCAAAGTGTGGGGTGGAGAAACATTGGTGGAAGAAAACCATTGGCAGTTTTTAGAGGGGGTGACAAATGGTTTGTGGTTTTGAGCCAAGGGGAGGTGGGTGTGTGTGGAATTATGAGATGGTGACATGTAAAGTTGGGGCGCCCACCATTAAAACTTCTTTTTGGACCCCCCCCCCACCCCACATTAACATGAAATTGATTGGAAATGAGGAATACCATCCTTCCAAATTCTGTAGGATGAATGTATTATTTCCTTTGACTTCTATGATGCTAAGTGACCAAACCAGATGTTGTCAAATTTTTCATGCTTGCCTTTATCTTCCTTCCTTTTATCCCATCTAAGCACTAGGTCTCCTTTCTTGAAATTTCTTTCTTTGGCCTTTCTGTCAAACAACTCCTTCATCTTGTTTTGATATTTCTTTAGCTTGTACTGAATTTCATCCATATTCTCATTTAAATCAATAATTTCATTAATCCTTCTTGAAAAATCATCTTTTTCTTCATAATATTCCTGGAGGAATCTCATAATTGGTAAAGCTAAATGGATGGGAAAAACTTCTTCCTTACCATAGACTAATTGAAAAGGAGACTTTCCTATGGACCTCTTGGGAGAAACTCTATTTTCCCAAATTGCATAGATCAAATGATTGTCCCAAATCTTCTTTTGGTCTTCAAGAGTCTTCTTAATGACCTTAACTAATATTTTGTTGGAGGACTCTGCTATTCCATTACCCCATGGAAAGTATGGTGTAGAATGATGTAATAGAATTGAATACTTTTGACAAAACTCAATCATTTTAACACTGCTAAAAGTTGTTGCATTGTCTATAACAATCTATTGAGGACATCCAAATCTTGATCAAATATTTTCCTTAAGAAATTTAATCACAATAGTGTCAGTTACATTTCTAATAGGTATAGCCTCTACCCATTTGGTAAAATAGTCTAGTAGTTAAAATCCATCTATGTTGATTACTTCAATGTGGATGAATGTCCCCTATGAAGTCCAGCCCCCATTGTAGAAAGGGTGCTTGAACCAATATTGGAACAAGAGGGAGTGTTGATAGCTTATGTTTTCTTGAATATCTAACATTGGGTGCAACTTCTAACTCTTGATCCAACTTCTTTAAATAGTGTCGGCCATTAGAAACCTGACTTTAAAATTTTGTAAGTTGTTTCTCTCCAGGCATAGTGTCCATCACAAAACCCTGCATGGAATTGATGTATAATTCCAGCTGTTTCATTTTCAATCAAACAAAGAATAAGGATATTGAGAGGATCCTTCTAGTATAGATTACCATTGATAATATAATATTTCACTACTTTGAGCTTCAAAGCTTTACACTACTTTAAGTCAAGTTCAACTAGACATTAAAAATCTATAGGAAACTACACAATATCAGAATACCAATTAGAGCATAGATATTTCTGATCTATATGAATGAGAATGGTTTGATCTAAAGAAGAATGTTCTTGTGGATTATCTTCTAAATTTTGAGAAGGTTCTTGTGGATTCTCCCCTTCTGCATTTAAGGAAGATTCTTATGGATTCTTCCCTTTTGCATTTTTGGAAGGTCCTTGTGGATTCTTCCCTTCTTCATTTAAGGAAGGTTCTTGTGGATTCTTCTCAGATGAAAGTTTAGAAATAAAATTTATTCCCAATACTTTGAAATTGCATTCAGCCAGTGATTTTTCCAAACCTAGACCTTTCACTAGCTTTGTGGTCTTGACCTCAAGATCAAATTCGAGAAATTTGACAATCCATCTCCCTCTTCTCCCATCAATATCAGGTTGGGTCAAAACAATTTTGACAACATGATTAGGGACATAGGTTGTAATGTGTGAATGTAAAACATAGGTTCTAAAGGCTTTGAGGGCTTATATTAAAGAATAAGATTTCTTTTCAATAATGTCATATTTAAGCTTGGCGTCTTGCATGACTTTACTAAAGAAGGTTATGGGCTAGTCATCACCATTTATATTATTTTGTAAAAGTATAGCTACTAAGGTTGTCTCTAATGCAAAAGAAAATATGTTAAAAGTGGAAGAGTAATTAGGATTGACTAATGTAGGGGATTTAGATATAGCCTTTTTTATCTGATCAAAATCATATCTGGCAGAAAGTGTCCATTTCACTTTATTGTTCTTCTTTAACATGTCAGTTATATCTCTTACTATCTCTGCATAATTAGAGACAAACCTTCTAAGAAAATTAATTTTCCCAAGGAAGGTTTGTATCTCCTTCTTGTTTCTAGGTAAGACAGATTTTGAATAACTGAAACTCTCTTTGGATCAATGACAAATACTTCCTTGGAGATAATATGTCCCAGTAATTTCCTTTCCTTTAGAGCAAATAAAGACTTCTTTGGATTTATGGATATGCCATATTTTCTGCACCTGTCAAAAACCTTACTCAAGTGTTTTAAATGATTTTCATCAGAATTATAGAAAACAGTTAAATCATCTAGAAAAATGATAGCGAATTCAGATATCTTACCAACAAATTCTAGATCTGTGGCTCTCTGGAAAGTGGCTTCAACGTTTTTTAGTTAAATGGCATTCTGACATACATGAATGTACCCCGGGGAGTAGTAAAAGAAGTTTTGTCTTGGTTAGCTTGACTCACCATAATCTGGTTGTAAGTAGAAAATCCATCTAGCATAGAAATCCTATTCGCGCCTAAAACTTTCTGAATTAGATGATCCATTTTGGGCAATGGGTAGTT
This sequence comes from Pinus tabuliformis, assembly GCA_031772625.1. Classification (NCBI taxonomy): domain Eukaryota; kingdom Viridiplantae; phylum Streptophyta; class Pinopsida; order Pinales; family Pinaceae; genus Pinus; species Pinus tabuliformis. Next base: position 670,443,092 of record CM062811.1, on the reverse strand, counting down.
ATCCTTTAAAGATGATATGTTCAGATTTCGGAAGTCTACACATAACCTAATTTCACCAGTTTTCTTCCCAACAGGAACTAGGTTAGCCAGCCAGCCAAAATACCTCAAAGGTACTACGGTATGAGCATCAAGAAAATTTTTAAGTTATTTATCAATGGTTGGAAGAAGTATTGGATTAATTCTTCTTAATTTTTGCTGGAAGGGTTTTTCCTTTGTTTTTAAAGGAATTATGTGCTCAATCAAAGATGTATCATAAGTTTTTAATTCATTATAAGACGAGGAAAAAACATCTTTGTAATTTTTAAGAAGATTCAAGTATTTCTTTTTAACATCCAAAGGCAAAGATGATGATATCTTAACATTTATAACTTCATCTAAAGTCCTAATATGAAACTCTTCAATTTCTTCTTCAGGTGAATTAGACAGGGGGTTTTTGGAGACATCATTACTATCAAATATCTCTTCCAATGGAACTAATCCTTTGGGACTAAAATTATTAGAGAACTGAATGATATCATGATCAATAATTTTAGGACTAAATGAAGTGTCTGGGCTCTTCTGATTTGATACTTAAACATATTTTTGATCTTCTTCAATTTTCGTATTTGAAAATTCATCAATTACATGAAGAAAAGATTTTAATTACTCATCATCCTCAAAAATTTTCCAATGTTTAAGGTTATGAGGAATTGATGGTTTGTACTTAACTTGAACATGATATTCCAATAATACTGGCTCAGGGACTTTGAAAGAGCTTGCTAAAACAACAAGTGAATCAACATGCATATTCTCATTCCTGGGTATAGAAGTTATGTTAAATCCTTGAAAGAAATTTTCAATTGTATCCCAAACTTCATTTCTATAAGATCTAAGTCTTGGGTGCTTTGTTTTACACATGCTTCTACTTGCTTGACTATTAGTTTAGAATTAGAAAAGAAACTCAAGTTTTGAACCTTTAGACTCTTAGTTAGTTCAAGACCAAGAAGGAAAGCCTCAAACTCAGCCACATTATTGGTGACTTCAAATTCAAGTTTACATGACTGAGTAATATTTTATTTATTTGGTGAGATTAGAAGAATCACTACTCCTGATCCTTCCTTTGAGCAAGAGCCATCAAAATAAAATTTCCAGAATCCGATTCTACAATTTTAGGTTTGGAAACTATATTTTAGATGGCAAGTTGAGTGTTTGATAAATTTTGTAATTATAACTAAAAGAAACCAAAATCCTGATCTACTGCATAGATGGGGTGATTTTTTTCTTGATCAGACCTGCAAACATTATTGAGGAATCTAGCTTCCCTATATAACCTTAGATGTTCACCTCCATATACTACAATAGTAGCAAAAGACACACCCATTTGAATTGATCCTCCAAGTTTAGCACAACATGATCTAGACAGAAGCATGCTTGGTAGGAATATCAGTGACAACTATGTCTAAGACTACACTCTTAATACGTATTTGGACCAAGGTCACAACTAGGTATTTGATTATTCCTAGGCATGGTAATTTCTTTGAATCAAAGGTGTAGATATCATGATAGGAACGAGTAACTTCTAACTAGGTTTGGTCCATAATTAGCGTTGGCATAAGGTTATGAGAATCTCAAGAGTCCAACATGTATTTATACAAGAGAAAATAATGGACCTTTAAAGTTACATAAAAGGGAGGAACAATCTCATCAATCATATCAGAACTAGGGCCAAAAACTACTGAGGTTTGTTCATCTTGTAAACTAATAATATCTCCCTCGGCATCTACACTAGAGGGTTGTATACATTTAGACACTTGATTTTTATAACCAGGGTTCTTGGAAAGTTTAGCTAAAGGGATAGGAATCTTGAATCTTTCCAATTCTTTCTCAATATTAAAAGTTGTCAAAATGGTTTTATCAGATGAAAAGGTTTCAGTAGATGACTCTATAGTTTGAGGTGTTGGAGTTTGTGTTTGGATAGATTTTATTGTAGGCTCAATTATAGCTTTAGATATTGAAGGTATACCTAGGCCTAATCCAGGTCTTGGATCATTTTTCTTATTTAACCCTGTAATAAAAAATTCAAAAAATGCTTGATATTTGGAAAGTTGAGTATCTCCTTGCTCTTGTTCAAAAGACTGAGGGGAAGATGCAGGCACTATTGCCATTTGTACTGTTGAAGAATCAAGATTATTGATATCTTCAGTAATTAAAGGACCTACATCCTGAGGTTGTTGATCATCAATCAATAATGGTGGTTGGATGTTTTGATTAGAACCTAGTCTCTGAAGGATCTGCATTTGAGGAGCTCTTCGAAATTGAGTTTGAGCTTGAGGCCTAACAACAATTTTTTGGGTAGTTCTAGGTTGTGATTCAATTTTAGAAATCCTATTAGAAAGGTTTCTAAGTAAATATGTGATTTCATCAATTTTCCCATCTTCAAGTTTAGATTTGGAAGAACATGAATCATCAATCCTATCTTTTAATTTTCTTTCTTCTTTATCTTATTTAGTTTTAAGTTTGCTAGAAGTAGACCTATTAGCTTCAACCTCTATAGCATTTTTCTGCATATCTTCTAATGTATTAGATACTCTTTCTCTTAGCATGACTGCAAAGTCATCTTCAAATGCTTTGGAAAATCTAACTTTTGTAGCTGTTAGTGGTGGCTTACAATCAACAAGCATTTTATGATAGATTTTATTAAATCTCTTGATACATTTTGCCACTGGTTCCCTAGGGTTTGTCCTCAATTCTTCAAATTCAATAAGAAAGTAGACAACATCCTTCTTTAACACCCATTGATTCTTAAGGATAGTTATGATCTCATTCCATGTTCTAATAGAGTCAGGTCTAAGTTGTCTAAATGAGATCCTAACATTTCCTTCTAAGGATTTCACAAATAATCTCATATAAACATTTTCATGTTCTATGTTCATATTATCTGCAAAATCTAAGAAAGAAACTACATGATCTTTTGCTGAAGGACCAGTTTCACCATTGAATATTGGTAAATCCTTTAGATATCCATCAGGAAAATTTGCCAAGATTTGACGAAAGACTAAAGCAACATATCTTTCATGTACAATGGGTTGAAAAGCCATAGTGGAAGGTGGAGTCTAGGGTGATTCAGTAGATGATGAATAGGAAGAGGATGAATATGAAGGTGAAGAATAATTGGTAGGGGTATTAGTGTGTGGAGGAGAGAAAGAAGGAGGAGACTTCCTTGAGGATTTCAAAGGGGTTTTAATAACCAACTTCTGAGCTCCTTATGGAAAGTCTTCCTTATTATCAAACAAAGGATTTGAATAAATAGAGAATGTCTCTTCAAGATTAGTAGAAGTTGATGGAACAAAATAAGTAGTTAGAGAGATGAAATCTGTAGGTTTGAATTCAGGTAAATGTACACCCAATTCTTCCTCAGATGAAGGTGATTTTGTAGGAATGGATGGCACTTGATATGACTCAAGAGAATGTATTAAAAAGGTTGATGGAAGATTTACTCCTTTTGAATGGAGTTTAGAAACCCTATTAGGTAGTTCAGTCCAATTAGGATTAGATGGAACAAATGAAAAATGATCTACAGATGCTATATCTTCAGAGTGTAATGTTGAATAAGAAGAAGCAGTTTGAAGTCTTTTCCTTAAAGAGGCTCCCCTAATAAGTCTCTCTGGATCTGGTAGAGGGTTAACAATCTCAGAATCAGAGCGCGATCTAGAATGCTTAAAAGGAACCAGCTTGAAACAGTGGAACCACCAGGTGAAATATTTTAACCTATATCTAATCCTTTATTCACCTTACAGGAAAAGGGAAAAATCATTGCCCCACAGAAAATAAATCTTTCAATCCTTCGCTCCCCGTCAACGATGCCAATCTGATGTTGTCATTTGAGATAACTCTAGGTCAATTAATTATGCTAAAGCATCTATAGTGTTTTGTTTTTTTGAGTAATTGGACGATTAGTGAACAATTTATAAACAGGTGATTTAAACTCAGATAGATTTCCAAGTTTAATAAAAGGTTTTTCTCTAAATGCACATAGTTAATTTGATTTAATGCAGTGGAAAAGTAGAGCATTAGGAAGTATAATTCCTTTAATATTCAAAATGAATACTTAACGAACTATAAGAAGAATGTAAGGAAACAGTGTTTTCTTAATCAACAAAATATGATAAAAATGTTATAGATATCTGATGTAATTTATAATTAAATATGAACTTACAATAACAAACAATTCTGTAAATTATTCTCTTTTTATAAACACAATTTCACAGGGGATTCAAAATGAGACTAAAACTCAGTTAGATTTTGAATCAGATAACTGTAAAAGATTTAATTTATATGAAGAAAAGATAATGAATGAGTAACATGAAAAATAACTCACTGAGAAACAGACCATATGAGATAGATCCAGAATCCTTTATTATTCCAAAAAAATTGCTCCAGCTTAGTACAAATTTGCTTGATAGCTTGTTTAAGGGTTCAACCCATAATAACTCAAAGAAGGATTTATTTATACAAAAGTTTGGAAAAGATCTATGATTTGTTGGAACAACATAACAAAATAGGACAATATGGTAGGAACCGAGAAACTGTTGAAGAGGTGGCTCTATCTTTTGGGAATATGCTCATGATCTGGCCTGAACAAGCTGATGAGTTGTCATATTGTTAAGATCAGAAATTACTCAATTGTTTCACACAATTGATCCCATATTTCTTCACTTGGTATTTCCACATTCACCATCTTTATAAATGTTTCATCTACTTCTGTGTACCTCTTCAAATTTGGCTTGTTAAGGAACATATGTCTAATTTCATGCTTGGTGGTCAAATCAAACTCCAAGGTTTCCAGAAAAGCCTTCCCTGTTATCAGTCCTTTGATTCCTACAAACTTAGAATTGTCCACTACAATAGTATACAAATTCTTACAATAATCTTCTAATTTGATCAACTTATCATTTAGAGCTACCAATCCTGGTAGTCCTTTTTTATTTAAAATATTAAACTTTGAATGAAACCTTTGGAAAAAAATATCGAGGGTTTGACATTTTGTTTCTAGCTGGTTAATCAAATTCTTCTTTTGTAAGATCTTCTTAATCTCTAAGATGGTAGTTGTTCTATCAGAAATATTTATTTCTTCCAGCTCTTCTCTATTTTTTGAATTTAACACCTTTATCATATCTATGGCTTCTGTTGGTTTGGTCTTCAAAGCTGCTTTTTGTTTTTCTATTATTGTTTTTCATCTGGTAATGAGTTATTTTTGTTCAAAAATTATTTGTATGGATGGCCATACATATGTCGTAGATTGGACAATGTGTGTCCAAATATTTACCTTGGATTGGGCCAAACTATCTACCATTAGGGACCCACTTTCCAATTTCTAGATCTTAAGTTCCAATTTGTGGGACTTCTACATCTTCTACACATACGAAGTATCATTCTTGACATTTTGCAATTCTAAACATTCGAACTTTTGTAGTAACTTCCCATTTTCCTATTTCTGTATGGCCAATTCTTGAGATAATTTTTTTGGATCAGCTGTTGTTGATGTAGACTCAATGGCTGTTGATGATGAACTAGGCTCTGTACCTACAACTTCTATTCAGACTGCAATGATTAGAACCATAGCAAGTTGTTCTACCTCTTTCTCCTTTAGTAAATGTTCAATCTGCGATTCCATATTCTTTAGCTGTATATTTTTCTCAATGATAAACTTGATCATGTCCTCCTTTTTTTGTTTAGTTTTTACTATGTCCTTTGTTAGAGGATCTTTTGTAGAGTCTAGATTTAACTGTTTCTTTAATGCATTAGTGTCTGCATATTTCTTTTTGAGGAGTAACTATGTATCTTTGACATCTTTGGGATCAAATCATAGTTTAATCACTAAGTCCACCCATGTCTTTATTCTGTTATCTTTGGCTAATGAAGAAATATTTTCTATCTTGAGTTGAGATTGAACATTGGATAAGGTAGTCCTAAGTTTGGAAAGAGACATAGCTATAGTTGTCATAGCGGACAACAAAATCTCACCAATCTATTTTCTAGTCAAGGTATTTTTGTTTTAGCCACAGGTGTAGTTCATGGAAGTCAACCTCACACTTGGCATATGCAATCTTGAAAAGGGAGTCAGTGAGGGGTATATGGTGAAGATCAACCGAGGTGGTGGTAGCAACACCTTCTTCTGTACTCTGCTTTTTAGATTTGCCTTTTGGGGCAATGTTGACAGATAGAAGAATGAGGTGATCGGTTGAATGGATTGATCAAATTGAAAGAATTTTTTTGTGGGAAACTGTTTCACCTGCAAATAATAGTAAAATGTTAGATGAAAGTGATAAAGATATGGGTTTATGTCTATGTATAGCATGTAGGATTTGGCTACTAGTTTATTTTATGACCATAGCAGCTTTAATGTTTAAGAGTAGAGCTGTAATAGATGAATAGAAACAGGTATGACAACAGGGCAATGGACTTGTGAGGTGGCAACATATAGGACGACTTGTAAACAGGAATTTTAGATGGCAGTGATGGATTTCTCAAGGGATAACGGTCAAAGCGCGTGGTGGAGAACTGTTGGTGGAAGAAAACCATTAGCGATTTTCGGAGGGGGTGACAAATGGTTTGTGGTTTCTAGCAGGGGGGTGCAGAGTTATGAGATGGTGACACGTAAGGTTGGGGCATCTACCATTAAAACTTCTTTTTGGACCACCCCCTGCCCCCAACGTTAATGGGAAATAGTCGAGGGGGTGTGAAGTGTCTCTCCCATTGTTGATCTAAGCGGGGAGTAGACCCATCGTTGAATGATGCGCACTCTTTATTTAAAGCCGACAAGACGTTTTGTCGACTAGTGACTTTGTTCTAAATAACATATGTGCCCTATAACATAAAGTGTAATGTCAAAATATTAGAACAAATATGAATACCTTCTTAGGGGAATTTAATCATTAATTAAAAAAATTTAACATTTCTAGTGTGGCGCGTTTAAACAAGCAACCTTTGAATTTATTCTTTTGAAATCGAAGCTTTTATTTTTCTTTTTGATTCCATAACATTTTTTGTTTTATTTTGCCTCCTTTATTTAGGTAAACTAACTCCTAACATTTTATTTGATATCGATGTATATAAAATGTACAACTATCCTAACATTTTTTTTCTTTCTTTTTTTTCCATATCCTAACTTAACATTTTGAATTTATTTTTGACAAATATAATAACATATCAATACCAAATAATGTTACAACATGATCCAAATAGGATCACTATATTTTTTACGATCCATCTCGATGCATTTGGATTGGAAAAAGTTGAGGAATCAACTCACGGGGTTGTTTTTACTAGTGGGACCCAGTTTGGCAAAATGGGGTCCGAAACCTTTCGAGAGTGTTTTGAGGCGTAAAACGATGCTTTTTGGGGGTAAATATTTGTTTCCCAAGTGCAAAAACTTTTGATGCTATTCTACACAAATAGAGAGTTTTCCAATGGCACACAAATCGGCGGCGCACAAATCGCGTCAATCGAAGTCCTTATGAAAAAGTTATGCCACTCAGAAGTTGACCTTCCTGTTTTCACACCTATAGTTCAGGAGGGTGCCATGTTCGCCACCATTATTCATGGAAAAGGGGCTAGCCATGTATTTTTAATTTTAAATAATCTAAAAGAGTCTTTTTTGTAACTCTAGTTAAGAGTTGATGTAGTCAAAGTTAACCACTGGTAGGCTATCGGGTTGTGTTATAACCATGCCATTATGAGGGAAAGGCATTCCATTCTTTCGAGACCATTTTGTTCCATAGCTGAGCAAAGATAGCTAGGATAGATAGGAGGTAGAGAACACAGAGAGAATCTATGCACTATAACAACCCATGTGCCAAAGACATTACTTCTTTGTATCTACAACCATATTTCCAGATAGAGAAAGAGAGCAAAGCAACCTCACCTTCCAGTTGGGTTTTCTCCTAAAAGGGTTTCCTAAAGAGCATATCTTGTGTATTATGTGTGTAAGATCATTTTTTCGTTCTCTAATTTTATTCTTGATTTACCGTTACATGCATGCACTAATTACAGTTAATTTTATAGATCTAGAAATTAAATAAAACTGTAATAGTCTAGAATCTCATTTTTTTAATATAATATTATCATATTTGTTGTGACAAACTATCCAGTGGAATATCCATTGCAGTTTACGAATCAACATATCAAAATCCCAACCATGTGGTTCCCATAGAACTAACGGGTCAACTTGGTGGCTATGACCATCAAGCCCATGTCATGTCATTATGGTTTATCACTTCCTGTGATGTTCGCCAACAAGAAGGAGAAGGGAAATAGGTAGTGAGTAGTAAAGGTGGTGTCAAGGTTCTAGATTGGAACCTGGAATGGGTTAGCCATGTCTCCATCGATGCTCTTTGTTAGAAAATGCAACAAGAAAGGCTAAATTTGACTTGTGCCTTAGTCAAATTTAGTAATTCAATTTTCCACATCAGCAGGATGAATTGGATAGAAGTTAAATTGTATGACATGGCCTTATATACTTGGTAACCCATTAAATTTAGGTTATATTCTAAAAGTAGAGTTGTGCATGTAATGATTACTAAAATTTACCAATCTAATTAAATAATTTTTAGTTTGATTCAATTAACTGAGCTCAAACAACTAGTTGATTCAATTGAAGGTGAGTTTAGTAGTAGAATTAGTGTTAACTTAGTGATCTCTTGCTTAAACTAGTCAATCAACTAAAACTAGCCGAAACATGCATAAAATTTGAATTACCATAGTGAAGTGGAGGAAAAGGCACATTGTAATTATCAATTGTATACTAGTTGAGTGGACAGTTTCGGCATTGAGGATGGTGATCAATTCCTTGGGATTTTCACAAGGAAATAGGACCAATTTGGGCCCTTCAATTGGCCAAGTGTTGGCCAAAGAAGGAAAATAAGTAGGAGAATAGGTTTACAGTGCATGGTGTGCTTCAAGATTGAAGAAAGACATTGTAATAGTTTCTCATTCTCATTTAATTAATGAGAAGCAATAGAAGGGTTTTTCCTAGTTTGGTTCCCTTGTCAATCATTGTGTTCTTGTGGTGTTTTAACGGTTGCATGTAATTTCATGTGTTTCTAAATTGTGATTTCCATTCCACATATTAGTAGAAGAAATTTGTAATCTCTTGTTTTTAGTTCAAATACATTAGTAGTAGCAAATTGCTGTTAATTTCTACATGGTATGATAACAGAAATGACACTAAAAACCAACCAATAGATATTCTCCTTCTGATTTTTCGTTGTGCAGATTCAGCGACACATTTTTCTTCCATGCATGAAAATGTCTTTCGATGGGATGAGATTGGAGTATGCCCTTGAGGGAAGCTTGAATTTCATAGCTTGGAAGGATAAGATGGAATTAATGCTCGATAATAATGGTTTTCTATTACATTCGAAAGCCATCAATATCAAATGCACAAAATTTAGCCGAGTGGAAGAAGGATACCTCAAAAGCAAGGAGGATCATCCTAGAGGGTGTGAGAGACCACATAGTCTTGAATTTACATGGCAAAAGGGACTCCATTTGGTATTGTTGTAGCGGTTAAAACCACCTTCCAAAATTTGGGCCTACACCAATTTTAGAGCCTCCCCTGAAGAGTTTCTCTTGATGATTGCACACACTCGATCTCACTCCCTGAGCTCATGTGAGTCTTTATATTCACCTTGCTTGTTCACTGCATCCAATTCTCTACATGTTTATGTCCAAGTCATGATTTTGACCATGTTCTAGTTATGCTCAAAGTCTTTACTTCATATGTGTCTGATGTGTTCGCCATGAAATCATCTGTCGCACTAACACATAGAGTCACATTCACTGTCACGCAAGCATCATCTTGATCATAAAAAATCAATCATGAGTGTCACGGTTGTCGCTTGCACCGTCAGTCAATCATGTTGAACATGTGTGTCTAGATGGTTTGGTCATTTCGTCGTCAAGTCATGCGAGTGTGTGTTCATATGATCACCTATGCATCATTCGTTTGTTCACACACTTAGTCATTTTTTGCTGAAATTCTGATGACCAGACTCCTCACTGAAAGATAGCTCGTCACCCTACTTTTGAATTGATCGAATGTCAACCACAATAGCCCAGAAGTACTAAGCTAGTTCCTTCAAGCTGCGTTGCCCGCAAGCAACTCAAGCAGCACTCATGCTGGCTACCTAGATAGTCGATCGACTGTTCATCTCAGAAATTGTGCAGTGCTCATGAGAAGGCCTCCCTCTGCCCATCATCTCAGCTCGGCTCATAAATTGCACAAATGTGATCAGCATGCTGGCCTCTTAGCCTTAATGCAGTTTTCCCAGCCAGCAAACTTCCTGTTCCCTCTAGGAATTACATAGTTTCTGCTGCCAGTGACCCCAGTAGCCAACTGGCAGTTCCCTCTGGGAATTGTGCAGTTTTGGCTGCTAGTGACCCTAGCAGCCAATTGGTAGTTCCCTCTGGGAATTGTGCAGTTCTTGCTTCCAGTGGCCCCAGCACCCAACTGGCAATTCCCTCTTGGAATTACGCAAATATGGCTGCCAATCACCCGGGCAGTTCCCCAGAAAAGCTGCGCAATCCCTACCTGCTAACCCTTCATGCAACCCGGCCCGTTACTATGGAAAATTGTGAAAATCTGGTTGTCTAGCCCCTGCTAATTGTTCATTCCAGAAAATAAGTAGAGCATACTTTCCTTGTCCTCCTCAAGCCCAGACTATCCCTCCCAAAATTTGCACAATTTTTCCTCCCAACCAAGCCAAACCTTGCAGACAGTGACTGTCGACTCAGATTGTTTATTTCCATCTCCCTGTGATTATTGCACAGTTTTTATCAACAATTTCCTGCAGCCATCGTCTCGTATCACAACCTTGCTGCCTCTCCCGGTCACCTGCATTCGAATGATCATGTGTCATGGTAGACTAGGAGGTTTTGGATTTGATGTCATCTCTTCATAAGTGATTGTAGTTACAGGTACACTAACAAACATGTCAAGACGATAAACAAGATGAAATAAGGGGCCACATTCAGATGGACAGGTTCACCAACAAACAAATGGACAAAGCACGCGAAGTGGATTAACGCGATGAACATGCACCTTCGCGAGCAAGTGAACCTATCAAGCCTTTCAGCATGAAAGCAAGGAACAACATGCTAAAGCTTCATCAAGTGAACCAAGGACCATCGAAGACTCTGCACACATCACTATGCTGAGGTGAAGCTATGATAAACCATGAAGACATCCATCACTCTGTAGCACTGTGGCTCGACATGCACTCCACTAGTAGCACGAATGTACCAACCTTGTCTTGTCAAGTCATTTCGAGTCGAGTCATGAGTCATGTTGCCCACATCTCCATTATGGGCTTGTTTTCTATCAATGTGATGTAACATGGAAGTCTAAGAGACCCACTTTTTGAACATAGAGTCATGTAAGTCAAAAAGTCATGGAAGTCAAACGACCATGAGGGTAGTTAAACAGCCACAAGGGTCAGTGTCATGCTTGGCTATAAATATGCCCATCATTTGTACATGAAAGGAATTTTCACCTCACCTCCTCCCACATAGATAAGAGAGTCTGTAATCTTCTCTTTGAGGAGTAAGTATTGGATACAATGCCCCGCTAACATGGTTAGTGATGTATGGTGTAACGATGTGTCTTGGAACTTTCACTTAATTCAGAAGCCTGTTAATGGGCCAGCACGTTTTCACACATGTATTATATTTGTTGTAAGACTGATATTTAACACTTGTAATGCATGTTGCTTTGACCTGTGTTCTACATCTGAACTGATTCATTTGTTGTAATGCATAATCTATTGATGGAAATGTGTTATATATGTTGTTAATTTTGTCATGTCTATGTCAACTGCTCTGCCGGAATTCAGATAGACCTTTCACATGAACCTTGCTGTAAAAACCATTGCATTTGTTTAGAATGATCCATGAGTGATGTACAAGTTATTTTACCTTGTATGTTGTGACTGCCACAACCAAGTGGACTGCTCAGCCAGAAGATATGTATGTCCTTTGTGTTGTGTGTTCCTAGCCGAGTTGGGACTGATCCATTTCAACTTGGAACTCACCTTCACCTTCTTCCCCTCATAGGGAAAGAACCATTGACACAAGTACACTCACACTCACCACACATGTGAACCTCACTACTCGAAGACAAAGCAAACCACTCTCCTGTGATGACAAGCAAGAGTTGAGGAAAATCCTTAAGATAATGACAACCGGGCCATCATACCATATGGGACTCCCACACCAAATGGTGTGAGGTCTAGTTGGGACTTCATACTAAGGTGATCCACTGAATGTTGGCAGGTCAAGCACCTTCAACATTTCTGGTGCTAGAAGGAGGGAAGCCAGTCGTACATGGATGAAATTCCCCTCACACTCACTCATCAACCATGTGGTCAATGCAATAACTTGCACTCCCTCTCTCACGACTCAGTAGTTGGTTACTCCACACCTCCCAGAATTAAACATGAGATTTCATATTAGCACCTTCACTCCATCTGTCCCATCACTCGCGAAAGAATTCAGACTGATCCCATGCTTATAGTATCTCCCACATGCATCTAAGAAGCCAAAATCCACACCCACAGAGGTTGTTGTTTCATCAGTGGAAGAAGCAGTCCTTACTACTCTATAAGGTTTGGTGTTACACTAAAATTTGTCACCATGACTATTTGCAGTTAGTATGGCTCCATCAACTGTCATACTATCCTCCTTGGCAAGTCTCATACCTCTGCTCTCCATGTCAAACTCCAAGAAAGAGAGAAAGTCTTTAAAAATCTATATATCTCTGGGTACGCAGTTTCTCTTAGCCTTACCTTCGTGTACGCACCCCAAGTTCACAATACCTGCGTACTTGTACGCTCTGTCTGTAAAGGAGAGGGTGCGTACTCCTGTAAAGGTCAAAAGGCGCAAGTTTCACTCCAAAAAAGTTACTTGTGGTCATTTCTAAATCATTCTAGAAGCTTGTTTGACGTGTATGGAGCGCCTCCAGATGGTTCATGTATCCCTATGAAAGAGGAACTTATCCCATCAAGAGGGGAGCTATCCCATCCAAATAGGGGCTTATCCCATTGATGGTGGACCTGAATAACTTCTTCTAGAGCACTATAAATACAGGCATTGGGCCAGAGGGAGGAGAGGTTGAAAGCTAAACATTCCTAACGGTAGATGCTGCTGGAATTAGGACTCCCTTGTAAAGCTTGAGAGGAGAGATTCCCATCCTTTCCTAGCCTTATTTGAGAGTGGGTGAGCTGATCGAAGTAAAGGAAAACTCTTGTTGGACCCTAGGAGGGACCTGCACAACACCAAGGCTCAGGTTGTAATGGTTTTTTTTGTTTCCACTTAATAAAAATGAACTCATTTTTCTCAACATATTGTTATTCATGATTTGTTTCATATACTCGGTCTGTATGATGGATATGTATTATTTTATGAGTTTATCAGGTGCTATTTAATCTTTTAGCTTGTTAGTGAATGCAGGTTTCAAAGAGAAGGAGGAGCTCATCCGGATCGGCGAGGCTGGACTACTACAAAGCGTTGGACTAAAGGTATGTTAAAATCACCTGATTACTTGTATTCTCAATGCATGTTTAGAGAAAGGTAGTGTTTATTTGTCTTGTTTGTCACTAGAAAGCCTTTGCTTCTAGGGAGGTCGGTTTTTTCCACATTGTCGACTCTTTCCGCATGACAAAATGGCGACTCCACTGGGGAATCCATTAATGTGAATGATTTTTCCTTTGTATGAAATTTTGATCTGAGAAAAGTCGTTTGTTTTCTGGTTTTTGGCTGTCTGACTGTGTTTTTGGGTGGGCTAGCTTAGGGTTAAATTACATTTTAGATTTTCTTTGTTTTGATAGAAGTACGTAGCCTCTGCATTGAGCACAGTGCGTACCTGTACGCACTGCATCTTTGTGCACAGAGCGTACACGCACCTATGCAAACAAGTTGCCTGCATACCCTATCAAAATTGAGAAAATTTCAATTTTCTCCTTTTTCGCCTTTTAGATTTTGTTTTTCATTTGTTTTTTCTTCCCAGATCCACTGGTTATTTTCTATCAATCTTCACCTAAGCTTGTTTCGTCAGTGTCGAGAGTTTTAGTGAAATTCATAGAGATTTTGCCCTAGGGTTTGATTTTTGCACTAGTCCTATAGTGACTTTGGCTTTAGAAGTCGTCAAACCTTGGATCTCCCTGGTTTTGTTCAGTCTTCTTAGGAGTCGGGCCTGTCATAGAATCCACCCTTGTGAGAAACCTACCTTTGTGTCCTCTCTTTGCCGAATCTCGAAAAAGTTTGTTGATTGAACTTTGAATTTTATTCTTGAGAAAAAGAACAAAAGATTTTGATTTTTGTTTTTGACTGGTTTTTGGTTCTGCATTAACTGGTCCTTAGTTAAATTTTGACTAAGTAAAACATCCGAGAATCATCTTTAGTAGGCTTTTGCCTCATTAGATTTAGTTTTTAGGTGCATTTCTCTTGGATTTTCTTTTGAGTGAAATTGAGTTGATTTGATTGTCATAGCTTTTTTAATTTTGATTTCTGTTAAAGTAAGTTTTACATGCTTTGTTAATTAGGAAAAATACAAAAAATGTCTTTTGAAGGAAAGTTTGCTTTGGTAGCATTTGAGTCTTTGAAAGGAAAAGGAATTTTTGTGAAGTAATTAGTGGTCATGTGTTGTATGTTTTGAAAAGATAAAGAGTTTGTTTCTTTGATTTTCATTGCCAAGAAAGTTGTCTTTATATCAATTTTGCATTCTCCAACTCTCTTAGCTAGGAAATTCATTGAAAAAGAAAATTAGTATAAATCATCCTAAGTGCATCTTTTTAGTGGATTTGAGTCGAGTCTACACACCATCAGTTTCATCTCCACTACCTTTTGTCTTAAAGAAAAGCCATAAAAATTAACGCTTAAAGTAAAATCAAATTAGTAACTTTTTATTTACTAGGGCTCTGAAACACCAATATAGATCAGGTTAGTGTCTTGGAGTAGGAGAGTAATTAACTCTCCAAGACAGTAAAACCAAACAAGTAGCTCATCTTGTGGTAGGATAAATCCAACTGTTTCATTTGTACTCTGGGAAAGCTCCTCTTAAAGGAGAAGCACGAGACCGTGTCCGAACCAGTGAGGGGATCAATCCTCCTTCATTGGGAAAGACGACAGATACGCACGTATTACAAACGGTAAACCTCGGATTATTGTCGAGGAGCCTGGGGTCACTTGTCGGTAAACCTTGGATTATTGTCAAGGAGCCGGCAAGGGGATTGAGCTTGTTACTCTGCCCTTGCGTGCTATCGGGTCGTAGACTGTTCCCCCAGGTATATTTGTTGTTGTTGGTAACCTTAGTGACCATTATCTTTAGGATTCTACCGAGGTGACGGTGGAGGGAAGATCCCACTGTACCTGGAGCAGACGTCGGCTAGACTCACTTGGATTTTCTGGGGGGTTTACTTCACTCGAGACGGTTAAAGTGGAGGAACTTGTGCCAGTCTATTCATTAAGAAGGTTGCCGGGGTAACTGTTCCACCCACCACTTCTGTACTGAATTCGGCGATGTTGGGTTTCATCTCCAACTAGTGTTTTCGGTCCGGAAGGCTACTGTTTGTGTATGGTTTGACACCCTAGATTCTTTAGGTGTGTGATTCGAATTTGTTTGGTTCTTTAGAGACTTTAGGTGGTTTGCTTTGAGATTTTACTTTGTTTGCGTGTGCAGTAGTTAAAAGTTTTTGACTGTGGCTGAATTACCGAGACAGTCCCGTAGACTTCGGGGCAAGTCTCCTGAGATTGTTACCGTGGCCGATTTGTTGAGGAAGTCCTGTAGACATCTGGGCGAACCTCCTGAAGAGGTTCCGGGTCATTACGAGGGTTTGACAGTCCTTGTAACTCCTAGTGGCAGTAAAGTAGGTTCACCTGAAGAAGGAGAGTCGTCGTTGTAGTCCATCCAGATTACCAAGGTCTAGAAACAGGTTATAATCCTGAAGTTGTTGCAGTTTCTGAGCTTGCTGGTAGTTTTTCATCTACGAGTGATATAGGCGAAGAACCTGAAATATCTGAACCTGTTACTCCAACTTCTAGTGCACCTCATTCATCTAGGGTAGAAAGAGTCATCACCGAAAATCTTCCTGCTGGTTTGATAGCTATTGAAGAACTTGCTCCAGAGGAAGAATTTGGCGTCTCTATCCTTGAAGATCAACCTACTATTGATCTAAGGGAGCGTGAATCCATCTTTTACAGTCCTCCTAGAAGCACTACTTGGTATCTTTCGTTAACCAATTATTTGGACAACTCAGGGTTAAGTTTTTCTCCACCTCCTACTCCTTTTCCACCTGGAGGTATTTATACTCCTGTAAATATGTCTGGTCAGTCGTCCGTGTTCACTCAATCTCCTGAATCGTTTTTGTATGGCGGTCCTTCTGTTCCCTCTGGGTATCAGTCACTTTCTGGTACTTTTGCGGGAGCATCTCCTCAACCCATTGAACAAGGGTTATTAGCTGGAAACAATGGTAATAAACCGTTGGGTGTAGGAGACATTTACATGATGTCAGGTTCAGTTCCCGGTTCTCAACCTCAAGGTGGCCAGTTACCGCCTGGGGGCAACCTCAAGGTACACAAATTGCGTCTAGGGGGCAACCTCAAGGACAGTATGTACCCATAGTACAATACATTCCTCAAGGTCAACCCCAGCCTCAATATGTACCCCAAGGTCAACCTCAGTATCAATTCATAGCTCAAGGTCAACCCCAGTATCAATATTTACCTCAAGGGTATCTACCTCAAGGTCAATACTCGAGTCAAGGTTATCAACCACCCCAAGGTCAATCTTATGTTCAAAGTACGGGAAATGTACCTTTCAATTATCAATCCTATCCTCAATCCGGTTATGGATCTCAATATCCTCAACCTGTCATGGGTCAATACCCTGGAATGAACATAGTGTGGGATCCATCGCAAGTTCAACAGGTATTGCAACCAGGCATACAGTTGTCATCTCAAGCTGGACAACCCTTAGTTGCTGGTTCACCCCAGCAACTAGTCCAGTCTAATGTTCAAACTTCTGTACCTTCGGTAGTTACTCAGTCGCCCATTGCACCTAGTACTCCATCTCAAACGACTGCTGCAACTACCGCAACATCTGTTCCTTCCACCAGACTTACTTCTGGAGTATCGACAGCTCCAGTTTCTACTGTCTCTGCAACTACTCCTCAGACATCTTTACCATTGTCTGGATCCACGATTCAAACTACGGTTCAGATGCCTGTAGGACAGGCTGGTTTAAGTACGGTTGTGACTAGTCAACCACAATTCACTTATCAATCGTACGAGGGACAGTACCAATACGGGCTTGCTGTCCAACAACCAGTTTACCAGTATCAACCGTATCCTGGGTACACTTATCAACAACCTCAGCAACCCCAGTACGGTCCGGTTAATCCTGGTTTTCCAGGAGGATACAATATCCCTTATGCGATACCTATTCCAAGTTATCCTGGATATCCTCCTCCTAGGACTGGTCTTGTGACCCAGAGTTTTAGGGATCCTAATCGACAATTACCGTTTATCGCAACTTTAAATTTACCGGACTTGTCGCGCCTAACGAATGATCCAATAAATTATCTTCCGTTCTGGCCTCCAATGCCAAATAAGTTGCCCAGTGACATTCCCAAGTTTGAAGGTAAGTCTGGAGAGGATCCGTCCAATCATGTGATGACTTACCACCTCTGGTGTGCTTCAAATTCCATCTCGGATGATTCGATCCGCTTACGTCTTTTTCAGCGTACGCTCATTGGTCTCGCGGCCAAGTGGTACATTAAGTTACCACGGGCCTCTTTTTACAATTTTAGTCAGTTAGCTACCTCGTTCCTAACTCATTTTCAGTTGCCGGTCAGATATGATAATGGCACGGAGCTACTAACTTCATTAAAACAGTCGACGTCCACTTATATTTCCGATCATATACATGAATGGAGACGTCGACGACGATTAGTGAAAGTTTTTATCCCGGACCAAATCTTAGCTGAATGGTTTGTTAAATCATTACTACCGAAGATTACTGAAGACGTAGCTAAGGCCGAAGTAGTTACTGAAGAGCAAGTAATTGCTCAAGCGCAGTAGCTTGACTTAGTTTACACTCAGTCAGGTACGTTACACGAAAAGATCCCAGATCTTCCAAAGTCAAATCAAATCGCTGCTGCTCCTTCGGGATCTCATGCTGCTGATGGCATGATTGGTACGGTCAATACTAAAAGCAAGAAGAAGTCTTCAAAGAATTCTTCGCCCATTATAACCTTACCAGATTCCCCGACAGGAGAATCTTCTCCTGAAATTTCCGCTGATATTCACGCTGTAGAGTCATCTACGGCTAAATAAAAAAACGGTGGGAAGAAGAAAGGTAAAAAGAAGAGTAAAGCAGACAAGACTCCAAAGGAGAAAACAGAAAAGTCGGAAACCAATGACGAAAAGTGAAAACCTCGATATCCTTTTCTTATTTGTGAAGAGGATCATTTTACAAGAGATTGCCCTCATCGGGCCGAGGTTGTGAAAATCGTCAAGGGTTCCCCAACTCCTGCAGTTTTGAAAGATCCATTTCCAAAGCAGGAGAGTAAGATGATAGGTTCTTCCTCGGGTGCTAGTGAAGAACCCATATTGATGATGTCTCATGTAAGGATTGCGACTCGATCGCAAGATTATGGTAGTAAAAGTCCTGTTGATGGATCGAAAGAAGCAGAATCTTCTCATTCAAATCCATCAACCTGAGCTCCCGGTTCCGATCCACTACAGATCGAGAAACCTAACCCTAACTTAGTAATCAAACCGCCCACCAAGGGTGTACTTTGAAGGTCTGCTTTCAATCCACATGCGGGAGTGGCCCAGAATTACAACATTGTTGAGGATTTAGCTGTTTCACCCTCAACAATGTCGGCTTTAGAAGTGCTGCAATCATGCCCAGCACAGCGAAAATTACTTTTGTCGGCTATAGGAGCTGTTGATGTTCAGGACCCGAACCTAATAATCTTTGATCTAGAAAATAGTACACCGCGTTTGCCTCATCAGATGGCTTTCCAGATCCCAGTGATAGTCAAAAACAACCCTATTCATCAGACTGTAATTGATGAGGGAGCTTCCACGTGTATTATGTCGATACAGTGTTGGAGATCGCTAGGTTCTCCTTCACTAAATCAATCCCCGACAATTCCTAAGGCCTTTGATGGCCGTGGGTTCCATCCGTTTGGCATTCTACAGGATTTGCCTATAGGGGTTGAAGGAAAAACCGTTAGTCTAGATGTGGAGGTGGTTGATGCCCCTCTAGACTACAACCTTCTTTTGGGTCGAAGTTGATCTTATGCTATGACAGCGGTCATTTCATCGGTCTTAAGAGTAATAAAGTTTCCACATAATGGCAAGATCGTAACCATAGACCAGCTGGCTTATTTTTCATCCGACCCAGCCTCTTCAGAGAGTATCCAGCATGTCGGTAAAACGACTATCCCTTACAAGGATGTTGGCGTAGGATTAGTTAAAGATGCTGGTTTACTGGGAACTTTTCCTTTTCCTCCAATCAACGCCGTGTCTTCATTTGCATCTATTCATATGATTACTTCAGACACCATTGTTTATGACGATCCTTGGATCGTTCCTTCTGAATTTGAGATAGACTCATTTGGCGATGCAATGCCTTTGAGTCCATATGAAATTGCCTATGAATCTGTGTAGTCTTTTACCGACACGAGTTCAACCCAAATCGACCAAATGAATGTGGTCCGTGAGGAATCCCTTTTCGCGTCAACCTCGGAGTTAATAACGTTTCCCGAAGTTGTATCATCTGACGAACAACTTTGTGAAATCCTGTGCGTAGACGATTTACCATGGGAAGATCTCCATCATAGATCTTCGTTTTTACCTGAGGATGATCGTTTTGAAAATGATTTCTCATCAATCTTTACAGCTGAATATGTCAAAGACGCTCAGAGTCCAATGAAGCATCCTGATTCAGAGCTGAATTTGGGAAACATTTCTCGCACTATTCCCATTGACATTTCAGTCAAGTCCGGAATTGTTGAGCACATTCATATAGGTGCCTCGTGTTCAGATGACGAAATTCAAACATACAAGGCCCTATTTCAAGAATTCTGCAACGTGTTTGCCTGATCTTACGAGGAAATGCCAGGAATTGATCCCGCCATTGTTGTCCATGAGATCAAGACTTACCTGGACGCTAAACCCATCCGGCAACGTTTGCGTCAGATTCAACCACAAAAAGCTGCTGCGATTAAAGATGAAGTTGAGAAGCTGTTGAAAGCAGGTTTCATTTATCCGATCCCGTTAACGGATTAGGTATCGAATATTGTTCCGGTTAACAAAAAACAGGGAACAATAAGAATATATATCGACTATAGGGATATCAATCGTGCTTGTCCCAAGGACAACTATCCAACACCCTATATTGATCAAATAATTGATGATTGTGCCGGCAGTGAAATATTTTCCTTTATGGACGGTTTTTCCGGTTACAACAAAATCAATATTCTACCTGCCGATCAACCAAAAACGGTTTTCATTTGTCCATGGGGGACATTTTCTTATCGCAAATTACCTTTTGGGCTTAAGAATGCCGGAGCCACTTTTCAAAGGGCTATGTCTTATGCATTTCATGACATCAAACACATTGTGCAACCGTATCTCGATGATTTTCCCGCTCACTCCTTACATCGAGCTGATCACCTTGTCCATTTACGAGCAATTTTTATGAGGTGTAGGCATTATCGTATATGGTTGAACCCACACAAATGTGTCTTTTGCATCGAAGTGGGACGATTGCTGGGATTTGTAGTTTCAAAAGCTGGCATTCGCGTCGATCCCTCGAAGGTAGAAGCTATCATCAAATTGCCTCCTCCTTCGAGTCTGCGCCAACTCCAAATTTTGCAGGGGAAAGCAAACTTTTTACGCCGATTCATTCCAACCTATGCCGAGATTACCAAGGGTTTTACCCGGTTGTTGAAACAAAATGCTCAATTTTCTTGGGATGAGATAGCTCAGAAATCTTAATGCACTCAAGCACGCGTTGACCCATGCACCGTTGCTGCATCCTCCCAACTGCAACCAGGATTACTTTTTGTACCTCGCCGCCGCTCATTCCACCATTGGAATGGTCTTAGTACATGAAGATGAATTCATAACGGAACATGTGATCTATTATCTTAGTCGGACGTTAAATCCCACTGAGCTCAAATATTCACATGTGGAGAAATTGGCCTTGGCAGCCGTTCAAGCTGTCCAGCGTTTTCGTCACTACATTCTTCTCCGTAAAACTACAGTTATTTCAGATTGCAACCCTATGATCTACATTTTGACTAAACAATTGCTAGGGGGCAAGTACTCTAAATGGATCGTTATCCTGCAGGAGTTCAACTTGGAATTTGAAAAGTCTAAGTCTAAGAAATCTTTAGTTTTTTCGGAGTTGATGTGTGATTTCCCGCGTGCTGACACAGAAACTGTGGAAGAGGAACCCATTGCGGACGAATCTTTGTTTCTCATCAGCACTTTAGATCCGTGGTATGGAGATATAATTGTCTATCTCCAAACCCAATCCTTTCGGCCCGAAATTTCAAAGTCGGAACGTCGGAAAATTCGATTCCAGTCCCAATAGTACAAAATTATTGGAGATACTCTTTATCGCCGTGGGCCGGACTTGGTTTTGTGTCGTTGCTTAACTCATGAGGAAGCTAAAAGGGTTTTGAATGACTGTCACTCTGGAGCGTGTGGTGGTCATATGTCTGGGTATGCCACAGCCCAAAAGATATTGCGTGCTGGCTACTTCTGGCCGTCCTTGTTTAAAGACTGTATTATTGCGGTCCGGAAATACCACAACTTTCAAGTGTTTGATCGCAAGATGCACGCGCCACCTGCTCCTCTCCACCCTATAATTGCCGTTGGTCCTTTTGCTAAATGGGGTATCGATTTTATTACATGTAACCCTCACTCGGCCGGGGGGCATGCGTATATCATCCTTGCGGTTGATTATTTTACTAAGTGGGCCGAGGCGATGCCTACATTCGAGGCAGACAGCAAGACAGCTGCGATTTTCGTATTCAATCACATTATTGCTAGGTTTGGTGTCCCACAAGCGATAGTCACTGACCATGGGCGCCATTTTCGAAACATTATGATGACAAAACTTACAAGCCAGCTTGGTTTGCGTCACGATAGCTCAACTCCTTATTATCCACAAGCCAATGGCCTGGTTGAGTCTATCAACAAAGTTTTAGTTATCATGATCCAACGAATCATTGGTATTCATCGGTCAAATTGGCACAACATGTTATTTTCCGCGCTTTGGGCATACCGAACCTCAGTGAAAACATCAACAGGGTTCACTCCTTTCCAACTAGTTTATGGTTTGGAAGCAGTGCTGCCCATTGAATGCAAAATCCCGTCACTTCAAATGGCTGTCGAATTACTTCCAGCTATTTCCGAAGAGGAGAAGCATCTATTATACTTAGCTCAATTAGATGAGACTCGACGTGACGCTGCATTGGCAATCGAGACTCACGCAAAACGGATGAAAGCTCAGTATGATCGCAACATGACCCCTCAAAATTTTTTGGAAGGAGACCTAGTGCTATTATATGATCAAGCTAACGATAAATTAGGTGCTGGAA
The DNA here is from genome assembly GCA_031772625.1 of Pinus tabuliformis. Lineage (NCBI taxonomy): Eukaryota > Viridiplantae > Streptophyta > Pinopsida > Pinales > Pinaceae > Pinus > Pinus tabuliformis. Next base: position 670,420,437 of record CM062811.1, on the reverse strand, counting down.
AATTCGTTCCTATGTGGCATGGGCCCTACATTGTCAAGCGAAAGCTAGCAAAAGGGGCCTATGAGCTGGTAGATTTTTATGGGGACTCTTTGGGTAAGCCCAGAAATGGACTTTACCTAAAGAGGTATTATGCTTAAATGATGGGTATGGAGATTTAGTTAGGTTAGTTTTTCTTTCTAGCTGGTGTGTTTGTTAGTATAGACAGTGTGCTTAGCTTAGAGAGTGTGTTTTTCGTCGTTATTCTGGCTTATCTTGGTTTTACTCTTAATATTGCAGATGTCGACGCCTCTCCAAACGTACATTGGATTCGTTGATGGTGCTTGTCGTAGTACACGAAGTATCTCTTCCGCAGCTTGGGTTATCTATTCGCCCTCTGACAAGTTAGTTTCTATGCATGGGGTGAGCCTCAGTCAAACAACAAACAACATTGCAAAATACAGTGCAGTCATTGAGTTATTGTCTGAATCTATTTCGTGTGGGATTCGGAGTTGGATAGTGAGGTTAGATTCTGAACTCGTTGTATTACAGCTTAATAGAGTTTATGCCATTAGAAATCCAGTGTTTTTAAGATTATTTTTGAGAGTGCGACTCTTGGAACGTGAATTTGATTACATTGAGTATCAGCATATTCCAAGGTCATTAAATACATTAGCAGATGCAATTGCTTCTCGAATGTTAGACATACATTTGCGATAATCATACATGTAAATATAAAAACATTTCATCACACATGTTTAACAAGATAAGCCGGTAATAATGATATATATAGATAGGAGTGTGTCAAAATATACATCGTCTTCGATCATAGGTTGAAAAACACCTTATGATCGGCAAAAATGATAAGTACAAAAAACCAAAATGTCACATGTGTCTACAAAAGTGACCAGCCAGTCACTGGTGGTGCTCTCTATACGACACCACTGCATGCGCTACCCTACACAAGAACCTCCTAAAAGGTCCTGGGACTGCGACCACATAGCACTGAAGTCTGATAGGAATATCATTTATAGCCGTCTCTGGTATGTCTGCCGTAAGACGCTCTAGGTCCTGTTCCAACTCAGCTAAGGTCTCTGCGGCCGCATCCTGTGGGGCTGGTGCTGGTGCAACTGGTACTCTCCTCTCGAAAGGCCGGAGATTGGCCGGACGCTGTGGACCTACATCTGCATTTTGAAAATTGTCACTGTCAGTTTTGAGACGATATAAAAACAAAAAAAGTAAATAATTTAAAAAACTTGTGGAAAATGAAGTACCTGTGTCGTCCCACTGTTCTCCCGCTGGAAGAATCATGTCCGGATCTCCGCGAAAATCAACTCCGGCATACAGAAAATCCTGAATCGAGAAGACCTGGTTCTCTAACCAGTGAAAATACTCCGGTCTAAATCGGACAACCTCCGTGCCCTCGTCAGGATGACGGGCCATCACCGCAACCCATCGCATCAACTTAGGCTCTCGGGGAAGCCCAGCCTCAACAGTGAGCTGCTGCGGGATCAACATTGGAACCCTCTCTAGGGAAAAACTCACAACTAAGGGCCCATAACCAAAAGTCTTCAGTTGCCTGTTTTTTGCCCTAGTCAGTTGGCCCTTTAAATTGGCCAACACAACATCGCACCAGTTGAAAATGGTGCCCCGATAGCAATCAATCGCCATCCGCATTTGGGACCCAGTGGAAATGTGCAAAGCGGCAGCGCCGCAAAGTCTGGTAACTATAAAGGCAATTACCATAAGTTCAGGTCGGGATATCTTTTTGATTTCTATCCCCTTATCTTGGTTTTGGTTATTACACCACTCTAGCCGGAGGCTAGCAATGGACTGGCCACCCGGCCTAGTCCCGGACAGAGTCAGTTGTTCGCCCCTCTTGGGCAAACCAGTGAGGACGTAAATATCAGAGGGTTCTATCTCGAGCTGGTGCCCTCCAATGTAGAAACACTGATCCTGAACGTTCCACCTTTCGACCAGCCACTCGAGAAAGCGCACCTGGGCCCTCATGCCAGGTATGGCCCAGTATTTGTAAAGACCGCATGCCTTCAAAGCATCAATGGAAGGTTGATGATTAATCGCGGCCAAATCAACATCTTCGTGCTCCCTCTCGTGCCAATCAAGCATGGTGGGCAATCTACACACCATAAAACATCTATTAGAGTCCATAAAAATGAAAATTTTTGGTTCATTTTGGAGAATTTGGAGTTTAAAAATCCACTCAGCGGTGTATGCAGCCCGCCTTTAGAGATAGGGCGTATGTACGCACCTTCTCTTAAGGCAAGCTGCATACGCCCTGCATTTTCCCAATGGAGAAAATGTCGGGGTACGCAGGTCACCCATGGGGCACCTGCGTACCCTGAAAAGCGGACCTTGAAACCCCCAAGGCCTCCAAAAAATAAATCTAAAGCCTAAAAACAAATTCTAAATGGATGGAAATGCAAGGGAGGATGTTGTAGAGTACCTGATGAGACGGTGTTCGGTTTCGATGGTCGGATTCTCCGCAATGACCACGGGAAGTTTCTTACCAAAGCCCTTTTTCTCTCCTCAACAGTGAAACGGTAAAAATGAAATGGTAAAACCCCTTTTTATAGGTTTTTTGAGTAAATGAATGTTAAATTTGTTTATTTTCCACCATAAAAAGGTATTTTTCAAAGTATTTTTATCTATATTAAACATGTATGAGTAATGTGTTGGTTTTTGTGCAGAATAAAAGGATTTTCAGGGAAAATTGTCATTTTTCACATACAAAAACATCAAAGTCATCTTTTAAGCCCTTTTCTGACTCCTAAAACATGAAAAGATTGCCGAGCGTTTCTTTTACACTCGTTAAAACAGAATTAAAAGACGGTCCCCTTATAGCCCTTTTCTGACCGTAAAAACAGGAAAAGATTGCCGGATTTTTGTCGTTTCAAATTCGATATTGGAAATAAAACGACGTGTCCTTGATCGCTTTTTACTTTCAAGTCAAAGACACTAATCATGAAAGTACTCCTTGGTCGCAAGATCAAGCGGTTCTCTCAAGTATTATTTTATATTTTTTCGGGCTTGGGAAACTCAACTTTACGAAAAAGTTCGACCTGGAGTCTTCTTAAGTTTTTTCAGACTCTCTAAAAATGAAAAACGTCGAGTTTCTCCTATACTTGACTTGTTAAAATTTCATAGTAAAGGACATGTTCGATTACAAACAGGAACGGACCACTCCTTCTTAGGGTTCGAATCTAAACTAAGTTGGACTCATCCGAAGGATGAGCTTATAATCAAGCATATGTTATCCTCCTCAAGCTTGTAAAAAATAAAGAGGTACTTGCCAGAAATGGTGGGGGAAAAGAGAGAAAAATGAGCCTATTTGTTATCCTTTGTCTCAGAAGAAGCCTTAATACCACTCTTGAACACGACACTTTGCATTCACCTGGGTTGGGAAATCCTTTGCCTCACAGTTGATCAAACCACATTGAAAGTCTTCAGCCGGGTATTAACTTTGGGTCAAATGTCACCAAGCCATCTGTTCTGTCATTATGCGTTCAAGAGGTCTCTGCATATAAACCATTCATCTGCAAAATACCCGTCGTCCATCTTGACCATCCCTAAGTCAGTCCTTACAGCTACATTTCTTCAACTTGATCTATGATTTCGTGTTGTGGGCTTGCCTGCAACGGGTCGCTTTCTATTGACATCAGCACATTATCTAGAAAGATGACCCAGAAATCATCAGTACCTTGAAGTCTGCATGCATCAATGGCAGGTTTCTTTCCTTTGACGACAGTTTACATCATTGACTTTCGATCGAAGGATTCCGTGAAATGTTCGACATCAACTCATTCATTCACATCTCATGGATTGTACTGTGTACTTTGAGAACCATTGACATCACTGGTGGTCTCTCTCACGCTTGTTAACAGTTTACATCGTTGACTAGTAATCAAGTGGTTTCTACCATGTTCGACATCAACTCATTTATTCACATGGATAGAATCGTACCTGTTCGGGAAGTAGAAATGAAGACCCTGGATCTAGTTTCCACCATCCAGGCTGCGAGGAGTTTTGTATTCATTATACAGTAGACTAATCATAAACAGATGGCTGCGCCCATACTGTGTCTACAAAAGTCTATGATTATGATGTACTGCGAAATCATTCCTGTATCAGTGCAGTAGTTAGTTTCTTAGTTAAAGTTTTCAATCTGAGTATGGGAATGCCTACCTCAGCGATGATATGATCTTATATATGTATTTTGTGTTGAATACTTGCAGGTTCCGACTGGGCTCTCCGCAAGATAATCCTTGAAATGATAAAGTACTTCACCCTTCCTAGATGATATGAAACCCTTATCTACTACAGGCTTCACACTTTAGGGGGCAATCTGTTACACTAAAATTTGTCACCATGACTATTTGCAGTTAGTATGGCTCCATCAACTGTCATACTATCCTCCTTGGCAAGTCTCATACCTCTGCTCTCCATGTCAAACTCCAAGAAAGAGAGAAAGTCTTTAAAAATCTATATATCTCTGGGTACGCAGTTTCTCTTAGCCTTACCTACGTGTACGCACCCCAAGTTCACAATACCTGTGTACTTGTACGCTCTGTCTATAAAGGAGAGTGTGCGTACTCCTGTAAAGGTCAAAAGGCGCAAGTTTCACTCCAAAAACGTTACTTGTGGTCATTTCTAGAGCATTCTAGAAGCTTGTTTGACGTGTATGGAGCGCCTCCAGATGGTTCATGTATCCCTATGAAAGAGGAACTTATCCCATCAAGAGGGGGCTATCCCATCCAAAGAGGGGCTTATCCCATTGATGGTGGACCTGAATAACTTCCTCTAGAGCACTATAAATACAGGCATTGGGCCAGAGGGAGGAGAGGTTGAAAGCTGAACATTCCTAAGGATAGATGCTGCTGGAATTAGGACTCCCTTGTAAAGCTTGAGAGGAGAGATTCCCATCCTTTCCTAGCCTTATTTGAGAATGGGTGAGCTGATCAAAGTAAAGGAAAACTCTTGCTGGACCCTAGGAGGGACCTGCACAACACCAAGGCTCAGCTTGTAATGGTTTTTTTTGTTTCCACTTAATACAAATGAACTCATTTTTTTCAACAAATTGTTATTCATGATTTGTTTCATATACTCCTTGGTCTGTATGATGGATATGTATTATTTTATGAGTTTATTAGGTGCTATTTAATCTTTTAGCTTGTTAGTGAATGCAGGTTTCGAAGAGGAGGAGCTCATCCGGATCGGCGAGGCTGGACTACTACAAAGCGTTGGACTAAAGGTATGTTAAAATCACCTCATTACTTGTATTCTCAATGCATGTTTAGAGAAAGGTAGTGTTTATTTGTCTTGTTTGTCACTAGAAAGCCTTTGCTTCTAGGGAGGTCAGTTTTCTCCGCATTGTCGACTCTTTCCGCATGACATTTGGAAGAAGCTATTGAAGACGGAGAGGAACCTCCAGTCTTCTTTGAAGATGAATAAGGCACTCTTGTGGTCTTGGGATCAAACTCTGGTATATGAGGTAGAGGGGAAGGTAGTGGAGGAAGTGGAGGTTGAGACGAGCTGAGGGACTGAGATCCAGAACCATCAGATTCCAAAGGAGAGGAAGAAGACGACGAGGACAAAGAGGATGAAGAGATGGCTAACCTAAATCTCAAAAGGATGACCCAGAGCCCATTGGCTCTCCCAGCTGTTCTGCACAAGATGCCAAACAAGCAAAGAGAATGAACATTAAGTTCAACCCTGATAGCGTAGTGAAGGTAGAAGACCATTTAGACAACTTCTACCTACAACTGCAAACCCTTGAGGTACGTTATGACGATGTATCATGTAGATTTTTTCCATGTACATTGGACAACAGTGTATCTTCTTGGTATCACGACCTTCCATACAAGACTGGGGTTCTTTAAAATTTATGTTCCTTGAAAATTTTGTTGATCCCATGCTACTCAAAGAATTGGGAAGCCTCAATATGGAGGGAAAAGAGAAAGTGAAAGATCTCAATCAGAGGTTTATGCATATTTTGAACAAGTTTGCAGTAGACAACAAACCCCATGACTCCATCACTATCGACTATTACACGTATGCACTACCAACCACCATTGCAAAGTTTGTCAAGAGAGCTACAAAGCCAACACTTTTAGAAAGCTACAAAGAGTTTATTACTGTTGAGAAAGACTTACGTGCCATTGGAGTCATGAAGGATGACAAATCAAGGAAAGAATCCAAGGATGCGAGCAGAAAGCCCCATGAAACGGTGAGCAAAGGCATAGACAAGGAAGCAACTAACATTGAGACCCTCACTCACCTTGTCAAGGACTTGACCACTGAAATGTCAAAACTCAAGCAATAGAAGACAGACACATTAGCGAACAGTCATTCACCTAGATAGAGACAGGAAAGTAGTTCATCAACTAATTGATCAAGAAACAACCAGTTCAGCTCCAAATTTTTGCAGAAGCCTATGTTCCAATTCGATCAATGCACTGATCCTAAGTACTATTCCTTCCATGAATAATTTCACCCCAAGAACCCTTGTTTAGATTGGAAGCAAGTTGTTACCTCTATCTATACTCATACATTTGATGCGAATGGTGACATACAGGAGTAGTTGGAAGACATTGATGATAACGAAGAGGTTGCACCTGATGAAGCACCAAGTTCTGGGCATGTGGTGAACGCATACCAAGTGCTCACAAGTAGTCTTGAAGACGAACACCGAGAAGCAACCCCAAAAGCAAAATGATCGTTACCATCTTAGGAGTAAAGGGGCTCTCCATACATTTGAGGAGATGCAAGAGAAGGTGAGACAAATGATAAAGAAGGCCGACCCACCCACTGCCTCAAAGCAACAAACAGAAAGAAAGTCTGAGAAGACAATGGCGAATAAGAGCACGTCCATAGGTAGTGAATTGTAGAACAATCTGCCAGACAACACGAACATTCGTTCCACCTTGAACACCTTAGTGAGTATACCACCTCTAGATTACAACATAGTTGATGACATGAAGAAAAATCGAGTGAAAATCAGTTTGTTCGAGCTAGCCAAAGTCTAGAGTCAGCAAGATATCTTGTTGCACGCATTGGGACAAACAACAATAGATAGCGCAACCTCCACCTGCAAGGGAGAAAGAACACCTCTCGGATCATTATCCATTATGCTCAATACACTTTGGATGGAAGGAGAAAACTTAGGTTGCTCCCCATTCCTTCTTTCATTCAATTTTTTTAGCTACAATGTCCACAATTGCTTGGTTGATTCTGGTGCGACAGCCAATGTCATGTCACTCTCCATTGCTAAGAATATCAATGCACAATGGAGAAAAACATTCGCAAGAATCATCCAACTTGATAGAATGTCAGTATGAGCCTTGGTGAAGTATGAGTCATGGTCATCTGACTATCCCATGACAGTTGAGTCCACCAGTGCATCAACATAGTTGTTGTGTGCATACTAGAAGCATATGTTCTGCTACTTAGCAGATACTAGTCCAGCACGCTTGATGGAAACTTTGCCACAGACTGGTCTCACATGTGGCTTCCGTACAAGGGTAGATGCAACCAAATATGGGTGTTATTGGAGAGGTATATGAAACACAATGTAACTCACCTTAATGGTGAGAATGAACCATTGGCCTTCGAAGAACTCATGTTTGGCAACTACTTCCTGGAAAAGGCATTGGAGTGTTACACGGCCAACCCCAACCTCATCAGACAAGCAGTTGGGGCCCCTTCCTCACCCAACTAATGATAATGAAACTTCTACAGTTTTTTTCTTATAGTAATACTAGTAGCAACAACGGTAGTAGTAGCAGTACCAACATGTCGAACAGTCCATATACAGACAAGTTGTGGGACATGAGTCTTGGAAAATCAGGGACAAATAATGGCTCAAGGATCGAGTGTATCTCATCCATCCAAAACAATGAACCATGCGTGGTTTCAAGTTTTTGAAGTGCTAAGTCACAAACTATGATGCTAAAGAACTCATGCTGAACACACGAAGGACCAACACCATGAATGAATAGAGAAACCTGGGAACCCACCATGATCCGAAGATGGCCAATCTCGATAAAAGTTACAAACTACAGCAACAACCAACTATTGATGACTTTATCGAATAGTACTGAGATGGGTCTGCATGAGTAGATGATGACCTGAGTACCCATTGCACCCGAGCAATCCAACATGAGGTTCCAAGTAAAGGGGGAGACAAGCCATTGCAACAAAGTACAAGTAACACATAGATGTTGTTTGTACTCCTTTTGTTGAAAATATTGACTAACATTTTAAGTGTTTGGATTACTTTCAAAGTTCGTCATCATACTTGGTTTTCTAATTCAATTCCTGCACGTAAGAAATCTGGGTAGATCCGCTTACGCATTGACTTCAGAAACTTGAATCCTTCCCAGAATAAAAAAACTACCTTGTGCCATCATTCGAGCCCATGTTGCACACAGTACCTGAAACAGTGGTGTTTTCTTCACTTGAAGGTCTTCTGGAATGCCACCAGGTTCTGGTAGTGGAGCTCGGTGGACCGACACTGGTCCACGAGAAACTTGGCTCACACATGTATCATTTGCAATCACTTGATGGGAGGATTGATAATCTTCCTGTCAAAGGCCAAGTCCTCAAACACTAGTTTCAGTAGGTCGGGCCACGCCCATGCCATGTACATAGTCTTCTTTCTACTTACTATTTTCATTTGGTTTTTTTTGCTTACTATCTTTACTTTCGCTTTGTTTGATTCTGCTTACTATTTTTGTTCACGTTCATTTTGTTTGTTTGATATATTGCTATTTTTGTTTCTGGAAATAAGTGTTTCCAACTACTATGTTTTGGCTTTTGAATAGAGTATGTGGCTGATGTTTGAAGAGACTTGTGACACTGTAGCACTTGGCTCGTCTTGTGTCCATTTTATCTGTGCTTGGTTAGAACCCTCGGTCAATAAAGTCCTGATGGAAAATACAAACCGTCTGTAAGGGAAGTTGTTGTCCAACTGTGAACTTGTGTCCACACTGGGAAGCCCCATGCCTATACTCAACTTTCTACTCTGTGTGTTTAAGCTAATCTAACTAGTAGAAATGGAGAAGGGGAAAAATCTAAACGAGCAAACCTATGTCAGAGGCCTTACATGCTTCTCTGAAGGAACAACCTCTTCTTCTCTCAATAAGTTGGGATCCCTCTTCTGCCCCAAAAATAAATAAGTGCCTATGCACAGTTCTCTTAAAAAAAAAAAATACAACGGTGAAACAAGAGAAAGGCTTCGTATGTAGAGAGGTGAAGCATGCAAGTCCACCGGGGTACTGACTAGGCTCGTTGGTAGTGGAGAAATGTGTGTTTTCCTACGTGACTCCATCGGGGTACTGTCCAGGCCTAATGGTAGTGGATAAACACCAAAAATGAAAACTTATACTCTAAAAATATTCAACTCGCGAGCTAAACTACCCTTCCTGGATTTGAAACACTGAGATCTAAGTTGAACTTTTGATTGTGTTTGACTGTGTTGGAAAAGGGTGAACCATGTATGTCCATGGGGTAAGTGGAAAAACTGAAGTAACCTACATAACAATTCAATAATTCCTGAAATACCAAGGCCTTCTGCTGGCAATGAACTAAAACAGAGAAGCTAGAGTTCTACCTGTGTGTTGCCAAGTGTTGTAGCGGCTAGAACCACCCTCCAAAACTTTGGCCTGCCCCAATTTTAGAGCCTCCCCTGAAGAGTTTCTCTTGATGATTGCACACTCTCGGGCTCACTCCCTAAGCTCGTGTGAGTATTTATATTCTTCTTGCCTATTCACTACATCAAGGTCTCTGCATGATGATGTCCAACTCATGCTCGCGACTGTGTTCTGGTTATGCTCAAAGTCTTTTCTTCCTATGTGTCTGTTGTGTTCAACATGAAAGCATATGTCACACTCACACACGTATTCACATTCATTGTCGTGCAAGCGTCATCTTAATCATGAACGATCAATCACAAGTGTCGCGGGTGTCGCTTGCACCGTCGGTTAGTCATGTTGAAAATGTGTGTCTCGATGGTTTGGTCATTTTGTCATCAAGTCATGAAAGTGTGTGTTCATATGATCACCTATGCATATTTTGACCATTCACACACTTAGTCATTTTTTCTAAAGTTCTGACGACCAATCACCTCACTGATAGCCAGATCATCACCCTATTTTTGACTTGATCAACTATCAACTAGAACAACGTAGAATCACCAAGCTAGTTCTTTCAAGCTACGTTGCCCACAAGAAACTTGAGCAACACTCGTGTTGGCTACCCAAACAGTCAACTAACTTTTCATCTAAGAAATTGTGTAGTGCTCATGAGTAGGCATCCGTATGCCCACTAGTCATCTCAGCTCAGAAATTGCACATATATGATTAGGAGGTCGGCCTCTTGGCCTTATTGCCATTTTCCCAGCTAGTTGCTCCTAGCAACAGACTGAATGTTCCCTCCAGGATTTGCATTTTTTTTCTACCAGTGACCCCAGCAGCCAACTGGTATTTCCCTCTACGAATTGCACAGTTATGGCTTCCAGACTCCCAGGCAGTTCCCCAGGAAAAGTTGTGCAATCCCTGCCTATTGACCCTTCATGCAACCCAGCCCATTCCTCTAGAAAATTGTGCAAATTTGGTTTTCGAACCCCTACTAACTGTTCGTTCAATAAAATTCATAGAGCATGCCTACCTTACTCTCTTGCAACCTATAATGTCCCTCTCAAAATTTGCGCAATTTTACCTCCCAGCCGAGCCAGAGCTTGCAGACAGTCACTATCAACTCAGATTGTGTGTCTCCAACCCTTAGTGACTCATATGCAGTTTTCATCAGTAGTTTCCCAGAGCCATCATCCCGTATCACAGCCCCGCTGCCTCTCTCAGTCACCTGCATTCGAATGATCATGTGTCATGGTAGACTAGGAGGTTTTGGATTTGATGTTGTCTCGTCATAAGTGACTGCAAGTATAGGTACACTAACAAACATGTCAAGTCGATGAATAGGATGAACGAAAGGAGCACATGCAGATGGACAAGTTTGCCAACAGACGAATGAATGAGCATGCGAAGCAGATGAACGTGATGAACATGAACCTTTGCGAGCAAGTGAAACTGTCAAGCCTTCCATCATGAAATCAAGGAACAACATGTTAAAGCTTCGTCAAGCGAACTAAGGACCATCGAAGACTCCATGCACTTTGCCATGCGAAGGTGAAGCTGTGATACACCATGAAAACATCCATCACTCAACAAATCTATAGCTTGACATGCACTCCACCAGCAGCACGAATGTACCAACATTTTCTTGTCAAGTCATGTCGAGTCGAGTCATGAGTCATGTTGGCCACATCTCCACTATGGGATTTTTGTCTATCAATGTGATGTAACATGGAAGTCCAAGAGGCCCACTTTTTGAACATAGAGTCATGTAAGTTGAAAAGTCATGGAAGTCGAGTGGTCATGAAGGTAGTTGAACAACCACAAGGGTCAGTTTAACCCTTGACTATAAATACCCCCCTCATTTGTGCATGAAAGGACTTTTCACCTAAGCTCCTCCCACATACCCAAGAGAGTCTGTAATATTTTCTTTGAGGAGTAAGTAGTGGCTCCAATGCCCCGCTGATGGGGTTAGTGATGTATGGTGTAACGATGTGTCTTGGAGCTTTCACTTAATTCAGAAGCCTGCTAACAAGCCAATAAGTTTTCACACATGTATTGTATTTGTTGTAAGACTAATGTTTAACACTTGCAATGCATGTTTCCTTAACCTGTGTTCTACATCTGAACTGATCCATTTGTTGTAATGCATAATTTAATAATGGAAATGTGTTTTATATGCTGTTAATGTTTTCCCGTCCGTGCCGATTGCTTTTTCGGACATGAGACAGATCTTTCATATGAACCTTTTTGTAACAACTATTGCACTCATTTGGACTGATCCGTGAGTGTTGTACGTTTTATCTTACCTTTATGTTGTGACTTCCACATCCAAGTGGAATTCTCTGCCAGAAGTTGTGTACGTCCTTTGTGTTGTGTGTTCCTAGCCGAGTTAGGACAGATCCCTTTAAACCTGGAACTCACCTTCACCTTCTTCCCCTCACACTAAAAGAACCATTGGAACAAGTACACTTACACTCACCAGGCACGAGAACATCACTTCTCGAAGACAAAGCAAACCACTCTCTTGTGCTGACAAGCAAGAGTTGAGGCAAATCCTTAAGATAATGGAAATTAGGCCATCATACCAGATGGGACTCCCACACTAAATGGTGTGAGGTCTAGTTGGGACTTCACACCAGGGTGATCCCTTGAATTTTGGCAGGTCCAACACTGTCAATAGGTATGTGGAATACCCTCACTAAGGTATTCAAAAATAACAATGATGCCAGTAAATTGGCATTAAGGGACAAGCTCAGAAACATCTGATTGCAGAATGGAGAAACCATTCCACATTACTCCTTGGGTTCACTTAGTGTCGAGATGAGATTGGAGGAGTTGGAGAAATTATTTGCTCTCTAGAACTAGTGATATATCTCTCCTTTGTCTTCTAAAGTCATGGCACATCTACTAGGAATATGTGAATGGAAGAGATAAATTACCAAATTGGGAGAGACTTCGGTCTAATTTGGTGTAGGAAGAAATTCAATGGAACACTAGAGAAGGAGTAACATACAAATTTGAGAAGGAAGGGAATTTTGCGTTGGTCGAAAGGGCTATAAGGGAAAGGGAAATAAGGCCCAAAACAGACTAGAGACCAGCTAGAACAATGGAAAGATTAAGGAATTGAGCAAGATAAAAAAAAAAAATCGCTGCCATGAATTTGGGCATTACACAACAACATGTTCGCACAAGATTTCTAACAAGAAGCCTTTAAGAGGAGAAGGAGCTGAAGCACTTCCCTCAAACTTCGAATTAGACTTCACCTTGATTGCATGTATGGAAAATACTCTAATGGGAAGTGTGTTGTGTCTATATTTAAGTGCCTCGTTCCATATGACATGATGTAAACAATTCTTCAGTAGCCTAGAGGAGAAGGATCTCCATATGCACATAGAATTTGGGGATGATGGGTGGTATAGTACCAAAGGAATTGGTACCGTAACCTTTAAGAGGGAGGCATGCTCCCATATTCATTTGAAATATGTCATGTATGTACTTGGGATGAAGAAGAACTTGATCTCTATAGCTGTATTGGAGGATCATGGCCACGATGTTGTTTTCAGTAAGGTGAAATCTTTTTTGAGACATGTAGCTACTGGGAAAGTGAAATAGATAGGAGATTTTATGAAGAAACTATAAAACTTAAGTGGATGCTTGTGGTGCACTAAGTAGTAAGGTAGGAGAAGTGTAGAGTTGTGATGTTAGAGAACTCTGGCATAGAAACATGGGACACTTACAACATGGGGCCTTAAAAATCATGTAACATATTACCACCAATCTCTGGAAATGCACCCTTGACGAACATGATATCTGCAAGGGATGCACATTGGGGAAATATGTTAAATCCACCTTCCATGACCAATCTAACAGATATGGAGTAATCTTGGATTGAGTCTACTATAATGTATGTGGACCATTTTCTACAACCTCTACAATAAAACACAAGTATTATGTCATTTTTGTTGATGACTTTTCAAGAAAATGTTGGACCTTCTTCATATGGAAGAAGGATGATTTTCTCTCAAAATATGTTGAATTCAAAGAATTAGTTTAAAAGGATGATGGTCAGAAGTTGAAAGACCTGAGAAGTGATAATGAAGGAGAATATGTATCTAGCACATTTAAGGACTTTTGTGCGAAAGAGGGTATTAGAATAAAATTGATAGCACCTCAGAACCCACAACAAAATGGCGTGGTTGAAAGGAAGAACAAAAGAATAGTGGTAGTAGCAAGAGCCATGTTGCATGATCAGGGGTTGCCATTACACCTCTCAGTAGAAGCATGCAACAACACAATTTATTTGTAGAACCAGAGTCCTCATATAACACTTGTCATGATCACACCCAAAGCTTTCTATGGGATGAATCTAGTTGTATCTCATTTCATAATTTTTGGAGCTACTGTGTATTTTCATGTCTCCAATGATAACAGGAATAAACTTGAGCCGACGGTTGAGATCGAAGTCTTTGTAGGATACATATAGACACCACATAACTATAAGGTGTATTTTCATCACCCAAGGTGACAATAATGAAGTGAGATGCCAAATTTTATTAGGAGAAGGCTATGATTCTCTCTAAAGTGAGAGCTGAGTATCTCATCATAGGAGGAGCTTATATTTCTTAAGGAGGATGTTAGAAAATTATATATTACAGAGCAATGGAACACATCAAATATTGCAGAAATATAAACATAGAAAACACATAAAACAAGAGAGACAGAGATATATGTGGTTCACCCAGTCTGGGCTATGTCCACAGAGAAATAACCAGTCCTTCCTTTTATATTATCCAGCAAACTGAAGAGATACAACCTCTAGCAAATCCGCTGTAACACCCTCGTCGCTCTCAATCTCCTCTCTCTTTCTCACTCAGAATACAGATCTACATAGATGCAATACAATTCCCTCATATATAGTGAGGGGTTGCCTTCTAGGGCAAAAAACCCTAAATTAAACGTAACTTCTACCGTCAGATCTCTACCTAATGAACAGCCCAGATTGACTAGAAATTACTATACTTTTACAAGGCAATTTTACATCTATTCTTAGCTTCGGGGGTGCTTCCCCCGAAACCCCCCGCCAGGGGGGGGCTCCCCAACAGTCGCAGCCGCCCCCCCTTGGACCCCCCTGCAGCGAATATTTTATGGGCGGCGTCGCCGCCCCATTTCAAACTGGGGTCCAATGCGGCGATAGCTTTGAATATAGAAGATAATCAGGATCCACACCCAACAATCTCCCACTTGGAGACTGATTATAGCAACTCCACTACTGCTTCATTTGCTGGACAATGACTCCTCTTTGGACCTCGTTGTTTCTCATCTTCTTCATCATACTTGAAGATCAATTGAAACTGAGCATATTCTCAGTTTCTCCCTGGTTACAACTTTTGTTAGCATATCTGCAAGATTCTGGCTAGTGTGTATCTTTTCCAGCTTCAACTCTCCATCTTCCAACATTCATCGTATGAAATGGTACTTGAGCTGTATGTGTTTAGTCCTAGAATGAAATGTTGAGTTCTTTGCAAGATGAATGGCACTTTGGCTATCACTGTATAACGTGCCCATATCATGCTCCTTACCCAATTCACCATAAACCTTTGTAACCAAATCATTTCTTTACTAGCCTATGTAGCAGCAACATACTCTTCTTATGTTGTTGAAAGTGCAACAACACTTTGGATTTTTGAAACCCAACTAACAGTTGTACCACCTATAGTAAATACATATTCTGTAGTGCTCCTTCTGTTATCTCTGTCACCTGTCATATCTGCATCAACATATCCCTGTAGACAAATGTTTGAACCACCAAAGCATAATTCTTGATTTGTGGTACCTTTCAAATATCTGAGAATCCATTTCACTGCCATCCAATGTTCCTTTCCTGGATTGTTCATGTACCTGCTTACAACTCCCATTGCATGTGCAATATCAAGCATTGTGCAGACCATTGCATACATTAAGCTTCCAACTACTGATGCATATGGAACTTTAGACATATAATCCATGTCTTCTTGGGTCTTTGGGCACACTTCCTTACTAAGTTTGAAATGGCTAGCAAAAGGTGTACTAACTGGTTTTGCATTGTGCATATTAAATCTTTTCAACACCTTTTGTATGTATTCATTCTGAGACAATGTTAATTTGTGATTTTTCCTGTTTCTAGTGATTCTCATACTAAGGATTGTTTTTCCAGCTCCCAAATCCTTCATTGCAAATGAATTTGCCAATTTTCTTTTGAGCACATTTATTTCCTGCATGTTAGACCCTGCAACAAGCATGTCATATACATACAATAACAATATAATATAGCTGCCATCATTTTGCTTTTTCAGATAAACACAATGATCATAGTGACATCTAGTATAACCTTGTTCAGACATAAAATTGTCAAATTTTAGATACCACTGCCTTGGAGCCTGTTTTAAGCCATACAAGTTCTTCTTCAACCTACACACTAGTTTCTCCTTCCCTTTCACCTCATATCCTTGTGGCTACTGCATATATATCTCTTCCTCCAAATCTCCATGGAGAAGGTTGTCTTTACATCTAACTGCTCAAGATGCAAATCTTCAACTGCTACTAGACTTAGAATAGTTCTGATTGAAGTCATTTTAACAACAGGAGAAAATATTTCATCAAAATCAATACCTTTCTTCTGTGCAAACCCCTTCACCACAAGTCTAGCTTTCTACCTCTGTTTTCCTCCATCTTCTTTTTTCAGCCTGTAAACCCATTTATTTTGCAATGTAGTTTTACCTGTAGGCAACCTGACTAAGTCCCAAGTCTAGTTATGCCTTAAGGAGTCCATCTCTTCTTCCATGGCTAGCTCGCACTTCTTCCTGCTTTCAACCTGCATTGCTTCTTCATAACATTTGGGTTCACCAGAATCAGTCAACAATAAATAATATAATGAAGGAGAGTATCGTTCAGGGGGTCTACTTATCCTGGTAGATCTTCTAACACCACTTTCAGGTGTTTAGGGTGTCTGTTGCTATTGTGGTGGTTGTTGATTATTATTATTTTCAGGCATCTTTACTTTTTCAGTGATCTCATCAAGGAATGTGTATTCCTTGTTTTCTTTTTCCTATTTCTTTTCCTACAACTGATTCTTATACAAGACCTTTTCATTGAATATTACATCTCTACTCCTAATGATTTTGTGATTTTCATAATCATATAAGCGATAACAAAAATCATTAACACCATATCCAATAAAGGTACATTTCTTTGACTTTGCCTCAAGCTTTGTTCTATTTTCTTTATTAATATGGACAAAGGCCTCACAACCAAAAGGCTTTAAAAAAGAGTAGTTTACCTTTTTACCTGTCCATGATTCCTTTGGAACACCACCATCCAAGGAACTTGAAGGCTCTATGTTTGTTAGATAAACAGCAGTATCTACAACATCTGCCCAAAATTGTAAAGGAAATCCTGCATGCAATCTCATGCACCTTGCATGCTCCATGATTGTTCTGTTCATCCTTTCTGACACACCATTTTCTTGTGGTGTTCTTGGAACTGTCTTCTCTCTGTGAATTCCATGCTCTGAACAGTACCTATCAAAATCTTTGCTCCAATATTCACCTCCATTGTCTAATCTAAGACACTTCAATTTCTTTCCTATCTCAATCTCAACCAAAGCTTTCCATTTCTTGAAAGTATCAAATACATCAGATTTATTCTTAATACAATAAATCCAAGATTTTCTAGTTGCATCATCAATAAAAGTAACATAATAATGAGAGCCACCAAGAGATGATACCTGAGCAGGTCCCCATACATCTGTATACACAAGCTCTAATTTTTTTATCTTCTTTTGTTTCCCAACTCTCAGAAATCTGACTCTCTTATGTTTTCCATAAAAGCAATTCTCACAGAAGTCCAAATCAACATTCTTCAAACCCGGCAACAAATTCCTTGAGTGAAGAATCTTCATCCCCTTTTCACTCATGTGTCCGAGCCTATGATGCCATAATGCTGCATCTGCTCCTTTGGAAGTTAAAGCATTAACATAGTTAGAAATACCATTGCATAAATACAATGTACCAACCTCTTTTCCTTTTGCTATTACCAGGGCTCCTTTGGTGACCTTCCAAGCATTATCTATGAAAGTTGTCACACAACCTTCACTACCAAACTGCCCTGTTGAAATCATAATTTTCTTTAGATCTGGAACATGCCTTACCTCCTTTAATAGCCATTGGTTTCCATTTTGACGTTTTACAAGAACCTTACCAATTCCAACAATTTTACAGGGTTTATCATCACCCAAACGAACTTGTCCAAAATCTACTTGAACATAGTCATGAAAATATTTCTTATCAGGTGTGGCATGGAATGAGGCCCCTGAATCTACTACCCAGGAATCAGTAATATTTTTGAAAGAAAGAATCAAAGCATCTTGTAACACCTCATTTGTCACATTTGCTTCATGATTGTTTTCTTGTTGTGCATCTCCTTCTTTTCCCTTCCGAGATCTATAGTCTTTCTTTAGGTGTCCTTTCTTTCCGCATTTCCAGCACACTATCCCCGATCTAGACTTGGATCTACCTTTCCTTGATTTACTGCAATATCCTGAGATCTTTCCTCTTTCCATTTTTCTTCCCTTAGATTTTGCACTCAAAACATTACCCGATGTCTCACCGGAGATGTTGCCTCGCATTTCCTCACTAGGGATAGCACCGACAAAATCATGAAACTTTAAAGTACTAGATCCAGAAACAGAGTTACTAATGGCCATTACTAAACCATTCCAACTTTCTGGTAATGAGCACAAGAATAACAGATCTTTAACTTCATCATCAAAGTTTACCCCTATAGAACATAACTGACTTGTAACAGTATTAAAATCATTTAAATGGTTTGCAACAGATCCACCTTCCGACATCTTCATATTAAATAACCATTTCATAAGAAATGCCTTGTTTGAGGCCGAGGGTTTTTCATATAGTTTCTCCAATGCCTTAAAAAAAACCCTCTGTCATTGTTTCCTTCGAAATGTTGAAGGTGATCGATGCTGCGAGGCACAACTGTACTATTCCGAGTGCCTTACTATCGAGAAGGTTCCATTCTTCATTTGTCATACCCATCGGCATCTTTGTTTTTCCACCCAATGGTAGGTCCAGATCTTTTTGATACAGATAATCTTCCATCTGCATCTTCCACAACGAGAAGTTTTGGTCGTTAAATTTCTCGACCCTAAACTTACCATCTTCCTCCATTGCTCTCACTTGAATGAGGAACCCTTCTTTCCTGTGATTTTATCAGCCAAATAGACCTTCGGCTCTGATACCAGTTGTTAGAAAATTATATATTACGGAGCAATGGAACACATAAAATGTTAGGCCCCTATACTACTAGTGTAACCCCTTATTGTTATTAGTACAACCCACTTATTATATTTATGTACCCATGTAGTGCCCATATTGTTACTATTGTGCCCCATAGAAGCCCACTATTGTTATTATTATGCCCTTACATTATTATTGTTATGTCAGCTCTGATTATGTTATGACCCCTTAGACTCCTATATATAGAAAGGAGGTCTTTTCATTTGTCTCATCCAAGAATTTGTCATTTATGTAATTCAAAGGAGGTTGCCCCCTCAAATAGGCTGAATTCTAAGGCGTTGATCTATCTTTTCTATCTTTTCTTGAGCTGGTTTCATAACATTTGGTATCAGAGCTTTGGATTCTACGGTTTCGCTGCTCCAAACAGGTCATCGTGGCATTTTCGCTATAACTTTTTTTCTGCGATGTTTCAGAAGTTACAAAAAAAACCCGTTAGAGAAGAAATCACGCTGAACCTTGGGTCCGAATTTTAGAGCTTTTCGCGCTATATTTGCAGAGCTATGATCTGAGGAAGTTGGTCTTTTTGCAGACTCCTGAATTACATTCCAAATAGGTGACCTGGGGAAAATCGTCATAACTTTCTCTCTGGGGATCGGATTGAAATTTCGTAAGAAGGTATAGAAAGAGGACAAACTTTAGTTTCGTTTATGCATTGTTTAGATCCAAAGGTTGAAACAGTGACTCGTGGCACATCGTACAAGTTCACTCTACTAAACTAGTCTATAATCAAGTCACTGTGGAAGATTTCACATAACTCTTTCTTGGAGAATCCAATTTGGATCAGACTGGTGGCATTGGAAAGAGGACACAGAGTGCTACTATAGATCACAATTTCAAAACTTAAAGATCCGAAAGTACAACGTTACAGTCTTTTCAAGATCGAGCTCCTGAAATCAAGAAAAAGCAAGATGAGGAAGTTTGATGGCAAGGATCCGGTAAATTGGATACTTCAGATGGAGCAATATTTTGATCTACATGGTGTACCACTGTTACAAAAGGTATGTATTGCATCTTCATATTTAGAACTGGATCAATTTTTATGGTATGAAGGGCTTTTTTCTCGTAAACAACTTGTTACGTGGTCAATTTTCACGGAGGAAATGATAGCACATTATGAGGATACACAGAGAAACACCTTCTTTAGAGCAACACCACAACAATTGGAAATAGTAAAAGGGCTTTGTGACATAATGGAAAGAAAAATTATGGAAACCAGGAAGCATACCCCTCACAACTATAAAGATGGAAGTGTTGTTTCTCCTAGCCTTCCACAACCTATAAGGGTTACACCACAACAATTGGAAGAAAAAAGAGAAAAAGGGCTTTGTTACAATTGTGATAGAAAATGCACTAAAGGTCATAAGTGTGTTGAGAAGAAATTATTTTACATAGAATATGAATAGGAGGAAGAAAAGGATCAAGAAACATCAAAAGAAGAAGATATATGCCAGGACCCCACCCTAGAGAAAGAAGAAATGAATTAGACGATATCTTGTAAGGCATTGGCAAGAATTACCAGTCCTCAAACTCTCAAGATAGAAGGACATATCAAGAAGAAAAAGGTGCAAGAAGTGAAAGATCACATCGAGAAAGAAGAAATGAATTCAACCATATCTTGTAATTCATTGGTCGAAATTACCACTCCTCAAACTATCAAGATAGAAGGACATATCAAGAAGAAAAATGTTCAAGAAGTGAAAGATCACATCAAGCATCAAGAAATGAATCCGAACATATCTTGTAAAGGATTGGAAGAAATTACCACTCCTTAAACTCTAGAGATAGAAGGACATATCAAGAAGAAAAAGGTTCAAGCAGTGAAAGATCACAACGAGCATCAACAACAAGTTCTCCAACTTTTAAAGGATAACGCCACTTCGGTGCAAAATCAAATGAAACAACAGGTAGATCAACATTGTAGTGAAAAATGTTTTGATGTAGGTGATTGGGTATTTTTACTACTACATCTCAAGCAAGCTATTTATGAGAAGGAAATGTTGGCAATACTACATGCACTTAAAAAATCGCGACATTACCGAGTGGGAAGACTCTTCAAGGATGAGGATGTGGAAGCATTTTTTTGTGCTATTTCTATTATCCAACTAGATTGGATAAATGAAGCAAGGGATGAATGGAAGAAGGACGAAGAAGTATGGCCACTTATTCAAAAGTTGCAAAAGATCCCAATTCAAACAATATTGTCAGAAATTGAAGAGGAAGGAAAAATCATATTGGAACCTGGAGCAGTCACAAAAACAAGAACCCGAAAGCTACGAAATCGATCAATTTCAGAGTATCTCATCAAGTGGAAGAACTTACCCGCTGAAGATTCCACATGGGAGGACAAGAATTTTATACAGAAGCATCAAGAACTACTCAAGCGTTGAGGACAACGCTTTTTGAAGGAGAAGGGCATGTTAGGCCCCTATACTACTAGTGTAACCCCTTATTGTTATTAGTACAAACCACTTACTATATTTATGTACCCATGTAGTGCCCATATTGTTACTATTGTGCCCCATAGAAGCCCACTATTGTTATTATTGTGCCCTTACATTATTATTGTTATGTCGGCTCTGATTATGTTATGACCCCTTAGACTCCTATATATAGAAAGGAGGTCTTTTCATTTGTATCATCCAAGAATTTGTCATTTATGTAATTTAAAGGAGGTTGCCCCCTCGAAGAGGCTGAATTCTAAGGCGTTGATCTATCTTTTCTATCTTTTCTTGAGCTGGTTTCATAACATAAAATATTGCAGAAATATAAACGCATAAAACAAGAGAGACACAGATTTACGTGGTTCACCTAGTTTGGGCTACATCCACGGAAAAACAATCAGTCCTTCCTTTTATGTTATCCAGCAAACTGAAGAGATACAACCTACAACAGATCTGCTGTAACACCCTCGTTTCTCTCAATCTCCTCTCTCTTTCTCACTCAGAATACAGATCTACATTGACACAATACAATTCCCTCATATATAGTGAGGGGTTGCCTTCTAGGGAAAAAAACCCTAAATTAAACATAACTTCTACCATTAGATCTCTGCCTAATGAACGGCCCAGATTGACTAGAAATTACTATACTTTTACAAGGAAATTTTACATCTATTCTTAGCTTCGGGGGTGTTGCCCCTGAAACCCCCTACCAGGAGAGGGCTCCCCAAAGGTCATAGCCACCCCCCCTTGGACCCCCCCATGCAGCAAATATTTTATGGGCAGCGTTTCCACCCCATTTCGAACTAGGGTCCAACGCAGTGATACCTTTGAATATAGAAGATAATCAAGCTCCACACCCAACATAGGAGCCTCATGTAGAGCTTTAGGAGGTTTTGCAACAGCCACATGTAGAGGAGTAGATAAGAGGCCAAGTGGAGGCACCCACTGAACAAGAATCTTCCATAGAGGAGAGGAATGAAACTAGAGAAGCTGACAAATCGGTACATGATGCACGGAAGCATGTGGGAGCTCCTTCATCTTAGCTCAGGAAAAGGAGGTAACCAGATAGGAACATTGGGTATATGGATCTCATTACAGATCTTATTGAGTCATTGCCTTCTTCATTTGAGGAAGAAATTTCTCAACCAGTGTGGGTGGATGCCATGGTGGAGGAGTATGACTCCAACAAGTTAGTAGTTTGTTCTAAATGGATCGACAAAGTGAAGAATGCAACTGATCAGAGCATCGAGAAGTACAAGGCAATATTTGTGGTTAAAGGCTTCTCTCCGGTAGAGGGAATGGACTATGAGGAAACATTTGCACCAGGGGAAAGATATTCCTCGATCATAACCATTCGATCATTAGCTACACAAAGAGTGTGTAATATCCACTAGATGGATGCAAAGACCACCTTTCTCGATGGTGTTGTCGAGGAGGAAATTTACATAGAGCATCCAAAGGGATTTGAGACATATGACTGGGAAACATGTGTAGAATCAAAGGAGCATTGTCTGGTCACAAAAAAACACCCTGAGCATGGTACACTCAGATTTATACATATCTCAGTGGATTGGGCTTCACTAAAAGTGAAGCATATGAAAACCTATATCACATAATTGTGGTCTATGGCAAGTTGCTTATCTTGGTATTGTATGTTGATGAATTTATACTTATAGGAGATGGGAATTTGATCTAGTCATGTAAGGAGGACCTTGTAAGGGAATTTGAGATGAAGGATATGAGCTTGATACATTAATTCCTTGGGCTGGAAGTATGGCAAGGTGATCGTGAGATGTTTGTGAGTCAAGGGAAGTACACCTCTAAATGCTTCAGATATTTACATGGAGAACTCCAAGATTATGGAAACACGTGTACCTACAAACTGGGGGAGGGAGAGTGCTTCTTTAGGAGAGGAAGTAGATGCTACCATCTACAGATAACTTGAGTGATCCTTGATGTATCTGGGGAAAACAAGGCCCAACATATGTTATGCATCTAATCTGTTGATTCAAGCCATGGTGAAGCCTACGAAGCTTTATTGGAAGGAAAAGAATCATTTGTTGAGTACCTCAGAGGCACAACAGAGTATGGCATATGGTACAAGAGGAAAAATGGAGTGAAGCTCCAAGGCTTCACTGATGCGGACTGGGCAGGGAGTCCATTAGACAAGAAAAGTACTTTGGGTGCTAGCTTCAGTGTTGGGTCTACAACTATTTCCTAGTATAATAGGAAACATAGGTATGTCGTACTCAACTCAACATAGGCTGAATACATGGCTACAGTCAGAAAGCATGTGAGGCCATATGGATGAGGAAAATACATGTGAGTCTTTTAAATCAACAGATGGATTCAACAACGATTTATTTTGATAATCAGAGTTGTATCAAACTCTTTAAGAATCCATTATTTCATGACAGATCCAAGCACATTGATATCAAGTACCATCACTTGTAGAACTGTGTGCATAGAAGAATTATGACGATACAATACATTCCAACTAAGAAGCACGATGAAAATATATTAAAAAAGGCATTGTCAAGATGAAAATTCAAATTCCATAGGCGCACGATATGGGTGGTGCAAAATCCCTTTCTTTCTAAGAGGGTGTGTTAGAAAATGTAGCAAGAAAGGTTAAATTTGACTTGTTCCTTAGTCAAATTTAGTAATTCAATTTTCCAAATCAGCAAGACGCTTTGCATGGCAATTAACTCGTGTGACATGGCCTTGTCTGCTTATTTACTCAGTAAATCCAAGTTATAGGCTAGAAGTAGAGATGTGCATGTAGTGTTGTTAAAAGTTAGCAATATAATTAAGTTATTTTTAGTTTGACTAAGTTAGCTAAGCTCAAGAAACTAGTCGAGTCAGTTGAACGTCAGTTGAGTAGTAGAATTGTTGTTAACTCAATGACTTCTCAGTTAAACTAGTCAATAAGCTAGAAATAGACCAAACATGCATGGAATTCAAATTTCCAAACTGCAGTGGAGGAAAAGGCATGTTGTAATTATTAATTGTATACTAGTTGAGTGTACATGTTGGGAATTGAGGCAGACAATCAATTACTTGGGATTTGCACAAGGAAATAATGAATTCCCCTATTATTTAGGAGTTATTTTCCTCAAGAATTGTGCAAGGAAATAGGAGAAATATGGGGCCTTGATTTGACTGATTGTTGGCAAGAGAAGGACAATCAGTAAGAGAATAGGTTTATAGTGTAGGGTATGTTTCAGGATTGAAGTAAGACACTATAATAGTTTCTCATTCTCATATGATAAATGAAAAGAAGTGGAAGGGTTTTTCCCTGTTAGGTTTCCCTATAAATAATTGTGTTCTTATGTTATTTTAATGGTCGCATGTTATTTCATGTGTTTCCAAATTTTGATTTTCATTTCGCAGAATAGTAGAGGAAAGTTGTAATCTCTTGTCTTCAGTTTGAATACATCAATAGTAGAAAATTTATATTAATTTATACACTCTTAGGGTGTTGTAGGGTACACATATCTTAGTGATGGGTGGCTAAAAATGTTCCCAACACTCCTAGTTCAGCCTGGACCACACCCTTAGACTTTAGGCTTCTCACCCAAAATAAAAAAACATTTGGCCAAGTGTATTGACCCTACCCTTACCTCAGGTTTGATCACTAGGGTCAATGGATTATGGTTAGTGTCTATACACACAATATGGTTTCACTAGGGTGTGGTTTCACTAACACTCACTAGGTGTTGGACTTGCTAGCATGTCAACAAGGTCATGTTCTCCCACTTTCTCTCGACCTCGAAAACATAGTGTATATGGACTAGAAAGAAAGCTAGGTTAGGTTCATAAAGCAAAACTACAACTATTATGCACCCACCCTCCTGTAATTTCAAGGAGGCTCGTGGCCCAATTCCTGATACCTAAATTCTCAATTTTGACAAAATCACTAGCGTAGGGATCGGTTAAACTAGGTATACCCATAAATTTTGAAATCAACTAACTGAATATGAATATATAATTTCACATTCAACATGCACGTAATAATGAATAACATATTCTAGGCACACTTTAAAATTCATGTGCATACATGACACCATTCTAATCATGAAGATAGAGTGAGCATCAAAACTCAAACATTCATTTACATTTACAAACTGGCAAGATATTGCACCATTCACAATGTAACAAGATTCATCACACACCATAAGGAAATACACATATGCAATGTACAAGTATTTGTGTGTTTAATCATGACTGAAAAATGAAAGAAGGACTTCAATGCTCCACCCAATTGTAAGCCAACCACATTGCAATCTTTCTTGCAATTGATTGCCCTCAGCTAGATCCAAAGTCTGAGAGGATGCATATTAAGGGAAATTGAAACTCAAGGCTTAATCACATAACCATGAGAAGGATTGCATTGTTTAGTTATTTTATCAACTGCTTTGGAATAGTAAGCACCAAAGTGACTCACCAACCGAACAAAACAACAGACAAGTTGTCTCTAATCATATCAGCAAAGATCGAAATGATAGACGAGGAATTTATGTCTAGGAAATCTCGTCAGGAAAAGTTGTCGTGTTCTTCAGAGTCGGATACTCCCACAAAATGAAGACCCCAACAAATTGTTGTATGTATATAAGGTAACATAAATGGTAAGTGAAATAACAACCTCGATATAGGTGCGGGACAATAGTAGCCTGCAAGCTAGTGGACTTAGGGCACATTATCAGAGTCAATTTTGCACTTGTTAGATAATATTGTCTTAAATTGATATGTTTTTGTCTTCATTATCAATTGTCTTAAATGGGCTTCATCTTAAATGTCCATTGTTTTAAATATAAAGTTTTGTCTTAAAATATTTTTGTCTCAAACTATTTTTGTCTTAAATATAAAGTTTTGTCTTAAAATATTTTTGTGTTAAACTATTTTGCCTTAAAATATTTTTGTCTCAATCTATTTTTGTCTTAAAGTTAAAGTTTTGTCTTTTGATATTTTTGTCTTCTATTTTTGTCTTAAATATAAAGTTTTGTCCTAAAATATTTTTGTCTCAAACTGATTTTGTCTTAAAGTTAAAGTTTTGTCTTTTGATATTTTTGTCTTAAATATAAAGTTTTTCTTAAAATATTTTTGTCTCAAACTAATTTTGTCTTAAATTTTATATTTAAGACAATTCAATTGATATTAAATTTTAATGTAAAACAACTAAAATAAAAAGTAACTTTTTTAGACAAAAGATTTCTTGTCTTAAAAAAAAGTACTCAATAGCATTTAATATTTCTTCATCTTCCTACCTTTCTCATAAGGGAATCAAGTCACAACAAGCTCTGATACCATGTTAGAAACTAAAGAGAACAAAGATAACGATTAAACATACAACACCAAACACACTATTTTTTATTGATCTCACTAATATTACATACAGAAATACATGACACTAGTGTATCTAGATTACTAAAAATAACTAGTACAACTATTAACCTAAAAACTCACACAATACAAGTCACTACAACTTGAAAGTCATAAAAACATTGTTTCCAATACTTAATTACTTTATGTATTCATTCTCTAATCAATATTAAATAATCGAATTCATTTTGTATTCCAATTTTCATTTTACATTCTTATGAAATTATTTAACTATTCTTATCTAAATTCTGATTTATTCCCTAATAATTTTACACCTTCATCTACATTAATCAAACCATACGATATTGGAAGAGAATGCAACAACTTCTTTGTTGAAATTCGACTTAACACCAATGTTATAATGTTATTAAAAATATCTTCTCAAGAGTGAAATGTCATCTCTCTATCTATTCTTTGCAAAGCCGCTACGAGAGGAAACTACACGATATAGTTAAAAAACAACACTGATTAAATATTAAATATAAATAATCCGATATGAATTTAATATAATGTCGATCGATTTTCAATGTATTATATTAATAAGCATCCGTCATAGTTGCATGAGATTTTAAAGTTAATTTGTCAAATAAATAAATTTGAATTGAAGATATAATTATAGCTTATGTAATGATCTCTTATATCCATTGAATTGAAGATATAATTATAGCTTATGTAATGATCTCTTATATCCATTGATTAAGAGAAGGAATCTCAATATTATTATATATCTTTTCATACAATTCTTTAAAAATTGAAAAGATTTTTAAGAATAATTTTTATATTGTAAAATTCTTTATTGATTAAGATATAATCAATAGTCATTTATTAATTATTATTAATAAGATTTATTTTTAATATATTCAAAATATATATATCTTTCCTACTTTAGATTAAAAGACAAACATTTAATGAAAAATCAATTATATCACAATTCACTGTAATTTCAACGTATAAAAATTCAGTTACATTATGATTAACTTAATGTATGGAAATTAAAAAAAACAATTTTATGTTTTAAATTAGTTAAGTTTTTCACTATGGTACTTCACTTGCTTTTAATTCATTCTCATTTACTTGTTTACATCTTTTTTATGTTTTTCAATGGTTAGGTGTTGGAATTGTTAAGTGGGGATTTATTAGATTTACTAAAAATTAAGATATATTTTTTGATTATATATATTATATTATATTATATTATATTATATGGTTTTTTTTAAGAATTTATGTATAAGAATTTTGAAGATTGAGTTGTTGGTAATAAAATAGCAGAATTAAATAAATTCTAAAGTTTTTATTAAATTAAATTTCAAAAAAAAATCATTTTTTCTTTTTTATTATTAACATAGAGTTAATGGACAAGGATTGAGCTACATTAAACAACATTTGTACATTTGTTTCAAATGGTGATATATATTAATTTTATGTAAATACTAAAAAACTTATAAAAAATAACTAAATTATAATTTTATTTTAAATTATTATTAATTTAAAAAATAATATAAGAGTTAAATAAATATAAATTTTAAAAACACATGTAACAATATTTTTAACCATATAGATTTATTCTACTTTGCTATGAAAGTTCTTAATATGTAAATAGTCTCTATTACCAATATTATGGGTCAATATCATGGAAAAATAGTTTTTTATTACCAATATTATGCATCAATATCATGGTTTACTAATGGCAATGTTGAAAAACACATAACTTATATTCATATGACAATTTTTTTAATTAACTAGTACAACCACATAAAAAATATTAATGTGGTTGATATAGCTGAAGGAAGCTTCAGAAATATAACAAAAAAAACTATTGCGGCAAATAAATTGTTGCAACACGAAGAATATGTTACCAATGCACACATTTACCTCATTAACCATCTATAAAAAGGTTATGGGTCAACTTTAACTTGAGAAAAAAAAGGAAATAAAATTTACTTATATATAAGTGAATGTTATAAATAATAATGAGGAAATTATCAAGGAGGAACTTATTAGAATTGGAATGATCTCAAATCCCTAGGAAATTGGTGGATGGGGAACCACTTGACATGAATCTAATTTTTTAAAATTATTAAAAGTAATGACCCATTTTTCTAAATAAAATCTTCTTATATAAATGAATGTTATAAATAATAATGAAATAATAATTAGGAACTTATGATGGACTAACTTATTAGAGTTGGAATAATTTCAAATCCCTAGGAAATGGGTTGGCGTGGAGCCACTTTGCACGGCTTTAAATTTATTAAAAGTCAATGCAACCTAACAAACTTTGTAACGCACTACAACCCTTGATAAGCATTTAGACTAAGCATATGTTGAACATATTCCCTTGAGAATCAGTCAAGGTCATAAATTAAAAAAAAATAAATAAAAATCAATAGATCATCTTTTACCTTAAGTTGAAATAAAAAGCCTTCAACAATTAAAAAGTGAAAATTAAAAAAAAGAAGAAAAAGCATAACTACTTCCTAGAAAAATATAAACTTTTAATATATAGCTACAAACACCATATAAATTAAATAGATAATAAATACTCATAGAAATCAATTTATAAATATAAAACAAATCATAAAAACAAACTAGATTATAACTTTATTTTAAGTTATTATTATTATTATTATTAAAAGGAAAATTTTAGTGTGAAATTTTTCTTGAACCAAACAAAATTTGATGGATCACAAAAGCTGCGATTCTTTCCAAAATTAAAAATATATCTACTGATAATTCTACAACATACTAGTAAGACCAGTAAAATATTTACATTGCAACATAGATTCAATTATCAAAATACGAGATCCAACCAAAGAACCCATCAGCAGAGATTGTTCCGAGGGGAACCATTCTTTAGTTTGCTTCGAAACTTCATTTTCCCTGGCGCAACACTAGAACAAGCGCCACCATTATCAATCTACTTGAAGCCACCAATAGCATTCTCTAAATTTGTAATCCTATTGCCAAGATTTGCCACTTCTTCACGTTAAAAGAGGATTCCTAGCTGCCAATAATCCTCATAAATTTAGCCTCCACAGGGAGTGGGGGGATTTTCACTTCCTATCAGCCATTTGGTCCTAATTCTTCCTGACCACCCTTAACACTTTGAGCACGTCCAACAGTATATTAGTTAACTGGTACAAATGCTTAGGTTCGAAGGGGGAGAGGAGTCTGCCATGAGAAATGTTGTCATCAAAAATTAAACACTCAGTTGTCTAATGAGGGAGGGAGGAATAGGAGGAATTGATTGGATGGTTAAAAGTGGTCGGAATCTTTCAAAAAATCTTGTAGAGATAGTGTTTGAATCATGTTTTTGATGGTGGAAATGGATTCAGCACTATCAAAAACTTCTAGGACACCTAAAATTTTGAAGCTTAAAAATTATAACTTGGATTTACAAAATCCTTGTAGAATTTTCTCTAAATATAACTGGAATTTTCATAACTTTCCTGACAACTCCTCCCCTTGTTGAACTATGCATATCAAAAGGACTGAGAGATGAAAGCACTCTACCATGACATTAATGCATTTTCCCCTCTTACTAAAGAATAAACGGCGTTCGAAACGACGTCCCATCAAACCTACACGAGGCAGTATAAATGAAGAGTTCTGTTAACACAGTGGAGGGGAGACATGGGAGAAGGATTTTAAAAAATGCGGCTAAAAGACTGTAAATTTGGATCCCAAAGATACTTAGAGCAGTGAAATTACCTTCAGATCGAATGTTCCGTGACTGACACAAAAAAAAAATTCAACATGAATGAGATTAAACAAAAAAAAAAAAAGGGAAAATTTTAAATTCCTTTGATCCAACTTAAGTAATCCTTGGGCCCTGCTTAGCAAGAGCGTTCCCCATGGAGTTGAGGTCCCTGTAAACATGGATAATTTCGATATGTTCAAACTTAGAGGTCAGTGACAGTATCTGGAGGAGATTGGGAGCGAGATTATTATTCATTCCACACTTAGCTTTAACCTTTAGCTAATTATTATCATTGATTATCTAAAAACCACGAGCCAAGAGATATTGATTTTCAAAGTAACTTCCAATCCTTTCCGAAGTGTCAGGAACTTTGCAGGGTTGTTGGAATCCTTGCCCAATCCATGAAAATTGAGTTACTGTTGTTCCATCGAAGCTAATGATAGTTTATCGACTTAGAGTTTTTAACCAGATTTATAACAATGGATTTATCTTTTTAATATGAAGATTTTTAATAGGAATTATTAAATATTATGGGTCAATACCATAGCTTATTAATATCATATGCCAAAAAAACCATAATCATTTCATATGATTTTTTTTAAATTAATCAATTTAATTAGAAGGGCATAACGCTAAAATTGGTTGTGGCTAGAAATATCTTGGCATACCGACCCAAAAGTAGCACACCCTAACCCTGAGATCATCAAGAAGAATTGACCTCCCATTACTAAAGTGCTTTTAGTGATGGGAATTCGACCTATTGAAATAACCCTTTGGGCATTTTTTAGTGTGATTCACAGATATCGTAGATTGGTGGCCACTATGTCCACAAAAATATTTGGGAAGATCCACCCGAAGGGGTCACATCCCATCAACCCATTAGCACAACCTAACCCTCAAGGATAATTGACATTGTGAGCTCCCATTAGGGAAGTGCTATAGAGACAAGAACTTGACAAATTGACTTAACCCTAGGGGCTCATACAATTTTAATATTTTTTTGTGTGAATATTCTTTTAATTTAGACTATATAACTGTGAGCAGGTTTCATGAATAAAAAATAAACAAATAATATATTTCAATAGACTATATTTTATATTTTTAAAAGATTTATAATTAATATTATTAAAAGTAATTTTTCTTATAAATAATTCACAATTATTATATCTTTTTAAGATAAAACTAAACAAACATATAATAAATAATTATTAATATATTTGGCAAACATTGACACCAATTAAACCACATATTTTTAATAACAATGCTTTCAAAAAAAATCTTCTTCTTCTATAAATTAATGCTTTATATTAATAAAAAAACATATTTACATGGATTTCAAAAGTGACCATGGAGAATACAATGACTCCTCATCTTGCTTCCATTGCGACCATATAACAAAAATAATCCCATAACCACACTACATTAAGGCCAAGGCAAGAGTTGCCCTCAATCACTACCCAATAGTCCTATATAACGATAACAAACAGATTTACCAAGTTTAACATTGCCAATGACTTTCAAATGACAAAAGATGTAAAAAAGTTCCAAAATAAGAAACCTTACAAAAGTCCCATGGCAAGTACATAGATAACCATATTGAAACTAAAATATCTTGGCCAACCATTTCCCACATGACCATAATATCAGTAGAAAACACAAGTGCCATGCAAGATGGGCTTAGAACCACCATGAAGACCACAACGCCATAACTATCCATTGCCAACATCGCAAGGAGACTAAAATAAATAATAATTTTCCTGCAATAATGGGCCAAGAACTATCATGAAGTCCAACATACTACACCACCAACCCTCTATGCTCACTATTCATTTTTAGAGGAAGAAACATTTGTTGAAGTCCTCACACTAGATCCAAAAGGACCCATCAGGTCCCCACCATCTGATTCACAATTAATATGGCTCTCCACATGCACGAGGTGGGAGTCAATCTTATGTAAGAAAAATTGTTGATTGTTGAATATCCTCTTGATGTCCTCTAAGAATGTGAAAGCATTGTACTTCTCCACTTGTTTGTCCTTCAAGACCAGAGCCAACAAGGTCTTCATTTGTTATTAAAGAGCCACAATGTTTAGGTACTACTTCTTCCTGCTCCTAGTATGCTAGAGGTCAGGAACCCACGCTGACATGTCCTCCAAACGCTTGGAATTTGAAAAAGAATGTCTTTCCTCCCCTGCTTGGATATCGGGCTTATGAATTTCCTTCAAGGTATTTGGCAGAACAACATTCAAAAATGTGGTAGTCGGGTCATTGGCAAAGAGTCTCTTGCCTTGTTTCCCTCGCTGAGCTCTGCTACCTCCCCCATCTACACCTCATTCTCTATCTCGGTGGCATGGCTGAGACTCGAGGGACACCCTTGTTGCAACTGCTATGAATGCCTCTTCTTGCAAAAAAATAAGAGAATAGATGAGGCCCACCTCCTACAAGACCAGGATACCAACAAACCAAAACATCTTTAAACCTCGAAACACATGCTCTAGACTTTAGAGAAGATGCACAAATTGAGATAGAGGATGCAACCTCCTTGACCAAGACCCTTTTTCCATTGATCATTAAACAAGAGAGAAGCAATGCCAAGACCATAAGACCTTGAGACTTAGGAATGTGCGACCAAACATCGTACTTAACCAACCAAATGTATTTTTTAAGCTTGGTGGGACTACATATTTATCATGTCCAATAGACCACCAAGATCAGGGTAGGGAATTGAACTAATGACTTAACATCAAGGAGTGCCTTAACAAAGAACCCGATCACCATCTATCCTAGATCCCATGTACTTGACCAGCCAAAGGTTATCCAACTAGGGAAATGACCTAAAATTGCAAGACCCTGCAATTCACTCGAAAGTGGACTCACAAACCCATGCTTAAGCCTTAAACGGTGTCCCCACAACAATATCCAATGAAAAAATAACAAATCGCTCCAAACATGAGCCCCAAACCAAAAATGTAAATACATACACAAAAACTTGTTCCCTAGACACATTGACCCAGACCTACACTAGACTAAATGCACTTGAGACTAAATTTCCTCCCCAATTCTTTTGGAAAGCAATCTCCCAACATCCACGCATAAGAGTAGATAACCAAGGAACCCTCAACATTTAAATGTCATATACATTGTTCAACACAACATTTTCTCTAACCTTAGAAAAACACTACAACCCATAACACAAAGGGTTGTAACACAAAGATTCCTTTGTGTTCAACTTGAACAAAGGAACTACACGAAGAGACCAAGCACCTTATTTCAGCTCCTCACCACGTAATGGCTCATCGTCCATCGAAGACCCTAAATAAAATCACCGCAAACTATGACACTGCATACGCATGCATGTGAGAGCAAACCATGTCTCCCTTCTCTAAATGTTGAATGCGTATTCAGGGGTGATGGGCACAGCTTCCAAAGCCTTTGTCCCATCTGTTTTTAATTCTTTGAACAAAATTACATATATTTAAATGTCTAACTTAACCACATATTTGCATTAACAATCCTTTGAACAAAGTTACATAAATTTTAAGATACACAGATCTTATTATATTTGGCCATAGACTTCTTGGCCGTGTAAAATCTCTTCAATAGTGACCGACACTGGAATGTCTTATTCACAGAATCTTCTCAGAGTGGAGTGTGTAGATACCATTTTAAGTTAGATTAATTTGTACATTCCCCATTCAAGTTACGTTGTCAATATTTGTAAATTATAACAAAAATAAATATGTGAAATGACTTATCAAATTTCTCAAAAAATATTGTGAAATGACTTAATAAATATTGTGAGATGATTTATTGGTTATTACGATGAGACTACAATCGAAAGATCTGTCCCACCGGAAAAAGGACAAGACTTCAAACATCGATGATTTCATGAACATCAAGAATCGTTTAGGATTCAGCCTTTAAAACATAGATTAAACTATAAATCTCCACTCAGCCTTCACGGCTGTTTATTTCAGCTTGAGACTCTATTGATAACAATGGCAACCAAACCAATAAAATGCGGTAATGCTGATCTCTTAGATCAAGGGCACTTGGGTTTGCCCTGGGAGCTCCTCTTGTCCCGATAACAGGGGCATTCGTCTTTGTTCCCTTTGGTGCCCGATGGAACGCACTTACAGGCATTGCAACAGATACCACAGAATCTGAGACATCCATTTCTTCTCGGGGTCACCGAACATCTCCGATCACACTCTTTCTTGCAATCTGCTCCTCCCCACAATCACAATATACGCACGAAATTTATATTGGGTATCAAAACCATTACCAGTAAAAAAAGTGTTTGCAAGCAGAGAGAAAATTTATGTGTGCCTGCTATGGATTAATACCTATCAGAGGTGGCTTTTGATAAACCAAAGTATTTCCACTTTCATTAATCCCATGGTCTGTGCTGAGAACAACCTATAAAACAAATGAATACAAAACTTCAGGAAAAATACTGCAGGGTTAATTCAGTCAATCGTGCCAAAATATAATTGTAAATCCTAATGGAAAAGTGTCTGGTTTTAATTTTATGAAAACTTATCTTGTTTGAATCTGAATCTCTCATCTATCTTACAGAGATTTGCCACACAAAAATACGAAAAACCATCTTAAGTTTCTCTACAAAATTTAGAAAAAAAGTACTCTCCACATTTTCAAACCGCCCTAATAATACAGTAACACTTACCTGCCATTCCTGGACTGCGATGATGAGTAGCACAAGAAATGCAAAGATAGAAACGTTAGCCTTCCTCATCTTGGTGGCTGGGGGAATTATTGGATCCTTGATACACAGAGGATCGGGTAGTTGTGGGTTTATAAAGGAGAGGAACGAAAGACGTAGAGGTTTCTGAGAAGATGCAGAACGTTGGAGCCCGCGATTCCCACGTGCACATCTGCTTTGGTCTCCCGTAATGTAGATACATATGTAGAGGGCTCGTCTCTCTATGAATGTGGACTTTCGTTCCCATTTGCCTTTGCCTCCGGGAAGCTTCCTGCAGAGCTTTCCAACACAAAAATGCGCATACTAGAACATCGGTGCCTCAAGTTGTCGACGGGATATATATATAAAAGATTTGACAAGTTGCAGTCCAAATACTATTCATAAAAGATTTGATAACTCACAATCCGACGACTATGCTGATACAAACCAGCAGCGATAGCTACAATGAATTAACTGTCCATGTGGCCATTCAAATTGATATATTTTAGTTACCAATAAGATGTTTTTGATATATATATATCGTCAAGTGTTGGGATATTCTTTTAGAGCGTTAAGTTTACCTTACATAATTTGCAAATAAGTGTTATACATTTTTTTTTAACAGATGGAGTGAAAGTTTAAAAATACATTTTAAGGGTTCCGCAGGAGGACTTAATTAATTAATAACTATTTTTTATTATTGATAACTGTATAAATAATAATGATCATATTATTGCATATTTGTATATTTATAGTTATTATATTATATTATATATTAATATAATATTAAGCTTTTTTTATTGGTTGACAAATGGATTCATATTATATTAAAAGAGAAATGTATGTAAAATACAGACAAGTAGTCTTGGGCCTTCATCCATCACCCATCAAGGATTTTTGCCTCTCAAAGGGGAAACTATAAAAACTTGTGCAAAATTTACAGTTCAAAACTATTACAAAGCATGAGAAAGTCATAAGTGTAGATCTGCAGGCTATGATGGAGCAGAGCCATTGATTAACAAACATCAGAAAAGTAGCTATGGTGCCAAAACTAACTATGCTTGTGAAAAATAGAGAGAGCTTAATTGGCATCACGAAGACCTGTGTAGATGTCAACCTTATGCAATTGAGTTCATCCATCACTAAGAGGGTTGGTTGTGACTGCTTCTATCGACATTTCCTCAATGATATAGTGCTCGTATAAACTCGGGCATGGAAGAGAGAGTGTTGGAGTCGTCGGTTGAGATGTTATCAGAGGTGCAATTTCTTCCTAGTGTCTGTGAGTGGGGCAGGGACGACCACCAGATGCTAGGAAGGTGGAGGGATATGTTAAGCCAAGGGGAAGGGAGGTCTATTTCGAGGGTCCATGGGAAGAGAGCAAGGGAATGTCAGGAGGGAAGTCAGTAGCCAAGTCATGCGGTGTTGAAGGGATGTGGTGGCATTAATTTTGAAGGCTAAGAGCTCATTAATCTAACATGTTGTTTGGGATTTGACTCTTTCCTAGTTCAGGAGGGAGTGGGCACGAAGGGTGCGGAGAGTCCAGAGAATATTTTTGCCCATGGTGAACCTCCCCAACCTCAAGTTCAAAGGCTTTGCATCGTATGTAGGTCATCATGGCATTATCAAACAATGCCCATTCTTCATTCTCGATAGAGGTCGCATGCGAGTGCCCTCTTCCCCTGCCACGACTTGCACGGTGGCCTCTTCCTCTATCGCAACTCATGTTGGATCAGATGGACTCAGAGGGCAGAGATGGAGGAACAAGAATAATAGTGGATGCTGGAGATGAGCAAGTAAGTGGGAGAGGCTAGGCATTGAGCAGGGAAGTTGAAGGCAGATACAAAATGATAGAGATGGTGTAAGGAGTAAATAGGCCTCAATGGATGAGCATGAGAGCATTGAAGCCGAGTGTGATGTTGCAGCAGACTGGATTTCTTCGTATTAAAAAGTAGCAATTCCAAGATTTTTCATGGTACGAATGACGATCGCCAGATGAAAGGCACCATCATTATGTCATGGAACAAGTGCATTGTTGACAATGACACTTTGATTTGAGGAAATATAATATTATGTTATTATATGATATTATATTAATATATTAATAGTTATATTTCAAACTCTAATATTTTTAATATATAAAATATTATATATATATCTATATATATATATATATATATATATATATATATATATATATATATATATATATAATACTAATATTAATATATATTTTTTGTTTGCCAAGTTGTATGAGTTCATCAGAGATTACGTCAGACTTGATATGTGGCTTGAGAAAATGAAACCCATAGACATATAAGCTGTTGTCAAAATCATTCGGAGATTACACCCAAGTTAGGCCACAATAGCCCTTAACATGACTAGATTTTTTCCCATGGAATTTTGAACCATTTACCTTCACAACATGGAGTGACTTAACAGTAAACCCCATCACCATTTATTCTATGCCTAGTGGGCAGTACTAATATTAATATTATAAACCCAAGTCATTATTAATATTATAAGCCCAAGGGATTAATATTATAATATAAGGACATTAATATTAAAAAACCGAACGATTAATAAACCCAATGGATTAATATTATAAACCAAGGAATTATTATTAAAATCCCACGACACTAACATTATAAACTCTTGGGATTAATATTATAAACCAAAGGAATTAATAAACCCTACACATCAATATTATAAAATATTGGGAATAATAGTATAAACCCATGGATTAACATTATAAACCCAAGGTAATAGTAAACCTAAGCATTTACTAATATTATAAACCCAAGGGATTATAAACCTAAGGGATTAATGTTAAAGCATAGGATTAATATTGTAATCCCAAAGTATTATAAACTATAGGATTAATTTTAAACCCCAGCATTAATATTCTAAACCCTAAGATTAATATATCAAGCCTAAGATTTATATTGTAAACCTTGAGATCAAAATCACTAATCTGTTATTATACATATTAAGGATTGATATTAATAAATTGAAGGGAATAATTTTAAGCCTTAGGATTTATATTATAAACCAAAGAGATTATAAACATAAGGGATCAAAAACCCTACAAAAAATATTATAAACCCTATGATTATAAACCTTAATGTTGTAAACCCTAAGCCCAATATTATAAACCAAAATATTAAACACTAATTTATTCAATGTTGCAATGTGACATCGAATAAATTACAATGTAATGCAGCATTGTGACAATGAGTGCCACACTGCTTATTGCATTACAATGATGCTTGCGAGACTGCGACATTGGATAGATTTTTGTGTAATTGGATTAATAATCCCAAGGGATTATTAATATTCTAATATTAAACCCAATATTATAAACCCTAATATTATAAACCATGTATATTAGATACCCAATATTAAATCCAATACTATAAACCCTATTATTAAACACATTATTATAAACATTTGTATTAAATTCAATATTAAAAACTAAAATATTAAACCCTAATATTATAAACCAAATTATTAAAAACTCTATATATTAAACACCTTATATCATAAACCCTAATATTAAACTCAATATTATAAACCTCAATATTATAAGCCCTGTATTATAAATTCAATATTATAGTTTATAATATTATAAAGATTAATATTATAAACCCTAATATTATACCTAAATATTAAAATCGCTTATATTATAAACTCAAATGTTATGAACCCTAGCACAACCACATTAGTAAATGGGGTTAATCTAAATTGCAATGTAATGTCACATTGTGACAATGGTTGTCACATTGCAATGTATGATATGTTTCTGACACAATGTCACAATGTAATAGTGCAACCATTTTTGTCACATTGCGATGTTTATGACATGTCTTCACATAATATAATATATGGGTTTATAATGTTGGGTTTCACAATATGGGTTTAATATTAAGGTTCTATACCTATTGTTATATACCGAATATATTATAAACACAAATATTAAACCCTATACTATAAGCCCTATATCATAAAAACCAAAATAATAAACCCTATATATTAAACCTATCTATTATGAACCCTAATATTATAAACCCCATATATCAAGCTATTAGATAACCTATATTACAAACCAACCCTTTATAATAAACCTATATATATATATATAAACCCTAACTTTATAAACCATATATATTAAACATATATATTAAAAAGCCTATAGCATAAAATATTTTAAATGATGATTTCCATTGATTAGGCATGGTTGACGATAATGTTGACAATGGTTGACATTGGTTGACCATGGATGTGCATGGTTGATGATGGTTAATGATGGTTGACCATGGTTGCTCATGGTTGACGATGGTAATCAATGGTGAACCATCCTTCACCATATTCAACCATGTTTAACCATATGAAATAATGTTTCATCACAGT
The DNA here is from genome assembly GCA_031772625.1 of Pinus tabuliformis. Lineage (NCBI taxonomy): Eukaryota > Viridiplantae > Streptophyta > Pinopsida > Pinales > Pinaceae > Pinus > Pinus tabuliformis. The sequence continues at coordinate 670,380,830 of CM062811.1, read as the reverse complement.
TGACCATGGTTGACCATGGTGCCGAAAACTCAACCCAAGTATTATAAACTCTAAAATTAAACCCAACATAAATCCTAATATTATAAACCCTATATATTGAACCACAATATTATAAACCCCAATATTAAGAACAATATTATAAAACCTATTATAATAAAACATGTTAAACTCTAAAATTATAAACCATAGAAACATTGACCATGGTTGACCACATTCAACCATAGTTGATGACGGTTGACCATTGTTGATTATGGTCGACCATAGAGGTGTTGATTAACCATTATGACCATAGTTGATGAAGGTTGACCATAGTTGACCATTGTTGAACATGGTTGATGTTGCCTGACATTGATTGACCATGGTTTATCATGGTTTAGTGTGGTAGAATATGGTTTATGATGGTAGAACATTGTTGACCATATGCAACCATGATTTATCACAATAATGTTTGACCATATGCAACATGGTTCATCACGGTTTACCATGGTTGATCATGGTTGACCATTGTTGATCATGGTTGACCAAGGATAATCATGGTTCATCATGGGTGACCATGGGTGGCCGTGATTGATCATGGATGACCATCAGTGACCACTATTAACCATTGTTGACCATAGTCGACCATGCTCATCAATATTCAATGTTTAAACATGTTTAATAATATTAATATTAATATGGTTAATAACATTACAGATTATATCAACTATAAGCGAATAAGGTCAAATATTGTTAAATATGGTAAACATATGTTTCACAAAATTTAATCATGGTCAACTGTTTAAACATTGACTATAAGGGTTGACTTGTTGGACTATGTTTAACTAATGTGAATAACTATGTTTGACTATTAATAATAATCAATAATATTTTTAGGCAATTATGTTTAACCAAACTTGAAAAGTGTTATTTCAAACACTAATATAATAAACTCAAACTTAAAGAGTTTTATAATATTATAAATCCAATATTTTAAAATATAGTATCATAAAACCCGCACACACACACACAGACATATATAATCAATCGTAATATGATAAATCATATATATTTAACCCTGATATGATAAACTTTAATATAGATAAAAATAATAGTATAAAACCCACATATTAAACAAAACCCAATATCATAAACCCAATATTAAACACTATATTATAAACCCCAATATTAAAAAATCATAATATTATAAACTTCTTGATGCTGCTGGACCCGCCAACATTCAGGGGATCTTGCCAATATGAAGTCCCAACTAGACCTCACATTGTTTGGAGTAGGGGTCCTAGTAGTGGATGGTAATGTTATGCCTTGACTGCAGAGATGCACAGAGGAAAGTATGATGGATTTAGGTAAGAGTAAGTGTATGACCCTACCAAGAGTCAAGTGTAATGCATGAAGATTCCAACACATGAAGGGAAAAGGAAGTTCGCCCCGTGAAATCTGTAATAGTACGTAGGTTGAAAGGAACACATGAGTGAAATGACATCACAAGCTAAGATGCATAATATTCCACAAGTTAAAGTGATGAGTTAATCCCACAACATGCATTCAACACGATTCATACAAATGCAAATAAAATAGTTCATAATCATATGTGTAAGTTAAATAACATACATTTCCAATACAACAATGATAGTCTTATTATATTATCAACATATGCATGAATGTGTGTTGGCTCTGATTTTATTATTATAAGTGAAAGTTCCATCCATACATACACTATTGACGACCACTATGCAAATAGTGTAACATTATAGTAAAGAACACCTACTCCTCTAAAGAGGTATACTCCATCTACGCTATGGAGAAGCCAAGGCTCTTCACAATACTCCCAAGCTCTCTATAACCCTAAGCCTAGTCAAAACCTTCGCTCCTCGGAAGCCCCTTATGTGAGTTATGAGGTTCTATTTATGACAAGAGGGGGTGACTCTTCAACTCCGCTTTGTGACCTTTGGACTACCCCCTTACTCTTCAACTTCTTTAAAAAATGACACATTACATTACATGATGACTTTTCATATTCCAATATTGACACTTGGATTTCACTTATAACATAATTGCAAATAATATTGCATTTTCAAATCGTACCCATGTGAGAAAAAATAAGGTAGAGACAACTTGACAGCCTAACAAGACACAACACTATGATGCTGGAGTTTAGGAGAAGTCTAGTTGGGCCACCTCCACTTGCTACTTCTTGGTCACATATTGGTGTCAAGCTTGGTATTGTGTGATGGTGTCCTCAAACTACCTAACAGTGTTTTTCTGGAAGTGGACTCTAGCCTCCATGGCATCTCTGTACACTGTCTTGCAACTTGTTGTCTAACTCATTCTGAAGCATGATCAACATTTTTTTGACTTTGACAAGACCGTTGATGAACTTTTGCATGTTGTGTGCATTTAACTCCAAGTCTTCCCTTGTGGTCTCCTCTCTTAGTTGCTCCAAGTACTCTTTGACCTCCTATTGGACTTTGTTCTTGGGCTTGGTCTTGGTGAGGGAACCGATTGTTGGTGTCTAGTGTGTTCTCACCAAAACATCCAAACTACTATACAACAATACACATGAGGCCTACGTGTTGCCAATGAATGAGGTGAGATGCTTGTTGTTCTTAATCAACATTTGAACCTTTGCTTTCTCCAACTCTAACAATGGCTTCATTTTCTTTACTAATTCAAGTGGGGCCCCTTTGACCACATTGTCCACTCCTACACATAGGCAACGAAAACATGTATTTGTTTAGAGTCTTAAAAAACTATTTGCTATGTTGTTGTAAGCCATGTAATCAGGCAACTGCTTTATGCATGGTGACAAACTCATCATAGAGCTTTTGCATGGTAACTCCAAGTGTTGATACTTAAACAAGTATCACTGCTCTCATCTCCCCCAATGCAAAAACTCCATTTTGCACTACTAATCGGAGTTGTTATGCCTCTTGCCTAGCACCCTGGAAGTTATTTTCCACTTGCTCATTCTTGGTTGTCAAATACTTAGCATTTTATCTTGTTACTCTTGCATAGGTCAAACTAGCTTTGACAATGGTAGTTGTATCCTTCCTGGTATCTGTAACTATCACCCTTTCTTTAATGAATGCAAGTGAAGCATGATCATTCAGAAAGTTCTTCCTCCACACTCATATGGTCATCTTCTGGAACTCATCGAATGATAGATTGTACACATCCATGACCAGGTCATCATCAAGGATAACAACATATCCTTTCTTTATTGGGGTTAGCTCTACTACTGGAGGTGGTGGAGACTGAGGGATGACTAGTGGTGCTCTTGCATCAGGTCAACATCTTCATGCTATTTCTCCTATTCTAACTGCATGTTTGTCATCTCCTTCAATTTCTCAAGATGTTGAGCAAGATCTCGATCCTACATCTACTCACCATGCTCTGAATCTACTGGTTGTTCCAATTTCAATCGATATTGGCGATGTTTCCTTTGTAATCACACCTTTTCTTTGTTCTTTCTCTTCCTTCTGCTTCTCATATGGTTCTCTCCTCCTTAACTCCTATTCTTCCTTCAACTTATTCTCTATTTCCTACAGCTTTAGTTCTACTTCCTACAACGTCTTATTTTCTCCCTTCCTTTGCTCTTCTCTCTGCATCCTTTGTTTCCTCTTTACATCTGCTGCCAAATTTTCCTTCGCGATAAGAGGATCTTCTTTGATTTTGAAAATTTTCTCTCCCTTTGGACTGTCAACAATCTTCCGCTTTCTTATGTCTTTCACGAGATTGCTTCCTTTTGTTGTTGTTGATTCTGGAGCTGTTGTTGTCTATGAGTAGCCTTTAAATTCCTTTCTATACTGATTGGCTCATTGAGTCTAGAGGAATTATAGAAGTACCTCCAAGGATCCTCCTCTTGCCAATGAAATTCCCCATTGATCCATGAGAAGTAAACTCTCTTACAGTGGTCCTTGCAAATATTGTGGGGATTAAACAGATTAAATTCCTTAGTGATGAATTCAAATCTCACTATTTCCTTAGCCTCAACATCTGCGAATTTCAAGTTCTTTATCTTGTATAATCTAATCTACAATGGAAGAGTGGGCCATGGTGCTTTATTATTCTTATGTAGTGTTGTTGATAAACCTATAGCGAGATGGTATGATACTTCTTGCATGATGATTTTGTTAGTGGCATACCTTGGTAAGACATGTGGAGGCATCTCTCCACTAAATAATATAATGAAGGTTCCACCCAATGAGGCATACCAATCTACAATTTCTATTATCGCCTCCATTGTTGTTGGGGACATGCAAGGTGGATATTGTTCAAATATAAGCTTGTATAGCAGGATGATAAAGTGGTCAGTTCGTGATGCCATTACTCCTCCATAACTGCATTCTGAAACAAAATTGCAATAGATGTTCATGAGAGTCTCTGATGGTGCCATGTCCAGTTCATGCCAGGGAACTGTTATTGTGCATATATTTCATCTAGTAAGTATGTAGACATATAGAAATTTGCTAACCTATCCTTGGGCAGATTCCAAGCCTATGCTACATGGGCCTTCAATTATTGAGCCAAAATATTTGACCAATAGAATGGCCTTCCATCATTCACCAACTGATTCAATAAGATTGTCCACCCTTTCGGAATTTTTTTCGTGCTCTCTTAACCATGGATTCCGTAAGTGAAGATAGTCAAGAGCTGGTAAGCCTTCTTGACAGACTTTGTCTTATACACATGGGTGAGTGTCTATCGAAACTTCGATGGCTCTTTCACCCAGTTCTTGAAACCATCTCTTATGTTCATTTAGTTGTGGGTGGAATGGAAGAGTGAGTCGATGCACTTTACTAACTCGGAAAAGTGATACATCTGCTAAAAATATTCTGCCCTGAAGGTGGCAAGATTTTTCCCACTAGCACTGCTCAGTCTCATAGTCTGTTCAAAAATATGTGAGACGATCCTGCTGATGATTTCCGAACACGAGAAGGTGGGATACCTACATGAAACTTTGTATAGCCCTGACTGCTAGATGCTCAGATAAACCTTCTAGTCATCTAAATATGCCTCAAATTACTTTGCAAAAAATTCTTTCATCTATTTCCATGTCAGTGTTGTTCTCTTCTCTATAAACAATTAGCATATTGTAACAAAAATGACCCCATTTATGGCACTTTATGGATATCATCCACCATCCATCACATCATATTTAAGAGAAAAGTATAAGGTTCAAGCAGTGGAGGATCACATCAAGCATTAACAACAAGTTCTCAAACTCTTAAACGATAACATCATTTTGGCGCAGAATAGAATGAAACAACATGCAGATCAACATCGTAGTGAAAGAAGTTTTGATGTAGGTGACTGGATATTTCTATGACTACAACCATATAAACAAATTTTCCTCAAGTAAGCTAAGAAGGATAAAAAATTATCACCAAAGTATTATGGTTTGTACAAGGTGTTACAAAAGATTTGTACTATGGCATACAAATTGGAGCTTCCTGCACCTTCCTGAGTGCACCTAGATTTCCATGTTTCATGCTTAAACAAGGTTATAGGTGAGAATCTCCCAGGTCAAGCAATATTGTCAGAACTTGACAAGGAAGGAAAAATCATATTGGAACTTGAAGCAGTCACAAAAATAAGAACCCGACAGCTACAAAATTAATCAAATTCAGAGTATCTCATCAAGTGGAAGAACTTGCTTGCTAAAGATTCCACATGGGAGGATGAGAATTTTATACATAAGCATCTAGAACTACTCAAGTGTTGTGGATAACACTTTTTGAAGGAGAGGGGCATGTCAAGTCCCTATACTACTAGTGTAACCCCTTATTGTTATTAGTGAAAATCCCTTATTATATTGTTGTGTGCCCATGTAGTTACAATATTGTTATTGTTGTGCCCAATAGAATCCCATTATTATTATTGTTGTGCCCTTACGTTATTATTGTTATGTCGGATCTGATTATATTATGGCCCATTAGACTCCTATATATAGAAAGGAGGTCTTGTCATTTGTATCATCCAAGAATTGTTCATTTTGTGTAATGTAAATGAGGTTTCTCCCTTGAAGAGGCTCATTTCTAAGGCTTTGGTCTATCTTTTCTATCTTTTTGTGAGCTGGTTTCATAACAACTGGACATGAGTCGAATCTGCCTGAGTAGCTGCAAATGGTACAGACACGTCAATGGGACATATTGGCTGGAATCCCAATCCCACCTGAAAGGGCCTTTGGCCAATTGAGCTATGGAGAGCTTTGTTGTAGCTACGTTGGACATAGGGGAGGCTTTCATCCCATGTGCGTGGATGTGTTCAGTTGTACATGTACAAAATGTGTATGATAATCCTATTGATGACCTCTATTTGGCCATTAGTTTTGGGGTGGAAAGTCATGGACTTAGTGAGCTTGGTATCCATCATCGACAATAGACTTGACCAAAATGTACTTAGGAAATTGCTGTCCCAATTTGAGATAATTGACCGTGGGATCCCAAAGTGTACCCACGCTCATTCAAAGAAAATATTAGCAGTATATTTTGCTATGATACTCTTCTTGCAGACCGCCATAATGGCCATCTTAGAGAATTTGTCGATCATCACAAAAACACAGTCATTGCCACACTTAGTAGCAGCAAAGGCTGACATGTAATCCATGGAGATGGATTACCAATGTCGACTACAAGTAGGAAGAGCAGTATATAGGCCTTTATTATTGGTTTTTGGTTTGGAAATGGCACATGCAGTACCAAATTTGATGTACTTCCCAACATCATGTCGAAGGTTCAACCAATAAAAATAATTCTACAGCACTACCATTGTTTTATCTACTCCAAAGTGTCTAGTGACCTCACTGTAGTGTGCCTCCCAAATCATCTTGGCACGCTCACTTGAAGGAATGTAGATGTGTCCCAGGTGGCATAATAACACATTCTTGAGGTGAAAATTTGGAATTTTCTTGCTTTCTAGGAGCTTTTGGTATGTGTTTCTGAATTTTGGATCGCTCTTATAAAGATGCGGCCACCTTGAAGTCTCGTGCCTACAAGAGTTGAGAAAAGTGATCATTGCCATGACTGGTGGTTGATTGAGGTAGCCTGCAACATTATTGGTGTTTCCCTTCTTGTTCTTAATATTCAAATGGAACGGTTGCAGGTATGTGGACCATTTTTTATGGTGGTCATTCGACAACTTCCCTTGTGTCTATATGAACTGTAGGGGTCGGCGTTTTGTGTGGATGATTGTTTCCTTAGAATGTAATGCTTCCATTATCGACAAGCTCGCATAATGAAATGCATCTCTTTATCATAGGTGGGATACTATCAGACTGTGTATGAAAGTGTCTCACTGTGATATTCTACTAGATGCCCCTGCTAAGTAAGAACTACACCAATAACATAGTCGAAGGCATCTGTCTCAATCTCAAATGGTTGTTGCAGGTCTAGTAATGTGAGCATTGGTGTAGAGCAGAGGTGATGCTTCAACTTGGTAAATAGATTTTGTTGGGATTAAGACCAAAAGGAATTTTCTTTCGCTCTTCGCTTGGTGAATTAACTTAAAGGCCAAGTGATATGAGAGAACCTCAATACAAACATCCGATAAAAATTGACAAGACCCTGAGAGTTGCAGAGCTCTGTTACAGTGTTTGATGTTTCCCAATCCCAAATGACTTGTATCTCAGTTGAGTCCACATGCACACCCCATTCATCAATGATGTACACCATATATTGAACCTGGGTCATACCAAAAGTGCATTTCTCCAAATTGGCACACAAATTGTATTGTCACATGGTTTGAAGGACCTATCAAATATGGTGGAGGTCCTCTTCCCAAGTCTAGCTAAATATCACAATGTCATCCAAATACACTACCATGAATGAGTTGGTGAAGGGACGTAATATGTCATCCATCAGTGTTATTAAGTTTGCAGGGGCATTCTTCAACCCAAAAGGCATGACCAACCATTTGAAAAGGCCCTCCTTGAATTTTAAGACAGTCTTCCACACATTGGAGGGTTCGATTGGTACCTGGTGATAACCATACTTCAGTTCATTTTTTCTGAAATATTTGGCCCATTTGAGTTGGTCTAGAAGGTCATCAATCCATGGGATTGGATACCTATTCTAGACAATGATCTTGTTCAGTGCCCGATAGTCAATATAGAGCCTCCAAGTCTCGTCCTTCTTCTATACCAACACGATCAGACACCCACAGGGTGATGAACGTGGCATGATGTGCCCTTTCTGCAACAACCCATGAATCTACTTCTTGATTTCATCATTCTCTAAAATATAGCATCGATAGATCTGTCCATTCTATAGCAGTGGGCATGAGGTCAAATCAATGGAGTGCTTGACCTACCAGTGTAGAGGTACCCTTGTGGGTGAGGTGAAAATGTCCCTATGCTCCTTCACGACCTTGTCCATTCATTGTTTTCATGAATAGGATCCCTATCTCGAGGTTGTGGCCACAATATTCGTCTTGTCCTAAGGGTCAATCATAAGGAAAACAATTTTTCCGGTCTAGGGAATGATCTTACTGCATTTCTTCACAATGATAAAATAAATGATGGTAGGCGGTGCTACCTCGAGTATCCTATACAACTTATTTCCCAAAGTAATAAAAATAGTGCGAGGCCTAGACTCATACATGGCATGCCTCTTCCATATGTAGGGTTGTCCTAATAATACATCACAAACTTCAAGAGGAGCAACATCACACAGTACCTCATTTGTGAAGGGCTTGATGTTGTAGGGGAGGCCACACTATTTTCTAACGCAAAGATCTTGTCCTTGGTGAAGCCACTCGATGGTGTATGGCTACAGGTGTGATGTGAACGATATGCCTAGCTACTTCACGACCTCTGCTAAAAGGAGGTTCTTTTAGCTCCCTCTGTCGACAACAAACTACAATGGAGAACCCTTAACCAACATGTGTGAGTGAAAGAGGTGCTCCCCCTCCTCTGGATTTTTGAGTTCATTCTTATCGATTTTGGTGGTGGCAATGGTGAACTGCACTTCGCATCAATAATATGCTTCCCTTTGTAATTCACCTTCTTGGGTTCTAACTCAGAGTAGGGACATGCATCTAATTCAGAAGCCTTCGGCTTGGCCACGAGTGACTCCTTGGCCCAACACTCACTTTTGTTGGGAGTGGAGCTCTTATGGAACTCACAACATTTTCTCATGTCCTTCTTTGTCTTCATGGTGTTTTTCTTTGCTTGCAACTTTGGCATGTTGACTTGGGTCGCCCTGCCTTGGCTTTCTCTTTTGATCTGTAGTTTCGGGGTGCCTTTCCATTTCTTCAGATTTAGAGATCCAAAATTTCACTTATTCTATTTAAATTTTTGCTCGATCTTGACCGCATATTGATAGGCTGTCTCAAGTCAACATATGTCTAGGAACTCCATATCATCTTAAATGTGCTTGTGTAGACATTCGTGGTACTTGAGTGCCAAATGTTGCTCAGAATCCTTGATACCCAATTTCATGTGAAGGGTATCAAAAATATTTGTGAACATTGGAATTTCTTGGTGCCTTCCCTACTATGGCATGGTCCACTTTATGTATTTATCTTCATAGCTCCTGATAGGGTAATACTGCTCATTGATGGTGTTGCAGAAATAATTCCAACTCGTTACGACAGAAAATAGTTAGGGTGCACTCTTGTCCCTCTTCTCATAGTAAGTTTCCCACAAATTCTTAATGTGGAGGTGGCTTTGAGGAGTACAAAAGTAATCGTTTCCCGGTTATAAAATTTTGAAACAAATTATATCCTTCTAGCATATTTAACCATTTAGCTATGGCATCCACATATATATCACCTTCAAATATGGGGATATAAAAGTTAACTTGTACCTTAAAGGATGTGGAGCTTCAAGAGTGGTTGCTCGAGGGAGATGTGTCGCCTATGGGTAGTCACCGCATGATTTGGGCAAATTTGTCCATCATCGCATTCCTCTGTCCCTCAAGGGCTCCTTCGAGAAATATTTTGAAAGTATATCTTGTACTCTCGTCTTTCTTTTCTTCAGCCATGGGAGGCCATCAGGGTTTGGGAGCGTGATCTTACAAAGGCTCAACGAGTTTGAGCGCTAACTCCTTATACCCTAACCTCGTTGGGGACATGCAAAGAAAAAAAGAGAAATAATAGATCCATTTGATACCACTAATTAGAACATAGACATGAATGAAACAAAATACAGATATAACCATAAATACAAAATTGTAGCAGAAATAATATTTCATTCCATTAATATCAAAGAATTGAAATATACTTGCATACAAAATAAAAATAAACTATCTTGGGTGATGGTAGCTTATCTATGAGAAGAGATGTGGCGCATACATGCCTTTGAATCATGTTACGATGAGGCTCAAATCAAAGGCCTATTTGTTATTAAGAAACAATGGAAAACTATAAACGTCAAAAAACCTAACCCTAGGAGATGAAATGCCAACACTGTGGGCCTCGTTTGAGTAAATTTGTACATCAACTTTCTGGTGTCGTAACTTTGGCATACGACCTTCGTTTGATGTGCACAATAACTTGTTGGAAAACACTATCTGAGGACCTCAACTTTTGACTTTAAAAAAATGTCGTTTAGGGCCTCAAAATGGCTCTGGAAGTTAACGACCTGAAAACCTCCCAAAAATATTAAATTGTACTACAATTAAGGAAACTGAAAAAACTATAAAAACTATAGTGAGGATCCAAGTGGAATAAGTGGGTGGCCACCATTATCCACCTAGATCAATACTTTTTTTAAATCAATTTTTTTTAATTAAGTGTTAGAATAAATTTTTCAAAACAAAATAATTTTCTGTTCTTTTAAATTTAATTCATAAAAAAATGATTCTAATAAATATCTATCCAATTCTAAATAAAATTAATTTAAAAAAATTAAATATAACACAATTGATGTTAATTAATTCAAAGCATATGATCATCAAAATAAAACTAATATAAAAGAGAAAAATAGGTGTGACTACCATTATATGCCATTGAAACAAAATGTACATATTTAAAATTGCCAAATGCAATTGTGAGATAAACTATTCCCAAAAGGGATAAACTATTTTGAAACATATATATTCATAGTCATATGTGTTTTCCTTCAAAGTATACAAAAAGGAAGAAAAATAAAAGCCTTAGGTTTGTTATTATAAAGGGCCCCTAGAGTACTCTGCAATACATATATTCATCTTTTAGGAACTCATTTAGTTGCAAGGTGTAAAAATAAAAAACATTTAATTCAATTAGGCTCTTGGTTAGGGGTAGGCTTGTGGCTCGTGAAACTCACAAATCTCCCTTGAACATCATAGTAAATGGAGAAGAAGAAGTTACTAATACCAGGAGGTTTTACAAAATTGGAAAGATAAAAGTAGAGTAACATTCTGGAAGATCAAGGCTGTTCGAAGATCAAGGGAGATCAAAGGTGTTGGGTGTAGTATAAAGTAGATTAATGGACCAATATTAATTTTCAATTTAGGTTTGTGGATTTCCAGAGACAATATTGGAAATGCGAGAGAAAGCTTTTAGGGACTTTCAAAACAAAACCCTAATATGTCTAGAGATTTTCCATCTCAAATTTTTACTCTAATCCTGCAATCAAAGGCATTCATTAAAAATGAAACCATAAAATCTACGAACAATTAAAAGTAAACATTAACTATTAACAATGAGAAAACAAACCTTAACTAATGATAATTAAAAAACATACCTTAACTACTAAGAATCTGAATTCTAGCTCTGCAAAATAAGAATCTATAACAAAAAAATCAGTTCCAATATAAATATGCAATTAACCCTATTCTTCTTACTCTAAGATAAACAATCCGTTACAATATGAATATGCAATTAGCCCTATTTTTTTTTACTGTGTGCAACTAAAAATAAAAGGCAAACTTTAAATCTACAGAAAGTACTCACTAATTGAGTCATAACAACGTTTTCACTCACATCTGGCATCCAAGGTTATTTTAAAACTTTGTGCATTAGTTTGGAATCCCTTGAAACAAACTAATCTTTTTTTCCTTCAATCACTTATAAGGCTCTCGAGATTGATCACTTGATGTATCTTAATTAACTAAAACATATGAGAAAAATTAGTAGATCAATATTTTGTAGCCAGGGAGCATTACTCTGTTTTTAACACTTAGAAAAGCTACAAGTTTCCCAAAACTTGGATCGCTATTGAATGAATATTCATAAATAAATAATTAAGGCACATACTTTAAAAGACCACTATTAAACACACAGGTTTCCAACCAGCAAGCAATCCACATACTCTGGAACTCTCGTTTTAATGTGTAAATATGTCATTATAATGCACTCTAAGTTGGAATAAATCTATGTTACACTTGAAGAGGACCCAATAATGTGAATGAATGCTCTTGATACACTCCACTCAATTATAAAAGCACTAACTTGTGTGGAAGATGACAATATCCTTACTTGGTTTGGACACACTACCCCTTCATAAACGTTGCAAATAAAGCCACCCAAGCTTGACACCTTTATAAGAAAATAAGCTTACGGTCTTACTGAATTCTGGAGAAAATGCGTTGCTACTGCTCATAGAGGAGGTAAAAATAAAAGAGGTATTAAAGAAAAACTCTATAATCCGCTTATTCGCAATAGATTGGAAATATGACAGGTGTATGGATCAATAATCAAATTCCCTTTGACTCAAATCTTTGTGCATCCGACACGTATTAGAGGAAGTGGGACAACACATGACATGAATTGAGACACCACTCTTGTGAATCCTCGAATCTTGGATTCGAAATATCAACATGTATATATGTTCTATTTTAGTGGGCAACCATAGAAGAATTAAATGATAACACTGACACAGTTGGCAACATACATTTCAGTGCAGTCAATCATTCCAAATCTACGCATATTTTTTTCAGGTATTACTTACAAGTGCTAAATTAAATTAGACTATAAATATTCTATGCACTGTTGAAACGAAACCTTTCAAATCTAGCAAAGAAAATAAAATAAGTAAATCATAACACTATAACTCTGCCGAGTCGTTTTCCGGCGCGATCTCCCTTCAAGTATGGTCTATGCACAATTTAGGTATAAATGTTTACGTTATTTTCAAGATCAAAATCGATCCAAGAGATCCGGATCTATTGTGCTCTATATTACCCATCAATAAAACATTCTGGATCTATATCCAGGATTGAAACCAAAAGATGTATATTTGCAGAAAAAACTATTTGTTTTCTGGGTCATCATAGTGCGCACAAGGAAACTTACTGTAGTTTATGAATATCGTTCACATCATGACAATATGACAGTGATCCATTATGGCATATTTCTAGATTGATAAAGGCGAAAAAAACATAAAATAAGGGATCCTAACCCAAGAATAAAATGCGCAATCTCTATTTCTCTATTTCTATGGACACAGATTTGCAGATCTGAAAGTAAAACTACAAATTAACACACTAGATTTTCAAAATATCAGAAGATGTTAGCAGATCTAAATCCTATCCTGCCAAATTAGAACAAAGGAGGATAACAAGCTAGGTTGGAGGCTCTACCAAGTAGCCTCTGCCTCCTGTTAAAAATGTGACTTAAATCACAGAGAACTTAAACATGGTAAGATTCATCAATTGGATAAACAATTGTAGGAGCATAGAAACCACTTTTCCTCATAATTCAATGAGAGCAAGCACTAGTGTGGGTAGCTCCAAGGATATAGGTCGAGGTTCATCGGCGCCCAAATACCTGTTGTGCTTCACTTTAAAGGTAATGTTGATCCAACGCTCCCGTGTGTTTCATGGCATGTGCTTAAATCTAGCGATGTGTCTGTTTACTAATACCTACGGGTTTTGGTGTAACGACAATCGTGACTCCAACAAGTGGTATCAGAGCTAAAGGTCTCGAGTTTGAAACACCCCTGGCTCAAGTTGAAGGGGGAGATTGTTGTGCTCCCTATTAATGGCGTGTTGATCCAATGCTCCGGTGTGTTTCATGTTTCGTGGCATGTGCTTAAATCTAGCGATGTGTCTGTTTACTATCACCTGCGCGTTTTAGTGTAACGGCAATCGTGACTCCAACAATACCTAGGTATTTCTCTCTTGGTTACTAGGTTCATCAATGCACAAACTTTCCAATGAACTCATGAGTCCTAAAGCAAGCCATTTTAGTGAGTTCATCGGTCCTTAAGAAAGCCATTGCTATTAGATTCTCAACTAGCAAGCACTCTTGGCTTTTTCAATTGCGCTATCCCTAGAGAAAACTCTTTCCTTTCAAACTCCCTCTGGGTCACCATTTTTGCCCCTCTTCTAATGAATAATTGTCACCCTCCATTGTTGACTCAATCTCCCTTCATGAATGAATCTATGAATCGAATGCTTCACGTTCTTGCTTAATTTTGGTTGGTTTTCTCTATTTGGCCTCAAAATTCTCTTGGCCTACTCTGCATTCCCCATGTTATACCTTTCGCAAATTTTGACCCACTCTACATTCGCCATGTTATACCTTTCGTGAGAAGTTTCTTTGCAGCCCTCCCTGTTGCCATTGCAACCGTATGTGGTTGTATGGTCCTACGATTACCGAAGCCGACCTCCCTTCTGGCGCAACTCTTCCTCATAATTTAATTTTCGTCGTCTTTTACTTGTGGACTTGGCCAAGGGGAATGTGGGCTTCATACTTTGTTTTCCAGCTGAATCAAAACATAGTTAGTCCCATTAATGTATGTTGGTCAACGTTTCATGGCTGCCATTAAAATAACCAAGCTTCTTCTATTTTCACCAGCAATCTCTCTTTTCAAGCTCTAAAATGGGTGTTTCATAGGACAGGATCACAATATTCTTGTGTTTTTTCAAAGTTAACAAAACTATACTCATCTTAAAAAATTTCTCTCAATATTATTCAAACATGGAAATAAAATACTAAAAAATTACAAATTATTTCTTACTTTCTAAAAGTAATAAACCATACAATGTTTAACTATATTTCTTAAAATCTCATAAACCATATCAATGTTAATAGTCATCTTCATCATATTTCACTTCTTAAACTTCTACTATATTATTAATATCTCATTATTTAATTCCTTTATTAATATATCACATTTTAAAAAGCATATCATTGGTTAATTTTTGTTAATTGATAATTAGTCCATATGTTTTATCACGGTTCATAGTAACTTACTGATGCGATTTTATCAATAATTGAACGGTCGACACCAACAACTTGACGCCATGTTTTTATTAACAATCATTTCAACAGATTTACGCGAAGTGTACGATGATACAAATCTTCTTTTTATATTTGGGCATAGTGACAGTGACATTGGAATGTCGTATTCACACAATCTTCTGAAAATGGCGTGTCTTGGTATCTTTTCAAGTTGATTGTATCGCACATCCCCATTCAACTTACATGGGGATTTTTTCTTAAGAAAGTGATTATTTTATCAAATTTCTCATCAACTAACGAACATCAGAATTATTCAAGACTTAATGTATTGATTCTTTAATTCCGAAGAAACTAAAATCCAAAGATATATAAAATTAAGAATAAAAAGAAAAACAAAAAAACAAAAAACAACAACACTCAATAATGATCATGTCTATGAATATAAAGAATTCATTAAGCATATTCAGCCTTAGAAACGTAGATTAAACTACAAGTCTCCGCTCAGCCTACATGGCTGTTTATTTCACTCTCAGACAGTATTTATTGCAATGGCGAGCAAGACAATGAAATGCAATAGTGGGTTAATGCTGCTCTCCTGAATCAAGGGCACTTGGGCTTGCCCTGGGAGCTCCTCTTGTCCCGGTAACAGGGGCATTCTTCTTTGTTCCCTTTGGTGCCCGATGGAACGCACTTGCAGGCATTGCAACAGATGGCACAGAATTTGAGACATGCCTTTTGCCTTGGGGCCACGGAACATCTACGATCACACTCTTTCTTGCAATCTGCTCCTCCCCGCAATCACAATATACGCACAAAAGTTATATACACTATCAAAACCATTATCAGTGAAAAAAAGAGTTTGCAAGCAGAGAGAAAGTTCATGTAATGCCTGCTATGGTTTTATACCTATCAGAGGTGGCTTTTGATAAACCATAGTATCTTCACTTCCATTAATCCCATGATCTGTGCTGAGAACAACCTATAAAACCAACGAATACAAACCCTTAGAAAAAATAGTGCAGGGTTAACTCAATTAATGGTGACTAAATATAATTGTAAATCCCAGTGGGAAAACGTCTGGTTTGAATTTTCTGAAAAGTTATCTTCCTTGAATCTGAATCTGGTATTCGTTTTACAGAGATTGCCACACAAAAATATGAAAAAACATCTTAAGTTTCTCTATAAAATTTAGAAAAAAATAAAAATTCTCTTCCCACATTTACAAATCGCCCTAGTAAAACTTGCCTGCCATTCTTGGACTGCGATGATGAGCAGCACAAGGCATGCATAGATACAAACGCTAGCCTTCCTCATCTTGGTGACTGGGGAAATTATTGGACCCTTAACACACACAGGATGGGGCAGCTGTGGGTTTATAAAGGAGAGGAACGATGGACGTAGAGGTTTGTCAGAAGATGCAGAACGTTGGAGCTGGGGATTTTCACGTGCACAGATGCTGTGATCTCCTGTAATGTAGACACATTTGCAGAGGGCTCGTCTCTCTATGAATGTGGACTTTCGTTCCCATTTGCCTTTGCCTCCTGGAAGCTTCGTGCAGAGCTCTCCAACGCGAAAATGAGCGTGCTAGAATAGCGGTGCCTCACGTTGTCGACAAGATATATATAAAAGATTTGACAAGTTGCAGTCCAAATACTATTTATAAAACATTTTGACAACCCACAATCCCACGGCTCTGGGATGCAAACGAGGAGCAGTGCTTACAGTGCATTAATGGTGTCCATGTGATCATTCAAATATTTTACTTAAAAGGGTTTTTTTTTTTTAACATATATATATTTTTCGTTGATCGGTGAGATTTGTTTCAAGAATGTTAAGTCTAAGTAATTTTACGTGTTTAAATTTCTTGAGTAGTCTATAGTGTATGATGATAAAAGCAATATGAAAACAAGTGTATCATCCAGTCTCATATAATTTAGAAATTCAAATATTATATTTATATATATATATATATATATTTTAAACAAATCAATAAATTTATATATTTAAAACATATTTTAAATAATAAAATCTACAAACAAATGGAATTTTTTATTACCATTAAATGCTACTTTACTAGGTGAATGCAATGCTACTTTACTAGGTGAATGCTGTCATGATGTTATAGGGATTGCAAGAATTATAAGCAAAGGGTCAGCACCATGAAAATTTATGGTTTTCTCCTATTCTACGCTAATCTGCTAATCTTCTTGAAGGTTTATCGAAGGTCATATGTTATGTTCCCTTGAAATGCTTCGCGTTGAATACAAGACACATCATAAAGTCAAATTAAGTGAGTTATGATATCAACACACATCATAAAGTCAAATTAAGGGAGTTATGATATAAATTAATGAAGTTGTATTTAAACGAACAAGTTGAATAGGGAAGAGGCTGAATGAGGAAGTGGCTATGAAATTGGTTTCCAATTGCATTCAAAATTGATTAGGGAGATTGATGTACTTGTGAATGTCAAATTAAAAATAAAATATTATAATTATAATGGTTATATTTAAATGATAATTTAAAATATATTTTATAAAATATAGGAATAGTATAAGAAAGATAAAATTTAAATCTAAAATATGTAATTTTTAGTTATATTTTAAAATTGTAAATCTAAAAAGGAGTTGTAGGCGTTTAACTCAATGTGTTGGTGTGTTTTAGGAGAAAAATTGGAAATATTTTATTTATGGAGTTTAGTAAAGAAATTGTTTATACTATATTATAGGGAAATCTTCAAATAGTAAGTTAGATAAGTAATCCTAAGGATTATGTTTGTGTTATGATGAGTGGTTATTAGAGTATAAGAAGACCCGTAAACTAAATCAACAATTTCTTTAAGTATTTATATGTACACATTCTACATTATTATTTGAGATCAATTTTTAATATACATTTGAATATACATTTGAATTTAGTTTCGAGTTTTGTTTTCTTAGAGGGTAGTTCATCCACCTTGTTGATTGAATTGTGCCATAGTTTTGTGGCCAGACAGGAGAATCCTTTTGATTGTAAGGAGGCATCATTTGAAGTCTATGGAAAAAAAATGGAGGTTGTCTAATTGGAGTCTGAGGGTGAAGAATACTACAACAGGCGTCAAAGCATATAAAAGCCTGTAAGTTTTTGGTCTGAAAATGTTGGTGAACATTGATTACCATTATTTATTTTTATGCATCGTGTGAATATGAAACTCCTTGATAATATATGCTTGTGATTATATATGTTTTCATACATATCACTTGGAGAAATATGTGTTTTTGAAGCCTTCCTGCGAACTATGCATTCACCAGTTAATGTCATCTTGTTTCGGTATCCTTTTGAAATCTTTGATGGAGTAGTTTATCACCTGTTAATACTCTGTGATTAAATTTTAATGGACAACACTAGTCAAGGAATATCTAAGCATCCTTAATCAATGTCTCTAATGTATTGTCGAGAGGTTACAACCATTGAATTTAACCAGTGAGTCGCTAAGTTGGAATGCGGAGCTTGTAGAGGGCATAAATTCAAAAGGCAATGAAAGAAGCTGGAATACCAAGGTACGTGAAGGCCATAAAAATAAAATTCTAATTCGAATTCTGTGAGAAATTATTTCATATTATTGCTCCCAAAGAATCATGCTGCACATGGATCTCTCAGACATTATGTTGCTTCAGAAGGTGCAATCATAAGAGAGAAATATGCATCTGATTTTTGGCCTCTGCGATTATGTAGAAAAATCACAGTGAATGTATAGCAGACACACCCTCAATTTACAAGTTTAGAATTAAATCATATACTTGGGTTTACCTTTGGTGATAAATCAACATCTTCAATTGGTTCTCACAGTTATTTTTGTGCCACAGTGCCAGCCTGCTTTGATTTATTCATCATGTGGTGTTGCATTTGATGTATTTTTTTTTAAATGCCATACTTCTAAAGTTTTAGGCGTTGTTCTTTGATATAGATATTTGGAGAAATATATTTGGGTGCTCTTGAGATTTCAGGCAATGTTCTTTTACCAAATAAGGATCAACGAAGAGAATTGAAAGAGTTTCAGTTAGCGTGAGCATACAGGTTGATAAGGTCGAATGCGTTACTGATATTGTCATAGGAGTCTGTTGTTCAGAGAAATGGCCCTGAAGCGAGGAGCTAATTGGGCGGGAAATGGAGAAAAATGGAGCGTGAGGATGAATATGGTTGACCGCCGAGAAAAATACAAGTACATAATTATTTAATTAAGGAAAATCATATGCTTGTGAATTCTTTTTTTAATTAAGTGCAAGAATGGAAAAGAACTTTCAAGAAAGAAACTTTTGTTTTTTCTAAATAAATAAAATATCATTGACATTGGAGATTAAAAGAATATTTTAAAATAAGGTGATATTTGGCATGCTGAAATTAGTATGAAATGTTGGTGATGAAAAATGAAATTTGTGGCAAAGATTCATCAAAGTTAAAAAGAAACCAAGGAAAACATAAGTGTGTTGTAGTAACTTTGAGAGTTGGCACAAACATTAGTGCATAAATAACATTGAGTGTTAGTAAAGTTTGGAGGAATTATTTTTGCTAAAGTGAATAGAATTTAAAGTGAATAGAATTAATAGTGCAGTATTTTTGAAAACTAAATCATTTTATTTTGGTGGCATAATGGTTTGATGAAAGTGAATGCAATGAAAGTTTTAACTTTGGATAAGGGGTGATTTGTATTGACAATTATTCATAATTTAATTGTTAAATTACTTTGTAAAAGCGATGTTTTTTTGGTTGAATCCACTATCAAATGGTTCAAATTAAAAATATGTTAGATATATTAAACAATATCATTAGTTCCATTAATGATGAAACTATTAATATCAGTAAAGTAAGTATTGTTGATATTAGAGTATTTTTACATGATCCATTGGAGATAGTTGAATTTCTCCAGATTAAGTCTCAAGCACAGCGAGATGATCCTCATTCCAAACAACAGTAGAAGAGGAATGAAGCCACTTCAAGAACAAATTTGCATGTAGCAGAAAGTCATGTTCAAGAAAGATTATGTAAGAGCCATTTGTATACATATGTGAATCCTATAGTTCCCAAAACCTTTATAAGACCGTGGGAAGAAATTACACATGAAGAACACAAAACTGATTTGGGATATAATAAGGATATATTGAATGTATCTTTTCATATACTTGATTGTTCTAAACCTATATAATTTTGTAGTGTTGGATTGTGGATGGTGTTGTTCTAGAATAAGTTGATAGATATCAACATTGTGACAGAGTTGGACCTGTGAAATATCATTGTTTTTATATTCACCCATGTGACCGTTGTGGAAACGTAATCACCACTCAAATATATGTTCCAGAAAGAAGACTACTGTAAGAGAGAAATTAAATTTTGGATGGATTCCTTCTTGGGATTGGTCAGAACAACGAAGAAGATTTATAGGTCATACCACAGGATATGTTGGAGTGTATTGACCAACCTTGCAGTGATGAAGAGTACTTAATCTTTTCACCCTATATCCAACAAGGAGGGGAATGATGGAATTAATGGTCTGCTACAGGTTCGAAGATTTGTCAAGGGTGCTTGAGACAAAGATTAGAATTTTGCTGCTACAGTGTATAGTATGAGTCCATATTCAGAGTTTTATACAAAGTTTCTGATTTATGCTCTATGATAATGAGCATGATTGCATGCTTTCATAATGTTGTTTTGATTGATCTGAGAACTTATATGAAGGTTCCAGACGTGGGTATCGTTTGTGGTTATTTCTTAAAACCCACCATCATTGGTTTGTGGTCATCCTTAAAACCATTTCTAAGAGACATTAAGCTCTTGGATGAGATGCATTTTTGCATTTTGAGCTCTCATTCTTATACTTTGATACCCTTTGGATTAAGGGATGAATGTTAGACAACAATCTTCCATTAAAGGAATTTTAAGCTAAAAATGGGCCTCCTAAGGAAAATGTACAATCAAAATTCACTTTTTGAGAAATCACATTTTAGACGATGACATAATCCCCCATGGTTGAGATGGTATTGCTTGAGTTGAAGGTACTTACTTTTCACATTTTCAATGGTGGATAAAAACTCATAGTTAACCATGGCAATGTCTAAGTACTTTTAAAGTCATAAAATAAAGTGTTCATAACAAATGACATTTCAGAATAAGATATTATCATTGTTATTTCATATCTTTTGAAAGAAACAATGGATATCGCTATAAAATCTTCATGTCTTTAGACAATTTCAATAAATATTATACTTTTATATTCTCACGTATTTATTCTTAAATTATATATTCAGCTCATTTTATTTAACATTATAATTTGAAATTAATTTCAAGTTAATATCTATACATATACATTATACATATTAAATCAAAATAAATAAAAATGTAACCTTCTCATTTTAGGATAAATCAAATCTATGGATAACATTATTATAATATTAATAACAATATAAACATATTAAAATTAATGAAAAAAGTATATTACTTTTGTATGATTTATGTTTTTTTTAGTAAATTGATCTTACAAATTTTGCTTAATTTCAAGTTATTGGATAATATGTAAAATTATGTTATTATAACTTTTTTAAACAAATCAATGAAATAAACATTATAAAAGTAAAATATTATCTTTTTCCGAAGTAGAAAATAATATATATTTTTCTTATTATGTTAATTACAATAACAATTTTATTAAAATATTTAATGAGTAAAAAGTGAATATAATTATTAATCCTACAAATTCATTTATATTTAACTTGAATTTATAAAATAATATGAAATTTGTGTTGTGATGTTTATCTTAAAAAATCAATAATATTAATTTTTCACATATATATTTTGCATTTAGTTTAAACTAGTGAAATAAATTTTTAAATAGTTATTTATGTTATGAAATAACTTCAAAATGTGTCATGTATTTGAATACTTCCTCAATCTATGAATCATGCTAAAGTCTTGTCATCAATATAGAAGTCATGCATCCCTTATCTATGTTATTGAATTTTGTTTTGAATTTCTTGAATGTGACAATTGATTAATGGTGAGATATTCCTTTTGTATGGAGTACGAGCTTCCATAGCTTTGTGTATTACCCTACTAGAGCATTTTCTTTCGTAGAATATCCTTCTTGCTTCCACTTTCCAAGTCAGTGCTTCTCATTTTCATCCTATTTTATCCCCCTTAAAAATATTTCCTATAAACTCTAAGACTAGACAAAACACTTTATACACTTGTATTGATTATGAGTTTGCAATAGTCAAATGAAGAATATGAAAAATGATACTGCATAACTCTCCCTCCTAAAAATACGAAAATTTGAGTAGAAGTGTGGTCGTATCAATCATAAATTTCATTGGAACTATCATGTTATCTCATGAACAAAGGGAGGAATAATGGCTCGTATGTCACTCTGCCTCCATCTGCGACCTCCATTACCTCTTCATTATGCTCATACATTGGAACCATATGGGGTGGTATGATGGTATTAAACCAACTCTTCCCTATGGATGTATGCAACTATTTGGCACTCCTTCTCAAATATAGGTTATAGAGTGGGGCAATAAAGTCATTACAAATCCTAGGATAGTAGTGAAATGCGTCATATTTTAAATATTTTTGGAAAAATACATTTCTTGCAAGATACATCCTAGATCCAACCCAAAGGACATGTTATGGAATGGGTTAAAATAAAATACTTAAGAACCCAATGGTCAGGAGGCCATAAATAATTTGAAACATTAACCAAGGAAAGTATTCTTTAAATTATCTATTGCATGGACCAATTTATTGGAGATGATATCCACCTCATTGAAGATGGCTTTATTTTCATAAATCTCTACAACAAAAGGGTCCAATTCTTGTAGAGATGGGTTATGTCTTCCTCTATATATGATATGCTCATTAGGACCATGGAATATTACTAACTAACAACTTCAAACTCTAAGTGGAGTACCACCCTTATCTAAATTCCTCAAATGATTTGGTGTTATCCCATTTGTTATATGGGATTTACGATTATGGACAAAACTATCTCCCCTAGGTTGGTGTTAACTTAGAACAAGAGAGAGACAAGCGACACAATGTTTTTCCTTAAAGTAAATAGATGATGGAGTGAGGCCTACTTGGAATCCTTCGCATGCTTCGCTCCTTCTTTAGCTTGGAAGCTCCAATCCCAGCGCCGATTTCCAAAATTATAACCTACACAATGAGATAACACAAGCCAAAAAACTACGAGATATATGCAATATGATCTCAGTACTTAATTCAACAGATCAACATGGTATTTAAATAAGTGAAACAACATCATATATAGGAAAAGAACAAATTCTTTTCATTACTATAAATGGAAGGAGATTACAACCATAATAGAAGTTGATCTTGTAGAAGAGCTCTTCCAAATCGTTGACTTGTCCTTTCCTTGTAACAATATTTAGCTTCAATCACCCTAAATGCATGGAAAGATGGTCACTCACTACAATAGCATAAGGGCAAAATCACTCTCCAAAAGATAACTCCCAACCACATAGAAGGCTAGCAATATATTGAGAAGTATGATAACTTAGGAGTTATTACCCAATTACTAATATAGGGTAAGAGATCCACTCTTGATGGAGGGATAGGATCAAAGGATAAGTGGTGAAAATTCCAATGTAGGGATGGATAGAATCTGAATGTTTTATCCAAGGAAAGTACTTGTAACAAGTTCTGAAAACTCCTAGAAGAGGAAGCTTCTGGAATCCTGACCATTTTCTCGGATTTCTAGAACCAATGTAGGTGTAAAGGGGAGCAACCTATTGGTGACCAACATAGGCCACAATGGAGCAACCCGCTGGTGAACGCATCCCAATAGGCTTACAGGGAGTGTTGGCCCCCAAACTGGCTCAAATAATGCAATTTAGGGCTCAAACTCTAGGAAATGAAAGGTACATGTTTATGGCTTTGTGCAAGATGGTGACAAGGGGGGATAGGATGTTGGTTGATCCCCTTATGAGGCTCACTGATCGGATGTGACAAAACGGCCTATTAAAAAATCCCCCCTAAAGCACAAAGTCGGAGATGATGAATAATGACTAAAGTTCTTTACCTTATGACAAGTACAGATCAAGGACAACTCACAAAATCAATCTATTACAATATATTTACAACATGACATATTTGTTTGTTGAGGGAGGCATACCCATACTCAGTTCATAAGCTAACATAACATGTACACTGATCAAATGACACGTCCACAGATGCAACTAGTGAACCCATGACTGGATGACTATTTATATGATCACGACCGACATAAATTATGATATTTCTATAATATTGAAATCGTAGCCTAGATGGATGAAACTAGATCTGGGGTCTTATATCTCATTCACACAAACAACCAATTTTCGAGTTTAGAATCAATGAGATGGAGCCGACCATGGTAGATACCATTTGACTACTGGCCAATGATGTAAACCATTAAAAAATGTGAGAGAAACCAACGATGATGTTAATTTCTCTCAATGTACTATAGTACACTCCATATTGTGTGAATGAATGAGCTGATGTCGAACACCACAAATAATCCTTTAGTCAAAAGTGAATGATGTAAACCTGTCATTGAGAGTGAGGAAACTTGCCCCTTTTCCCTTGATATTATGTAGTTGATTACACCCAATCCAAGGAACCATTTGAAGTATTGTCACTTCCAAGTAGGAACTGAGACCTTTTTTTTATCTTTTTGTGGTCCATTTTTGTGATTTCATGCAATATTTGAAAGGCTTTGAGCCCACTGGGGTTCATAAAAAACATCCAGGGACCAATGCACCCCCACCATATCAAAAATTTCATTGCACCTAGGCAGGGAAAAACTCCATTTAGAGGTGCAATGCTCTAGTAGACACTACTGGGGTGTGTTGGGCACATTTTCCTAAGTTGTTTCTCAGTTTTGCCTCTAATGTTCTCAACTTTTTTGCATGGGAAAGAGCCTAATGGATCCCTTGTTGATGTTTCAGGTACCCATTAGAACGAAATGGCATTCATATGGCAAGAAAGAGAACATGAGGAAGAATATTTGAATACAGAAAATGACCTTGCTACTATCCAGGTGCTCAAAATTTGTTAATTATTGAAATTCTTTTGGCTTCCTGGTATGAGAAAGCAAATGGAATTTTTTAAATACCTTGTCTGTTCATGGGACATTCAAGCACATGCATTCAGGTTTGGGGAGAAATTTCTCAAGATACAGGTAGAGAATAATTACTTCCTGACATGATTTTCAAAGTGAGGTGCCCCCATCTCCCTTCTAGGTGGAAGAAGTGGCAGTGAGACAGTGAAATATTGTATCGCTAACTATTGCAGACCTAAAGCTCTTCCCACTAGAGATGGGAAGATCAACATAAAGGATGTAACCCAATTACCTCTGAGAATGATCTGGTTCATTATTGCAAGATTGGCAGGCATCTTGACACTACATGTAGCAAGTAGATCTTACATGTAGTATTGGATATAATGTCTAGAGCCAACCATATTCAACTAGATTAAGGGTGTCTTGGTCAATTTAGAGGAACAAATTACAAAAGAAAAGGAGGGGAAGTTGAATAGATTTGGTTATGGCATGTTATTATTCTCTTTACCTTTAGAGCAGGTGCCACTACTACAACCTCAGTATATTTTGCTTGAGCCCATAGATCTAACGACCCCATGGATGAGGAGGTGGACAGACCATATGAGCCGACATGTAGGCCCATCTGTGATCAAATTTTGACCAGCCTTATTTGGGTGGCTATGTAGGAAGTTCATCATGATTGATGATTATCCTTATGTAGGAATGGATTTCCATGATGATCTCGAGCTCGAGTTGCATGAGGGTGAGAAATGGGATGCTTCAGGTAAGATACTTTGACCATTATGTTTTCTAAGGTTTTACAATTTTTTGTGTTTTTCAACGTTCCCGAGACTAAACTATTTGATGTTTTCATGCAGACATTGGACCTATTTGACCAGTGGGTGCTACATATCTTCGTTGCACAGAGAGACAACCAAAGGAGGAGGCAGTGGGACTAGTAGAGGTCACTATAGTAGGATGGGATTTGCTACGAGATCCAGATGTGGCAAATGTCTTATTAGAGGTGGACCACCACATGGAAGGACTGACACATGGGATTGATGAGAGAATGGTTGATAAAATTTCATTGCGACTTCAGTGACACACAATCAAAGTGCCTTTTTGTATTGGTTGAATATTGAGCAACATAGGTCGTGTAGTGTGGTTTTATCACGAGCACCACTGATTTGTCTACTTATACGTTTCACATGTAGTTTTTATATGGATGATGTAGATATATGTGTCTTGGGTCACACATTTTCTAAAAACAAACCTAATATATATATGTATGTATATATATATATATCTATATATATATATATATATATATATATATATATATATATATATATATATATATATATATATATATATTCAGTGTTTCCTAGTTTCTATTCTTCTTTTAGCATGATGTGATGTGAATTGAAAGTTATTTACATTCTTTGCGAATGTCGATCTAAAACAAAATTAGTGAGTGTATCTACTAATGTGTTCAAATTTCTAGAAATATGTTCATATCTAATGAAATAGAAATGTATTTCTAGGAGACACACTCTCAAAACCATGTGAATGATGGCAATATTTCTCATTGAATAGATTTTCACGAGTTGTAGTACTACGAGCTGTGAGTCAAACCTGATGACTATACGAAAGATACCATGTGAAATACCATAAAATAGTAGCTCAACCATTGTGTTATAGTCAATGATGTTGTTAGTTGAGAGATCAATGCAAATCCCTTGCATACTCACTAGATTGCCATTTGGATTATAGATAGCCCACAATGTAGAGGATAGGTTCTTAGTACTATGACTAGTACGATTGGCGTAACCAATATACACCTCAAGAGAGGTTGTCATATGCAATCCAAAAGTAAATAGAATTAATAGAAATCATGGGAAACTATGAAAAACACACTCAACACACCTATAGATAATATATACACAATATACAATGCATGGGATCAAGCATAGTATCTTTTGATATACAGCCGAATTCTAGGTTGCGCCAATGGAACACCATTGAGATATACTAACTCATAAGCCAATTTTGCAAGGACTCACTCGAAAAAATATGGTCGCAACAATCTAGGCTGGAAATTTACTCAAGCTAACTTTTCGGCCTCTTGGTCATATAAGAGAACCATATCTCCTTCTGAGAAGATTCTAGGCTTGACACTTTTATCATATTTCACTTTGATGTGTCTTTTATGGGCTTCATTAGCTAATGTGGTTACTCTCCTGGTTTTTGTTAGGATATTCCGACACATAGGATATAGTTAAGTTCAACTTGGTCTAGTATAGAGTTAGGTTAGAGTTAGGTAAAGTGTGTTTCTTTACCGTTGTACATTTTGTAACTTACAATCCGACGGTCACGATATGTAGTGATCCGACGGTTCACTCTCACCTCGGTATTACCGACACTTGATCCGTGGCTTGACACCCGATTGGTCCATGAGTTCTATTTAAAGCGCATGGAGGGTCATTGTTCGGGTAATCCGTGCATGAGAGAAGCTTATGTAAATTTTCATTCTTTGATTAATAAATTGTCTGTACCCACGTTGGGACAGGCCGTGGACTGTTTCCCTCCTTGCACTCTGAGGGTTTTAACCACGTCAAAAATACTGGTGTATTGATTTGAGATCTGGTTGTGAGCGGTGTCCTCTTGGTATTCTTTCTGAGGAACTTACCCTGTAAATTCCTACATGGTATCAGAGCTATTTGAGGGCCGCGTCCGTTGGTGATCCAAATCTGAAGCCGGTAGAACTGCATGCGGCTGTCGTTTCCTAGATCTGCTGTTTCTGACTGCTTTCGGGCCGAGAGGACTGCTCTGTTGCGTTCGGAGCATCTGTTTCAGTGAGGAACCCCTTTCGTTTCACGCGAAAAGGTTTCCGGTAGCCCTAGCTGCGTCATTTTTCAGATCGGGAGGTATACAGTGTTTTTTTTGCAGTTTACTGTCATTTTCTCTCTGCTTATTTCGGTTTCGGTTTATTTAGCCCTTTTTTTTCCGGATCTATACCTTTCATTTCTGCGTATGCTCTTTGCCCTGCGACTCTGTGCGATCTGGGCAAATCAGAAACAGAAAGAAAGGATTTTTCTCATGCGTATGCTCTTTTCCCTGCACCTTAGTGTGATCTCGGAAAATCAGAAACATTGAGAAAAATATTTAGTTTTTCGGCTAAAAGCTAACTTTGAGATTTTTTTAAAATTTCTAGTTTTTTGGCTAAAGCTAACTTCGAGCCGTAAGGTTCGTTTTTCTTTGGATATTCGTGTTGGGTTTTGTGTTTTGTGTTTTGTAGGGGAAAAGAGTCTTCCCAAGGCAAGCACGCAAATCGAGGCCCCCCCCCCCTCTCTCTCTCTCTCTCTCTCTCTCTCTCTCTCTCTCTCTCTCAAATATTTTGTATAGATCAATTGGTTCAAAGACCTTTTAAGAGAGTAGAGGTCTTGGGTTCAAGTCTCCATTTTGTGGGGGCGGATTTTTTCATTCCCGCACATTCGCGCACTTTGCCGGCAACGTCAACAATTTTTTTTCAAAAAGCCATAACTTCTTCATCCGGAAGCCTTTTTCAGAGCCGTTTTTTTTAAAACCGCCTATTTTTTCGAGATCTATCCATTGGACCACTTACTTTCAGCATCTTCAGCTTCAGTTGTTTTTCAAAAAATGGAAAGTCCATGCCAAGTCATTCTTGACAGCACTAACTACTTCCAATGGGTAGCCTACATGGGAGATTTACTTAGAAGTAAAGGTCTCTTCAGAATAGCCACAGACCAAGAGAAGAAACCCAAAGATGAAGACAAGGCCGAAAAATGGGAAAATCGACAAGATCAAGCACGTGGTTTGATAGGAATGTCTGTTTCTCCTGATCTTAGATTCCACATTGCAGAAATTGAAACTCCTCATGAAGCATTAGAAAAACTTGCTAAAGTTTTTGGGATTAAAAATGAAATTAGAGCCCATCAACTTGAGAATGAGTTGCTTACTTTGGATCCTAATAATTTTTCTTGCATTGAAGATTTCTTGTCCAAATTCAAGACCCTTAGATATCTCTTGGAAGGTGTTAAAGTTAAGAAAGAAGATGGTAACCTTATTTATTCCATCCTTACTAAGTTGGGACCAGCCTACTCTGTATTTGTTTCCACTTTCCATTCTACCAGGGAAGCTTTCATTTGTCAAGGCAAAGACTACAAGCCCCCTTCCTTTGACTCCTTTTGTGATTCCTTAATAAGAGAACAAGAAAAACTCTTACACCTTGGTCTTCTTAATCTTGGAAACTCTTCCTCGAAAGCGTTAGCCGCCCAGCAGCAACCAAATTCAAAGAATCCTAAGAAGTCTTATCCTCAAAGGAATGGTCCTAAACCAACTCAGCCTCAAGATGAAAGATCATTTCAGCAAAATGACAAGACCAATAAAAACAAATGGAAGAAGACTGACAGACATTGTAACTTTTGTAATCGAGATGGCCACTTAGAATCTAAATGCTTTAAGAAGATGGAAGCCTTGGAAGCCGCAATGAAGAAACATAACATCCATCTGGAGCCTACTTCAACTTCAACTTCCGGAACGGCATTTTCTGCATGTCATCGTCAATCATCTCAGTCTGGTTATGCATTAAATGTATCTTCTTCTTCTTCTCATTCTCATGAGTGGCTCATTGATTCTGGAGCCTCTTGTCACATGGCCAAAAACCAAGCCATGTTTTCTTCTTTAAATGATTGTAACACCAAAAATATATATGTTGGTGATGATAGATCTCTTAATGTTGTAGGGACTGGAACTGTTCATCTAGACAATGGTCAGTTCAATGATGTATTATGTGTTCCAAACTTATCCTGCAACCTTCTATCTGTCTATCAGATAACTCATTCAGGTGAAGGTAAAATTGTTGAATTTTCACCTCATGATGTTGTAATCAAGGATCTAAAAGATCCTAAACAGATTCTAGCTACTGGTCTTGCTGATGATTCCAAAAGGTTGTATAAGTTTCACAACTTTGGGTCATCCCATCTTCCCTCAGTATTTGTTGCTCATAATGATGAAGTGAGCAAACTTTGGCATGAGCGGTTTGGTCACTTAAACTATCGCTCCCTTCAGCATCTATGTAAAGAAAACATGGTGACAGGTCTTCCTATGGTATCTTGCAAAGATGGTGTTTGTTCCGGATGTGTACTCGGAAAACATCATCGGGACAGTTTTGACAAACGTGCCTCTTGGCACGCCTCAGCCCCTTTACAGCTTGTGCACAGTGATTTATGTGGTCCTCTTCCTGTTGCTTCATTCTCTGGCTGCAAGTACTTCTTAACTTTCATTGATGATTTCTCCAGACGCACTTGGGTATACTTCTTAAAACTCAAGAGCGAAGTATTTACCACCTTTTTGGCCTTCAAAGCATTTGTTGAAAAACAATCTGGACATCAAATTCTTAAGCTAAGAACTGATAATGGTGGAGAATATGTTAAAAATGCATTCATCAACTTTTGCACCGAAAATGGAATTCAAATGCAACATACTGTTCCATACACTCCACAACAAAATGGTGTAGCTGAAAGGAAAAATCGCACCTTAAAGGAAATGGCTAATTGTATGCTGCAATCTAAAGGACTCAGTCTTAGTTTTTGGGCCGAAGCAATTAATTGTGCAAATTATATAATCAATCGCACTCCTACTAAGGTTCTAGAGAATATCACTCCAGAAGAAGCTTGGAGTTCCATTAAACCAGATGTAAGTCACTTTCGTGTGTTTGGAAGTGAAGCATGGGCCCATATTCCAGATGAAAAGCATAAAGCTTTAGAACCTAAGAGTGAGAAATGTACTTTTGTTGGATATTCTGAAGATGTAAAAGGTTATAGACTTATTCCATTTAAGTCCAAAAATGTTATCATTAGAAGAGATGTAAAATTTGATGAAAATAAATCGGCCTGCGAGCCTAGTCCGGCGGATGTGCCACCTCTTCCTATCTCTTCTATCTTTGAAAACATTTCTTCTTCTGATGATGAAAGCGAGGATGATAATCCTCCCCCACCTTCTCAGGATCCTCAACTTCCAAGATGGGTCCGTGCTACTCGGGATGCAGCAGGTGATCTTGCCGGTGATCCTACAGATCAGCGACGTACACGTTCTCAGTTTGAAAGAGCCTCTTCTTTACTGGCTCAAGCTCCAGTAAATCATGATCCTGACACTTTTGCAGAAGCTTCAGGCCATCCACATTGGGAAGCAGCTATGAATGAAGAATATCATTCATTGATGACAAATGATACATGGGATCTTGTTCCTCTACCAAAGGGACGCAAACTTGTTAGATGCAAATGGGTTTACAGAACCAAGTATGGACCAGATGGGAAAGTTGATAAACATAAAGCTCGTCTAGTTGCTAAGGGCTTTTCACAGGTTGAAGGCATTGACTACACTGAAACCTTCTCTCCAGTTGCCAAAATGAACTCTATCCGCCTTGTTCTTTCCCTTGCTGCCTCTTTAAAATGGGAAGTCCATCAAATGGATGTTAAATCTGCCTTCTTGCATGGGGACTTGCAGGAAGAAATCTATATGGAACAACCCATTGGCTTCATACAAACAGACTCCAGCCTCGTTTGTCGACTTAAGAAATCCCTTTATGGCCTCAAGCAAGCTCCTCGAGCTTGGTATGCCAAAATGGATAGCTTTCTTTTAGAATCTGGCTTTTCTAGGTGTCATTCTGACAATACTGTCTACACCAAGAAAGTGGGCAACTCTCTTATCATCCTTGTTCTTTATGTTGATGATCTTATTCTTACTGGTAGTGATCCCAACCTTATAAACCATGTGAAGTCCAGCCTTAAAAAGAAATTTGAAATGACAGACTTAGGACACTTACACTATTTTCTCGGTCTTCAAGTCTTGCAATCCCAAGAGGGTATTTTCCTTTCCCAGTCCAAGTATGCTTGTGATATTCTTCGTCATTTTCACATGGAAGACTGTAAGCCAGCCCCTTCTCCCTTTCAGTCTGGAGTCAAACTTTCAGTCTCTTGTACTTCTCCTGAAGTTGATGCTACCTTATACCGTCAACTTGTCGGAAAACTCTTGTATTTAACCCATACTCGTCCTGATCTTTCCTTTGCTGTTGGCCTTGTTGCTCGTTTTATGCAAAACCCCCGTGAAAGTCATTGGAAAGCAGCTAAAAGAATACTTCGTTATGTTCGAGGTACAGTACAGTTTGGGATTCATTACAGTGCCAAAGCAGCTCCTCTGTTAGTTGGTTTCACTGATTCTGATTGGGCTGGTGACCTTGATGATCGGAAGTCTACTGCCGGTTATGTCTTCACTCTTGGTTCAGGACCTATTACATGGGCTTGTAAGAAACAGGCTGCCATTTCTCTTTCATCAGCAGAAGCAGAGTATCGTGGTGCCGTGGAAGCTAGTAAGGAAGCCTTGTGGCTTCGTCAGATCCTATCAGAGTTTGGCTTTGAGCAGCAGCATCCAACCACACTTTGGTGTGATAATCAAAGTGCCATTCAGCTATGCAAAGATCCAGTCCAGCATCAGCGCAGCAAACACATTGAACTACACATGCACTTCATCAGAAAGCTCATTCATGACCATGTTCTTGAAGTGCAATATTGTCCAACAGATGATCAGGTTGCAGACATCTTCACAAAGGCTCTCACAGAGGCGAAGTTCACTAAACTTCGATATATGCTTGGAGTTCAGGAAGTTGTCACTAAGGGGGGATAGGCTCTAGTGCCTCCTTCCTTCTCCTATTGTGTCATATTTGTAAATCCTTCAATCCTATCCCAAGTTGTTCTTAAGGGGGGATGTTAGGATATTCCGACACATAGGATATAGTTAAGTTCAACTTGGTCTAGTATAGAGTTAGGTTAGAGTTAGGTAAAGTGTGTTTCTTTACCGTTGTACATTTTGTAACTTACAATCCGACGGTCACGATATGTAGTGATCCGACGGTTCACTCTCACCTCGGTATTACCGACACTTGATCCGTGGCTTGACACCCGATTGGTCCATGAGTTCTATTTAAAGCGCATGGAGGGTCATTGTTCGGGTAATCCGTGCATGAGAGAAGCTTATGTAAATTTTCATTCTTTGATTAATAAATTGTCTGTACCCACGTTGGGACAGGCCGTGGACTGTTTCCCTCCTTGCACTCTGAGGGTTTTAACCACGTCAAAAATACTGGTGTATTGATTTGAGATCTGGTTGTGAGCGGTGTCCTCTTGGTATTCTTTCTGAGGAACTTACCCTGTAAATTCCTACAGTTTTATCCAATGGAGTTAGATGTAAAAGATAGTCCTCCTCTGCAGAAGTAGTAAGAAGAAGTTCGATAGCTAGTTTTAGTGATGGAATTTCTCATTCGATGGGGAACATCGCTTCAGGACAATACACCAAATAGAATGTTGTGAATCTAGTAGCAGTCCTAACTAAAGTTTGATATGCCCAAAATATAGCAAAGAGATGGAAGTGCTAGTCCAATTTATGGGCCCCTATCATACGTTGAAGCATATTCTTAAGAACTTTGTTAATCACGTCAACTTGTCCATTAGCCCAAGGATAATAAGGAGTGGAATTTTCATGTGAAAGTCCAAATTTGGTAGCTATTTTCGTCATCATATGATTCCAAAAGTGATTCCCGTGATCTGTTGCTATTTCCTTCGTGACACTAAACCTAGAAATCATGTGGTTGAAGAAAAATTAAGTAGCCATTTTGTTGGTGTTATTGAATGCAGGCACCGCTTCAGTCCACTTTGTAAAGTATTCAATAGCGACAATAGTGTAGACATGCCCCCTAGCAAGTGAGGGTTATATGTCATAAAATTGATGCCCCATTTCACCAAGGGACCAACTACGAGAACAAGATGCAAAGGAGCAGGTGGAGAATGGAATTTTTTATCATAGATCTAGCATGCATGACATTTTTGGAATGAGAGGATATAGTTGCAAAAAATGGTGGGCCAAAAGTAACTTCCGCATAAGATTTTTTACGTGGTAGAATAAATACATAAATTTCCACCGCATGCCCCTGAGAGGAATTCATTCAATATTTCCTTGGCCTCCTCAAGAGTGAGTCACCTCCATAAGATCATGTCGATACCATGATAGTAAAGGGTGTCACTGATAATTACATTGTTTCAGGATTGGTATCAAATATGTCCCTGCTCTGAGTGAGAGGTGTTAGGATGTAAAGTCTAGGTTTGGATATAATTGAGAAAATCTCCATACCCTAGGTCAGATGACGAGATCAGGAATAATTATTTGTCTAGGATGGAATCTTCAGATGATGAGATCAGAAATAATGATTTGTCTAGGATGGAATCTTCAGATGTAGATTCAACTTTAAGGGGAGGGAGATCACACATAAGCTCAAAAAAAACTAAGGATTTATTTGACTTGGACTTGATGAATTCCAGGTCAAGCTCTTTGAGAATAATGATTGAATTAGAGCATTTTCTCCCCAACAATTGACGTGACAATATTTATGTCATAGGGTTATAATCTGAGATGACCATCATTTTGAAAAGAAAGATGTAATGGCGAAATCTCTTGAAGACTTGAACAACCACCAAAGATAACATTTCCTCATGAGTATATTGAATCTCAAAATCATTGAGGTTATGGCTTAGATAGTAAATAGGATATTCATTCCCCATATCATCTTCTTGGACCAACACCATAGATATAGTAGAGATGGCGACAACAAGGTACAAGAAATAATTACGCTGAGAGTGGGGAGAATATAAGAGAGATGCCCGAACCAAAACATATTTCAATGCATCGAACACTTTCTGCACAAGGTCATCCCAATGGAAGGGGACTCCTTTCTTAGTAAGCAAGTAAATCCTTTGGTCAGTTTAGAGTAGTTAGGGATGAACCTCCTTAGGAAGTTGGTTTTCCCTTGGAGTCTTTGTAACTCAACAAGAGCGAAAGGTGCATGCAAGTCAATGATTGTTTGGACTTTTAAAGGATCAATATGAATTCCTTGTTTTAAAACTATGAAACCAACGAGTCGACTGAAACTGACACAAAACACACATTCGTGTGGGTTGAGTTGAATTTTATAATGTCTACAACGGAGGAAAATGGGCCGTAAATGCATGGGGTGATCAACCTGATGCGTAGAGTGAGCAGGGAGATCATCCAAATAGGGTTGCATGATGTGCTTGATATCATTGAAAGTGTAGTCCATTGCACATTGAAACGTGGCCCTTGCGTTATTTAAATTGAAAGGAAGTTTTTTATAAGAAAAAGTACTGCAACAACATCTAAATGCAGTTTTAGTTTGGTATGTCGAGAGAATGTTGATTTGAGTATAGCCTAAGAATCCATCATTAGGTGAATAAATCTTGCATCCAACATAGTCATCAACAATCTGGTCAATTAATAGAGCTGGGTAGTTGTCCTTCAGACAAGCTTGATTTACATCCCAATAATCGACACATACTCAGATCATGCCCTATTTCTTCATGATACATACAACATTTGATGCCCATTAGTTAAAGGAATGGGGTATATAAAACCATCTCGACGAAGATTTTTGATTTCATATTTTATGCCAACAACCTTTTTGGGATGGATTGGATGGAGGCACTCCTAGACCGGTCTGACATTAGGATACGTCTTGATTTCGTGCACTATGATGTTGGGGTCAATACATGGAATTTCTTCGCATTTCCAAGAAAATACATCTCTAAACTCATGAAAAAAGTCTCGATAAATCTCAACTTTAGATGAAGTACAAGATGTTTTGATGCTTAAATTTTTTACTATTCTTGGTTTAATTTAAATATTGAGAGGAAATGTTTCTTCGATATTCAAAAGGTTTTTTTCATAGTAGATATCATGAATGGAAACGAAATTTATAAAGGGTTAGAGAAAATTAGGGAGGTACACAACACTGATATTCTCTTCAATCGTATATGGGAAGGGGGAATGGTGATGATGTTTGTCCCACAATGTATCATCTGATATCATGATATCCATGATGCTTTCATCGGTAAAGAATGTATACAATAAAGGATCAGAGGGTGAACCATAATCCAGTGTTCAATCTACCAAATTAATTCAAGAAAAAGTATGGGACACCCAAGCCAAGAATATGGCTTCATAATCTTGGTCAACAGGGCTAAGAAGCATGTGGTTTGCAAAAATTTACTGCTAGTTTCATCAGGGACAATCCATTGATCAACTAGGATCATAGATGATGATATCATGTTGATATAAGAAACCAAAGTGGAGGATCTGAGAAGGGGAGGGGGAGGGAGTGAAAAAGTTCCAGTAAGTGATGAATCCTTCAAAAAACGAACTCCAACATGTTGATAGGAATGTGGGGATTCCCCTAGAAGAGGGAGACATCCAATAAAATTGGAATTAGAGGTGAAAAAGGTGAGTTGATTTATGGCCATGATCCCACCTTTATGAGGAAACGTGATCATGTGGATGCAAGTTGAAACGACATCAACCATAACATAAAGCCATGTACGTCACAATAGAAGGTTATAATCTAAAGGTACATTGATAACTTCTACTTCAACGAAGACGACTTTTCGCACTAATTCCACCTTGAGGAAGTTCAAAATCCCACAATGTTTGTTTGTCCTTCCATCAAATGCTTTTAATGTGGTGGTCGATTGACTCGGTTGTGGTGAAAAAATCACCTTCTAGCAAGATTAGGAAATGATGCAGGCTGAGGCTCCCTCATCCACAATAGAACGATGAATTTTCTTACCACGAACAACGACCTGGATCATAAAAGCTAATTGAGCCAGAAGTTGAGGGGTATATTTTTCATGAGAGAAAACCACTAGGATGGAATCTGATGGATCGACACATCTGATAACTGAAAATAAGGCTTTCTTTTGGGTGGAGCAATTTTTCAACACCTCAAGGGTTAACATAGCTGAAGGAGACTGAGCCAAGTCTTCAACCACTTTGTAATTTGAGCGACTCTAAAAAATGTGTTGAAAGTAGACTTATGGATAACACCCTTCAGAGGCTTGATAGTTAATTCCATAGGAATCAGAGATGGAACAAGATCAAATCAAGGTGGTGTTGAACTAGTAGGTCGATTAGTAGCCTGACTGTTTAGTGGATTCTCATCTCCATGGTCCTTATTCCGAGAGGCCACAATGACATCAGACTTCAACTTTAAGGAGGAAAGCATCAAAACTATGTTAGAGAAAGAGGCATCTTAGGCTACCATATGGGTCTCTTGATTTGGAAACTATTTGGTTAGCACAACAGGAGAAGTGGATGATTTAAGGAAGTGATTCACTTTAGCACAGTGTGGAAAATCACATTTAAAGTGATCCTCACTACAAATCAAACATGGGTATCGAGGCTTTCATTTCACTTTGAAAGACAAATTTGTTTATTTATCTTGTGGTGAGGAATCTTTCTTTTTCTTAACTTTACCTTTATTCTTACTTTCAGGTTATTGTTAAGACTTGCCTTTATAAGATGAGACGACATTTATCTCAGAAGAAGAAGTCACATGAGGATGGGATGGATGATTTTGTGCATGAGCGGGAAGATAAATACTAGATGGGTTACTCATTGACTACAAACTAAAAAAACCTATAATGCCATCGACAACATGAGACTATTTACCAGGTGGAGTAGGGATAGTATTTGAGGGTCTCACAACATTTGGTATCTTATCATAAAGCATGCCCGATTCAGTATAGACTAAATCTAAAAAATGAGAATGAGCAATAACTTTCTCTTCGATCATGACTCCATTCAAAGGATCTGCGAACATTCATGTGATTCACCAACATTGAGGGAAATAGCTTGTTGACAGTGCTGGATATGCCAACGTTTAGGGGATCTCCCTGGTATGAAGTCCCAACTAGACCACACACTGTTTTGTGTAGGAGTCCCATTCGATATGATGGCCCAGTTTTGATTTACTTAGAGATTTTACTTAGCTCTTTCTTTCAATACATGATAGTGTTATGCCAATATCTTCAAAAAGAAAGGTGAGTATGGCTAGTGAGTGTGTAATGTAACTTGTGTTTAGGCTATCTTACTTCAAAGGGGGGGAGTAAAGTGAGCCTCTAAGTGAGAGGTAGTAGTACCACCCAAGAAGAGACACATGTGAACTAGAAAGGGTTTATCTATCATCCAGCAGAATAGTCCAAAGTGGATGTGGTAGTCGTTAAAATTGAAGTACAAGGGAAGACTCGTACACCATCTAGCGGAGTATTCCACAACGGATGTGAAAGTCATTATAACTAGTAAACATGGAAGTTTTTTCTAGTATCTTGTAAAGTATTACACAAGGATGAGACAACAGTGATCACCAATGCAACATATTCCCAACAAGGTAAGTAATAATAACATTTGAAATAATTCAACTATCTTAGTACAGGTGAAAGAAACATGAATTACAAATACTGAAAGAA
Organism: Pinus tabuliformis; assembly: GCA_031772625.1. NCBI lineage: Eukaryota > Viridiplantae > Streptophyta > Pinopsida > Pinales > Pinaceae > Pinus > Pinus tabuliformis. Next base: position 670,342,268 of record CM062811.1, on the reverse strand, counting down.
TAGTCATACAAACATTTACAAAACATGCATGAAAACATGTTGGGCTTAGAAAGCTTCTTAATTAAGAAAATTTGCCAAGACACATATGCACATAATACATCACTAGCCCTAGTAGTGGGACATTGGAGCCATTGCTCACTCCTCAAAGAACTAATTAAAATATATCAAGGTTTTGTGGGAGGAGCCAAGGTGAAAAGTCCTTGCTCATACAATGGTAGGGGTATATATAGCCAAGGGTGATACTTGACCCTTGTCACTCATGGACTACCCTCATGACCATTCAACTTCCTATCGCTTTTCAATTGACATGACTCTTCATATTAATTGTTTGTTTGTTGGACTTTCACTTTACATTACATTTAATTTACAACAGATATGGCCCATAGTAGTGATGTGGCTTTAACAACTCATGACATAACTTGACATGACATTGTTGAGATGGAGTGGTTGACCATGGTGACAATGTCAAGTTTTTGTTGTTGTTGAGTAATGGATGTGTTCTTGATTGTGCTTTTATTTCTCCTCCACATGGCTTGATGTTGTAGGGTCTTAAATTGATCCAAAATGGATCTAGAATAGACTCCTAAGTCTAAAGTGTTCCTCACAGAGAAGAAATGGAAGTCATTAGATGATTTTTAAAATAGTCTCTTCTTGTATATTGTTTCATTCTGAATCCAATGCAATTTCAACAGGCCAAAACCAATTCCGGACGAAGGAGTTATTGTAAAAAGAAGATTTTCCCAATGTCCTTAAAAAAGGAGGCATTTCTTATTAAATGTGGCCTAAAGGGTTAATATTAGCCTTATGTGCTAAAAATTTTTTTTAAGCACTAAAACTTCATAAAAGAGTGTTTTACATTGAAATTCGGATAAATCACGTGGGCAGTAGTGGTGAGGCTGACCTGAAGAATTTATATAAAATACACCAAAACTTTTGAGTTTCGGAAGGAGGGTAGTAAGTTGTATTTTGGGTGGGCTTCGAGCAGTAAGCGGTATTGGATGGGCTCCACCTGATTCCATACATTGGCCAACACGTAGCATGTAGGAGGAGAGAGGAAACTGCATTTCAAGTGGTTAATCCCCATGTAAGTTATGCACTCGAAATGACTGTTAGCCATCAGATTAGAGGTCGCGGATCGATGGCCATGATCTAATCAGAGCGATTGACGATTGATATAACCAAAGGGAAGACCCTTGGGGCTTTTGCGACAATGATATTTCGATATGCGATAAAGCGATGAGCTGATGTGCGATCGCACACTAACCGTCGGATCGATGAGTAGGATCAACGGTCAAGATTTGATCAGGGTGATCGATGATCGGGCGATCAGAAAATCCCCGATACAAAGGGTCATTACATGTGATTGCGACTTGCAACTGTAATATGCTGATAAGGGGTAGATTTGATGGAATTATAGACCCAATTTCATAAGTTTTGAAATCCTAGAATTCAGGATTTTTAATGTATTTCTGTGTATTGAGGTTTTGACCTCCTGCCTATGCGATTGTGATATGCCAATAAAAGGCGAACCCAAAAGGGTTTATAAATGCTGCTGCATAATATTTGAAATCCAGTTTATTTGAATTTTCTTTGTATTTCCTGTGTATTTTGGTTTTGGCCAATATATCATGCGATTGCGATTTGCGATGGAAAGGCAGACCTGATAGGATTTTAAGCACAATCCTATATTACTTGAAGTTTAGTTAAATGCCCATGATGGGTTTTTCATGCATTTCCTATGTATTTCCATTATTTTAGCTGTTACGGCCAGAGGAAGGCAAAAACGATCGGGTCTCCCATGCCGACGGTTCCTTTCCACTATGAACGGATTCCAGTGGTGAAACAATCAGGTTTTCCATGATGGAGGACTGTAACCAATGCCACAAAAATACACAGAGAGCTCAATTAACGGGTAGCAGAGAGTAAGGAGTCGCTTGGAGGTCGAGCGAAAACTAGAGAGCTCAGAGAGCCAGAGTCAAAGCCGAGAGAATAATAAAGAGATCAAATGATCTAGCTGTTGCTAGTGTCCAAAGGGTGCTGAAGATATAAGAAGGCTTTCCAGAGATGGTTAAGAGAATTCTGTGGGAGTGAGAGAAGCCAGAAGTTCAAGAAGCTCAGAGCACTAACTGAAGGAGTTAAGTCCAGAGAAGCCTAGATCTATCTATAGAGTGAGGACAACCAGGGGTAAGATGGGATTCTAAATCCATAGGTTCAGTTGTAAACCAATGGAGTTGAGTGTGGAGCTTGTAAAAAAATTTAAGCCATAATCCCAGAGAGCCTAGTTGAGTTGACTAGAGCTCAAGGAGATGTAGCCCAAGATATTAGGGTGAACTCCATATTATATTGTTGCTTTATGTGTTTGCTGGTTTGCTGCCTTATTTACTGTTGTGTGTGTTTTATATCAGCATAAGCAAATGAAATTAAGAACTTGAACGATTTAAAAACAAACACAAGCATACATCTATTTTGAAGTACTTTTTAATTCCGCAATTGGTTAATCATAAGGTCTTGGGAATATTTAAGCTTTGGAATGGGAGAGGTTCCTGTAAGCTTGACAAGAAGCCTTTAGTGCCCCATTTTAGATCAAGTGTATAGAAGCTTAAGATTAATTAACCCCACCATCAAAGAAGGTGATATCAAAGTTGGTTATACCAGAGAAAGTGGTATCAGATTAGAATGCTTCATTGACGAAGTAAATATTGCTTGTCTGAAAGGTGTTTAAACAGTCATAGGTTGATTGTATGCTTGTTCGTAGACTGACTATTGTTTGAGCTTGCGGAGGTGAAGGGAAAGCTATTGATAGCTCATTCCAGGAGAGGACAAAAGGGAAGAAGGGCTGAAGGAATGTTTCTTATCCCAAAGGACCTCAAGGAAATCCTTGAAGCACAAGAGGGTTTTTGCAAAAGGTTTCTTCAATAAGCTCTTTGTTAATCTTGTTTGAAGTTCTTTTGTTTATTTTGACAAAGACAACTTCTACAAGCGAGTCCTCAAATTCCTCCTTCATCCCAATATTCTTTGATGGAGACATGAAGCAAGACTTGTTCATCATGATGGAAAAGGTGAGAGAAATGTACGAGGATGGAAGGAAGAGAAACATACTTAGAGATTAGTTGAATTCCATGGAGGAAGAGAAGTAGCTTCTTTCTAGAAAATTGCAAGAAATGGAGAGGCAACTTCATATTGCAAATATGAACCTGGAAAGGATGCATGAGTTGGAGACACAACTCTTTGTTGCCAAAGAATCCTTAGTCAAGTATCAACTTGAAGAAGAGGTAAATAATTCCTGTTTGTATTTGATTTCCTCTAAGAATTATTATGTTGGTTCTTTTGAAAACATACGAGAGGAATAGGTTCCAAGTTAATGTCCAATATGGGCTATGAAGGAAAAGGATTGGGAAAACATGCACCAGGTATTGTTGAGCCAATAATAGTTGAGGAAAGGCCTAAGTATTTGGGTCTTGGCTATAGACAGTCTTATGGAGAGATTTCCAAAGCTACCATGAAGGCCATTGGAATAGTTCCAAGAAGGAGCTTCATTTCAGGTCTTCTACCTCAAGAGTGTGAAGATTGCATTCATGGAGAATGCAATAGCTTGAAACATCATTTACAAGATACAGGTGTTCATAAGCATACACTTGAACCAGAGAGTTGTGGAAACTTTGAAACCATTGAAGAGGTTGATGATGTTCCAAAGGGAGCTACTTCTTCATTCAATTCACCTCTTCATGAAGTCAATAAAGGTGAAAGAGAAAGGTATAAATCTAGTTATTATCATATTCCTTTTGATTATGTTAAGCATGATAGATTTCCATATAAGTATGGGAATAAAATCAAATGTTCCTTTTCTGGTCTGGATGACCATAATGTTTCTAGATGTTGGAAGAGAATGGCCACATATAGGAAACTTTTGAAGGAAAGGAAGCAAGAAGCCAAAGGTTCATTGGACAAGGCAAGCCATGCTATCAAGAGGATGCACATGTGTTGCACTTACTACCATAAGAAAGGACACATTGCTGAAAACTCTTGGACTTTGAATCCAACAATTCTTCCACAAAACTTGAAGAAGGTGGAAAGAGAAAATGGCAGGAATGGAAAGAAAGATTCCATGATTGATGTGTTTCAGCATGATTCACATGTTGATGCTGATGTGTAGACAAAGGTAGCACCTTTGAAATGGATTGGTAAGAAAGTATTAGAGTTCTTATCCAATTAAGATTTCATGTCTATTGATGCATCTATTTGCATTTCTTTGTTAATAGAATACAATTTGTAGGGTTTTACCAAGAAGGTGAATGGAAAAAGTTGAGTAGGAGACTCACTTTGTGCTGCAACATTATATTCATTTTATCTTCGAAAGTATAGTGTGCTTAAGTGAAAGTTGGAGGATGAAATTCATGCATGAGAATGATGTGCACGAACACAGGGATGCTGATGATTTCCTTTTATTTGAACATGTATGTGTAATTAACTTGAATGTCTAATTGCTTTGTTTTAAACATGCATGCAATATTGACTTGAGAAAAGTTGATTTAGTCTTCAAGATGGAGATAATGATGAAGTGTTTCATCTTTTGAAAAGAATCCTTGAGATATTTTCTACATGCTTGACTTGAAGGGTCATTTGTTTTAAAGGCATGTTTTGTGAGCTTGTTATCTAGTCCATCATTTGTATGCAGATGTAAAGACATGGAGGTGTTCACAAGATATGAAATCTATTTCTTTTGTTGAAGCAGGAGTTTAGGCCATCCAGTTGTTATCTGTAATTTTGTTGTTGTTGACAACATGTCAAATAGGTACAAATGTAAATGTTTGTGAAGAAGATGTAAATTCAATTTTGTTTGAGCCACCTCGGATCAATGATCAAGGAAGAGAAGTTCAAACTACCTTCTGTAACCTTCTAAGCAGGAGTTCTCCATGAAGACAAGGAGGAAAATAGTTCTTCCCAAGAGGACTAGCACATCTAGGAAGGAGAGTGGTCAAAGGATTTGGTTCAGAGGCACTATGCAAGGCAAGTATATGGAGGCTGAAAGAAGAGGTTGATGTTATTCTCATTTACTATTTAGATCAGTATGTCAGTCTTTTGGAGACCAAAAGTTCTTTTAGTGGGAAGGTGTGATCCAAAATGGATCTAGAATAGACTCCTAAGTCTAAAGTGTTCCTCACAGAGGAAAAATTAAAGTCATTGGATGATTCTGAAAATAGTCTCATCTTGTATATTGTTTCATTCTGAATCCAACGCAATTTGAACGGGCCAAAATGGACTCTGGATGAAGGAGTTATTGTAAAAAGAAGATTTGCCGACTATCCTTAGAAAAGGAGGCATTTCTTATTAAATGTGGCCTAAAGGGTTAATATTAGCCTTATGTGCTAAAAACCTTTGTTAAGCACTAAACCGTCATAAAATCATGTTTTACATTGAAATTCAAATAGAGCATGTGGGTAGTAGCGGCCAGGCAGACCCGAAGAATTTATAGAAAATAGACTAAACCTTTTGAGTTTAGGAAGGAGGGTAGTAAGAGGTATTTTGGGTGGGCTTCAAGCAATAAGTGATATTGGATAGGCTCCACCTGATTCCATACATTGGTCAACACATAGAACGCAGGAGGAGAGAGGAAACCAATTTTTTGGGCGGTTAATCCTCGTGTAAGTTATGCACTCGAAATGACTGTTAGCCGTCAGATTAGAGGTCATGGATCAATAGCCAAGATCTGATCGGAGCAATCAGTGATCAACATAACCAAAGGGATGACCCTCGGGGCCGTTGCAACAATGATATTCTGATATGGGATAAAGCGATGGGCCAATGTGCAATCGCACACCAACCGTCGGATCGATGAGTAGGATCAGTAGTCAGGATTTGATTGGGGTGATCGGTGATCGGGCGATCAACAGATCCCCAATACAAAGGGCCATTACATCTGATTGTGACTTGTAATTGTGATATGATGATAAGGGGTGGACCCGATGGAATTATAGACTCGATTTCATAAGTTTTGAAATACGAGAATTCAGGATTTTCAATGTATTCCCATATATTGAGGTTTTGACCTCCCGCATATGCGATTGTGATATGTCGATAAAAGGTGGACCTAAAAGGGTTTATAAATGTGACTGCAAAATATTTACAATCTAGTTTATTCATATTTTCTTTATATTACCCGTGTATTTTGGTTTTGGCCAATACGCCATGCGATTGTGATTTGCGATGGAATGGCGGACCCGATAGGATTTTAAGTGCGATCCTATATTATTGGAAGTTCAGTTAAATGCCCATGATGGGTTTTTCGTGTGTTTCCTATGTATTCCATTATTTTGGCTGTTATGGCTAGAGGAAGGCAAAAGCGAGTGGGTCTCCTATGCCGATGGTTCCTTTCCACTGTGAATGGATACTTGTGATGAAATAGTCATGTTTTCCATGATGGAGGATTGTAATCGATGCCACACAAATACGCAGAGAGCTCAATTGATGGGTAGCAGAGAGTTTTGGAGTCACTTGGAGGTTAAGCGAAAACCAGAGAGCTCAGAGAGCCAGAGCCAGATCCAGAGCCATAAAGCCAGAGCCAGAGCCAAGAGAAAAGAAAAGAGATCAAATGATCTAGCTGCTGCTAGTGTCCAAAGTGTGCAGAAGATAGAAGAACGCATTCCAGAGATAGTTAAGAGAATTCTGTGGGAGTCAGAGAAGCCAGAAGCTCAAGAAGATTAGAGAACTCACTAAAGGAGTCAAGTCTAGAGAATCCTAGATCTGTTTGCAGAGTGAGGACAACCAAGGGTAAGACGGCATTTTAAACCCATAGGTTTAGTTGTAAACCAATGGAGTTGAGTGTGGAGCTTGTGAAAGAATTTAAGCCATAATCCCAGAGAGCCTAGTTGAGTTGACTAGAGCTCAAGGAGATGTAGCCCAAGATATTAGAGTGAACTCCATATTATATTGTTGTCTTATGCGTTTGCTGCTTTGTTGCTTTGTTTACTATTATGTGTGTTTTATATCAGCATAAGCAAATGAACTTAAGCACTTGAACAGTTTAAAAGAAAAAACAAGGATACACCTATTTTCAAGCACTTTTTAATTCTGCAATTGGTTAATCATAAGGTCTTGGGAATATTTAAGCTATGGAATGGGAGAGGTTCTTGTAAGCTTGACAAGAAGCCTTTAGTGCCCTATTTCATATCATAAATGGTCTTGGCAATGTAAGATGGCTACATGCATTTGTTCCTTTCACTTTCTCTTTGATGAGCTTATTTCGTCCATTCAATGGCAAATAAGTCTTCTAGCATGTTCACTCCTTCTTCATCCCGTTCATCATCTCGGCATGATATATGAATGTATCTGTTACTATAATTCACTCATGATGGGACATCATCAAATCCAAAACCTCCTAGTATAAGATAATGCATTTTTTTCCATGGACTAGGCCCGAGATAGATGACAGGCTGGGAAGAGGGCCTAGTAACTATGCATTGCATAGTTCCAAGTGAGAGGGAGGGGGGACTGGTCAATAATACTACGCAGAGCGCGACTAAGGCTTCAATGAATAACTTCAAGGCGTAGTCTTCACTGTCTTAGAAAATTGTGCAGAGGCCACTAGCAGGGAGGATTGCGCAGTTGAGGTCACTGTGGTAGTTGCAAGGTGGGACCCTGGGAGGCACCTCTACATAGTTTTCTGAGGCAAGATAAGACAGGGAAACGAGGGACCAAATAATACAATTCTACATAGATCTTAGGAGTAGTGAGTCCTAGCTAAGGGAAGATACTCGAAGAAAACCTATGTGTAGTTATAGGAGGCAAAGTAAGCTGAGTCTCTACGCATTACGAGGTTCCAACAGGAAGGGAGGAGGCTTGATCACTATTCTTGCAAAGTGTGTAGTTCAGGTCAGGCTTTGAGGCAGTTTCTAAGAAATAATTGGAAGGAAGGTAGGCTGATCACATCTAGGATTGTGTAGTGAAACTATCCTGAAGGACAGCCTGAAGAACTATGATGTTCCAGGTAGCAGAGAAACATAAGTAAAGGGTTGAGACTATGTAGCAGTTCAGTCATGGTCCGATGAAGTGCAATTGTTTGGTTGGAAATATTTTCAGGAATATGGTTAAGTGTGGGAGGCATGTGAGCTTGCGAGGACTCGACATTGTGATCAAACAACTAGCATACTTAGAAAACATGACAACATAGACCACTAGGACAAAAAGACAAATAGTTACCCTATGTGAGATTGTCTAGAGCTAAAAGCAACAAGTCGACACTTGAGGAATACCTTTGGGTGACTGTGATGAAACTGGTGAGACAATGCTTAAATATTTGTTTATGAGTGTGACCAATGTTTACATAGCTCCGAGAACTCAAAAAGACAAATAAAAATATTTGAAATTGCCAAAAAATACCACAAGGATGATAAAGAAATCAACATACTAAAAGGTGACAATTGGTTAAGCAAGTCAAAGGGTTGAAAACACTCTAAATGAGCTCATGGGATGAGCTATAGTGTTTGTAAATGTCAAATGAAAAACTAAGGAAGGCTCTGAAATTTGAGTGCAAGCCAAAATCTTGGAAGGTGTTGCAACCGCTACAACACTTGGTGATATATTGGTTGAATATCAGCTTCTCTATTTTGGTTCATTTTTAGTGCATGACCTTGGTCCTTTAGGGAGTATTCATTCATCATGCATATTACTTCAGCTTCCCCATTTACCCCATGGGAATACATGGTTCACCATTTACCTTCTTAGTTGAACACAACATAAGATTCATCTAGATCACAATGTTTTGAATTGGGAAGGGTAGCTTAGCTCATGAGCTTAAGATTTCCAGAGTATAGTTTTTCATCGTGGGTATTTCTCTACTGCCAGCAGGCCTGGACAATACCATATCAGAGTCATGTAGGAACACACGCATTTCTCCATTTCCAGCGAGGCTGGACATTACCCCAGTGGAGTCACCTACTTCACCTCTTTGTGCAGGAAGCCTTTCTCTTCTTTCGCCTTTGTTATTTTTAAAATAGAACTATGCATAGGAACTTATTTATTTTTGGGGTGGAAGAGGGATCCTAACTTATTAAGAGGAGAGGTTATTCCTTCTAAGAAGAATATAAATACCTTTGATTCAGGTTTTCTCGTTTATATTTTCCCATTCTCCATTTCTACTAGTTAGATAAGCTTGAAAACACTAAAGCATAACACTGAGTTTAGGCATGAGGTTTCCCAGATTGGACACATGTTCATGGTTTGACCAAAACTCTCCTTACAAATGGATCATATTTTATATCAAGACTTCATTGTCCAAAAGTTACAACCAAACATGAAGAACATGGATAGAGGATTGGGCAAGGGTTATAGTGTCATAAGACTCTTTGAACTTCATCCACATACACATTCAGAAGATAGAATGCACAGATTTACAACACTTATTTACATAAGAAAAAAAAAAAAAAAAAACAAAAAAAAAACCAAATGGAAAACGATGAAAATACTATGTACATGGTACAGGGCGCGACTCAATATCTCATTGAAAATAAGATTTTAAGTCTTGCCCATTGATAGGGAGAGAGTCAATCTTCCCTTCAAGTGATTGAAGATGATATGTGTGTTGGACAAGCTTCTCATGGACTGTAAATGGATTAATCCACAGGGATTGAAACTTAGAGTGTTTTCCTTTGTTCTCGTGGGCTTTGTCCCACTTTAAGACTAAGTCACGCACACTAAAGCTAGTACTCCCTCTAGACTTCCTATTGAACCATCTCTTGATACAATTCTGGTGGAGTGTAATGTTTTCTTTGTCTTTCATCCTTTCTTCATGTAACTTGTACTATGTGTAGATCCTACACCGAACTAAAATACATGAATTTCCTTGGGATTCTTGAGACAACTAGAGAGTAGGCAAGTAAATGTTCGGTGAGAGGAGCGCTTCCTTTTGATATACTAAGAAGTAGGGGAAAGTACTCAGAGTAGGCATAGGTATGACTCTGTCAGCCCGTAAATCATTCATAAGAGTGGAGTGCCAATTTCACTTCTCAGAGTAAATGGTATTTTTGATGATGAAAATGATGTTCTTGTTTGTGGATTTAGCAAGACCATTTCTATTTTGGTAGTAATTCATAGAATTCTTCAAAACAACATAATTTTCCAATGCAAATTCATAAAAATTTAATGAAGAAAAACACATTGCATTGTCAAAAATAAGTGATGTAGGAACGCCAAACCTGGAAATGATGTTCTATTTTAGGAAGCTGATGAATTCCTTATTGTTCACTTGTTTCAATAGAATTTCTTCTATCCACCACGTGAAATAATATGTAAAATTCAAAATATAGTGGTGTTGTTTTAATGGAAAGTCTTCCCAATGATATCCAAGCCCCACTATTGGTACGGTTGTTCCAATTCCTATTGGTGAATATCTGAGAGATTAGATACTTATTGACATATGAATGTGCATCCTTGAATAATGTAGGCCAGTAGAAACCGACCTGCATAACCTTGTGTGCTATGGTGTTTCCTGTGAAGTGTCCTCCAACTAGTACATCATTTAGATCACATAAAACCTTTTCTGAATCTTATGCATATAGGCACCTGAGCAATATATCATTGTGGGGCTTTCTGTACAACAACCCATGTACTAAATGGTAGGATATATATTTGAGTAAGAGTGCCCTATTTTGCTGCATAGAAAAATGAGAGGGCATGGTGCCATGCTCAAGGTATTGATGCACCTCTGCATTCCAAGAGTGTCCATGTGAAGTGGGGGAGGCTCGCTAAATGTTGTACATTTCTATTTCTTGCTCCTAGCATATGAGCTCTTCTTATTCCTATTGCGCGTGTACCTCTTGCACTGCTATTTTGAAAATACCATGACCCTTGATGGTGTGAATTGGTTTGTTGAAAATATCATACTCTTGTAGTCCTATCATCCAGTTCACCCTTCTTACACCTATCTCTTGTTGAACAAGCAATGATCAAACTATTGAGTGTGGCACAAAGAAAATGTAATGGTTTTCTAATAGGTAGTGTCTAAAATGGTCCATCGCCTTATACACTACATATTCTTCTTTCTCCACGGCAGGATAGTTGAGTTCTGGTTCCTACAGGATGACACTCATAAAGGAGATGGGTCTCTCATTGTTTAACTCATCCGCCAGACTGACCACTGCAACGAGTGAAATGTCAGAAGAAAAAGTGTAGAGTAATAAAACGTTGTTCCATTTTTGGCTGTGAAACATTGTTGCCTCTACTATTGCTTTCTTGATAGGGGAAAACATGTCCTTTTCCCTCTTTCCCCAACTATAGATTGCATCCTTCTTCATGATCTCTTCAATGGGTTTAACAATCTACACATAAGTAGAGATGACCTTTCTAAGGAAGTTGATCTTCCCTAAGAAGCACTACTTGGCTTTCTTTCTCACTGGGTGGGGAATTTGCATGATGGTCCAAACTCTGTCTAGATCTATATTGATCTTGATTTTTGAAATGATGTGTCCAGCTAGGTTACCCTCATGCACTGTGAAGATTCTCTTCCTAGGATTCAAAGATATCCTGTATTTTCAACATTGCTCAAAAAATTTCTTGAGATGGTGCAAGTGGTTTGACCGTTTCCTAGAGAAGACTGTCACATCATTGAGGTAGACCACTACACTCTATCCAATAATACCATGGAAGACAATGTCCATTGCATGCTGAAATGTTGCACCTATGTTTACTAACCCAAACAACATTCTGCAAAAAGCGAACATACCCCACTTGGTACGGAATGACGTTTTGAGTCTATCAGGCTCTGCTACCAGAACTTGGTTGTATCCTAAGAAGTCATCAAGAAAAGAAAAAATCTTTTCTCTAGATACTATCTGTAATATATGCTCCATGGATGGCACTAGTTAGCTGTCCTTGTCGAAGGCATGATTGAGTTTATAGAAATCTACACAGAGGCAGATTTCCCTAGACTTCTTTCTTACAGGGACTAAGTTGGACACCCATGTTGAATGCCATAATTTATATATGATTCAAGCATCCAACAACTTGGTTAGTTATTTTTGTATGAGGGGCTCAAGTGATGGATGAACCTTCCTCAACTTCTACTGAAAAGGATTGCCCCCTTCCTTGATTGGAATGATGTGCTAGATTATTCGCATGTCATATGCCTTCAAATCGTTGTACGTCCATGCGAATACATCATGGTACTATTTGAAATGGTCAATGAAATCTTGCCACTCTAATGACGTGCAACATGTGCCAAGATTCCCAAATATTGAGGTGTTATCTAACTTTACTCATCATCAGAGACCTCTTCAATTAGTTTTCATCCGTATGATCTTTAGAGGTCAACATGAGAAAATTTCTACGTAATTTTGTTTTATTCACTTGTACAAGACTCTAGTCAATATGATAAATATGCTTATTTTAACTAGAATGACACGAGATTTATTTGATAGATTTAGATTCTTTGACTCTTATCTGCAAAAGTTTTTCCTCCCCCTCTACTATATCCTAACAACTAAATATTAAGCCTATGATGTGTTAATCATGGTCATTCAACCTATAGAACTTTGTAAAACCCCAAAATATTACTATTGGGCAATTTATTGGGTTTAAATTGCTGCATTAAATTATCGACCAGGGAAACTCGTGAGCTTGTGATGATGCCAACAAAATATATGTAGGAGTAGGCAACTAACTCTATGCCTAGCTAAATTATTTACGATTCAATATAATATGCAAGGGAAGAGGGTCCTAACTAAGGAGGTCCTGGCTGTCCTTCCCTACAGTATCATAAAGAAATCATTGATTACTAGAAACTTGAAATGAAGACAAGAGAATGAACTTAATTGTTGTTTAGATTCAAGTAGAGAGAGAGACTAACTTAGTATCTTGATTGTCTTCTTATGTACTAATCCAAACTAAGCTAAGATTCATTCACAAGCATAAGAAATGAAACAACTTGAAACATAAACAGAAAAGAATGAATTTCAATTACCATATAAATCAATGGAAAGAGAGCCTAACTTAGACTCTTGGTATCTCCTCATATGATACTTGAAATATAAAAGAAAAAGAATGAATTTTAATTATCATGCAAATCAAATGGAGAGAGAGCCTAACATAGACCCTTGGTTGTTCTCTCATGTGCTGATGAGGTTCTAATTTCAAACTCATTCATCAATCACAAACAAATCCTCAAACATCAAACATCTAAGCAATTAAATGAAATAAGATCTAATATGAAATAACATGTTTCTCTCATCCTTTTAGAGTGAGCTCAATTCTCTTAAGAAAAAGACAAATTATTCCATATACTACATTAAGGAAACTTATATCTAAAAACTACATAATGGAAATAAAACTACATAATGGAAATGTATGTAAAATGGAGCTTTATTCTATTCCATCATAACTTGGATACATGCTCTAAGAGTCCTCCCCTTTGGAATGGAGGAGGTACCCCTATTTATACAATGAGATGAGATAACAAACTCATAATGATGATCCACTAATCTCTCTTTAGTTCCATACATTTCTCAACCATCTAGACACATAACCCTATCCTCCATGAGGTCCATGATTTTCTCCATGATCTTTTCCATGAGGCTTATCTTATCAAATTCGAATTTTATCATTCAAGGCCACATAAATATGCCCTGGAAGCTTCCTCTGTGCCTACACATGTCAACAAACTCATTCTAATTGTTAGGTATAAGTATAAGCATCTTATTTTCTAAAGTTTAGCCATAAATTCACTTAAAAATGTTTTGAATTAATAAACTTTGGAAAAGCATTGTTAGAACCCAATAATGAGGTAAATGTAATGATATGGAGGTGGAATGGAGGTGACATGAAGGTAAAATGTGAAGATATTGGTGAATAATGGAGTGAAAATAGGGACTATTTTGAGGCCCAACATCTGCCCCAAACTGAGGTATTACATGTCCTCATGCAATCTATTACATTACTTCTTGGTACTTGAGCTTTGGCTTAAACTCTGCATGCTATCATTTACTTAACTTTTGCAAAGCGTTATTTTGATGAACTACAACTTGGTTGGTTCTTGTGTTTCAACCATATTTTGTTTGTTGCATTCAATGTATGATCTTTGCATATTGATAATGTGATTTTTATTGCAGAGTATTTTTGTTGGAATGCATCATGGTTGGTTCTTGTGTAACAACCATGATTTTATTGGCATCCAATTAACTTTCAAATACTTTTGTTAAAGCCATTTGTATGTTCATGTAATAGTGGTAGAGTATTTTTGTTGGAATGCGTCATGGTTGGTTCTTGTGTAACAACCATGAGTGTGTTGGCATCCAATTATCTTTTAAATACTTTTGATAAAGCCATTTGTATGCTCATGTAATAGTGAATATATTTTGAAGGTAAGTGGGGTTAAGAATGTGATATATGAATGTGGATGTTATATGAATGTGATATATGAATGTGGATGTATCCTTCACCTTAAACGGATGATTTGGGCAATTATGTGAAATGGGGAAAGCAAGGAAAAAGGAAGTGAAGTTTTTCCAAAAATTATTATTCTAACTTTTCAAGGAATTTAATGGTTAAAAGTTAGAAAATATCATACGTTAAATTACCCTTTCAAAATGGATGAGAGTTGTGTACGTGTGGCTGCAAAAACTTTTGTTCATGGTCTTCTTTACTTGGTTGGGAAAATGGTGGATGAATCATGCATGTTCAGCTGCCACAATTTTGTTCTGAAGCTTCTTCTTTAAGCTATGGATGAAAGATGGATCTGTGTTGTCGTATCGACTGCTAGATCCTCTGCTACTAGATGATGAATCTGAGGAGTCTGCTGACCATGGCTGAAAGTTGTATCTGTTGCTAGATCCTCTGCTGCTGGATGATGAATCTGATGAGTCTGTTGAATATGGTTGAAAATCTATAAGGCTTGGAAGGTATATAAAATATATAAGTTACATTTCCCTCCCAGCCTTATTGATTGACTTGTCCTCAAGTGATGGCAAACTGAAAACAATGAAAAGAAATTGGCTTCATCTGCTACAAAATATGGGTCTTCACGTCTTCAACGCTTGATGGCACAAATCTTATTATGTGATTAAATGTGTCGATGTCGAACATAGCAAGAAGTTGTTGACTTAGTGGCCGTTAATGAATGGCCCTAGCCAACACAAGAGCTCCCACCATTGATTCCAATGGGATTCATGATGCCTAACACATCTTTGTAGGTACGGATAAATTTGTCGTGGTCGAGTCACCTACAAGATCCAACGAACAAGGGATATTAATGTACTCCCATTGTTCATTGGCAAGAGTACTTGCCATTAAGGCATGCAAGCCTCTAGGTGTTTTTTTAATGATACTTAGACTCTAGAACTTTGACTCAAGTAGATTTTTATTGCGGAAATGAAGGGGAATGGTAATGACATGGAAAATGACAATAAGGAAATGCATGGTGTATGAATAAGAACTCTTGCTGTGAAAAATGGATATGGAAAGGTCATGCTTTATGGTTTGACAATAGGTGGAATTGAAAATCTTTTGCAAAAAGGGAGTTGCAAAGGAGTGGTTGTAGAGTTGGATTTGTCTTTAGAATCTGTCATGACTTAGCCTTTGGAAGACCAATTGTCGTCACAATGTAATCTTCTTATGATCACTTGATTATCCTGTAAACTGAAAAAAACTTGGTACAAAGAAAACATAAGTGTGCTCTAGAAGAAATGGCTAGTTTCTTCATGATTCTTATGCAAAAATTTCATACCAAATAAAACAAATTAAGGACAAAAAAAGTGTTAAAATTGACTTAATCATGATATTAATATCAATCCATTTGTGAAAATAACCATGAAGAGTAATACTCCCTGTTTTTGTCAGCTAACTTCTGTGCATGGCGAAAAGTTTGGCATTATAGATTTGTTGTGTCCCGCAGATTAGTACGTTATAAATGCATGCAACAATATCAAATTTCCAATTGTAAGCAAGTTAATTAGCCTTCCAATAATCCACCAATTGTTCTTTTAAATTATTCTTCCTGATGTTCCATTATTTATTCTCAAACCTACGTGTATTTTGTAAAATGTGTGTGTTTTTTTTTGTAAAATGCTTTCATCTAGTTCTTTTATTTCTCATGATTCTCTCAATTTTCATGCTCCCAAAATTTTATTTTATGCTAGTACCCATCACATGCCAATGTTTACGATTTTTTTTTTTTTTTTTAAATACTTCTAAACAACAATTGTTAACTATTTTTTATTTCTCTTTTTTTTTTTTGTGAAATTTGATAACAAAAGATAACGAACGTAATATAAGAATAGAAATCATATGTAATATAAAACAATATATCAAACATAAGTATTATCACAAATAATTAGTACCGTATTAATATTATTATAACATATTAATATATTAATATAATAATATATTAATACAATCATAATCTATATTAATACAAATCAAATCAAATCAAAACAAAATAAAAATAAATATAATAAATACAATAAATACAAAACAATTTTAAATATAACAATCATATGTAATATAAAACGATATATCAAACATAAGATTATCACAAATAATTAGTACCATATTAATATAATTACAACATATTACTATATTAATATAATTAATATAGTAATATATTAATACAATCATAATTTATATTAATACAAATCAAATCAAATAAAAATGAAAATAAATACAATAAATACAAAACAATTTTAAACTAAAAATACAAAATAAATCCAAACAAAACGTAACTCAAAATGACATTTGGAGGGTACTCAATCTCCTATCCAGCCAATGAAGTCTTTATTTTCTCATTCTGTTTACCAACGAATCAGGGTAATGGTGTCCACGTTCTCGAAAATCCTGGCAGTGGTATCGTAACCCTGGTCCCACCTGGCATTCAACAGGGCTTTCGCTATCGTCGCTTATCTTGAACAAGAAGAAAAAGGCCCACTATGTTTCGGTCCGGGGTTCGAGTCTGGTGAATGTCTGGAGCTCGTCCAATTGCCGTGGGTTCGAGGTACAGAGTTCAGCGAGCAACACCAAGTCTAAGATCAGGGGAGCTGCAAGAAGCGAATCTTCACATGTATTGTCGATTACGAGGGTGTTTTTTTTCTCCCATGAATATCTCGGACGTGTACTCGTCCATGGCTCTCTTGTAAGGTACATACTTGATGACGACGACATGGTCTGGGTGTTCTCCTGGTTCGTAAAGAATGGCGTTGCTGGCAACCATGTCGTCAATGACATTGCTCTATGAAATTTCCTTTGATCGGAAAGTCTGGGGAGCTAACAGATTCATCCCGTCGTTGTTACCGAGGTGATTGTAGCTCACAATCGAAGTTGGCTTAAGACCGGCACCGACTTCATCTTTGTCTGCCCGCTCTTGAAGTCATCTCCTGCGATGATACTGTTCTTTGTAATTGCTAAATCGATCAATCCTGGAACGAAGGTGTTTTGAGGACTGTCGTTTATGAAGGGAACGTTCTCCTGAATGCATGCCAAGCCGTACAAAGTCGATGGCGAGATTTCAGACTCATTTCTTTCTAGAGAAGCAAGCAGGGTTTCCTTTGTGTCATTTAAACCCACGATAACATCGTTGTATCGTTCGGTATTAGCAGTCCACAGTACGACTACCTTGTCCACCTTTGTTTTTGATTTAAAATCTCTGATATCTTGGATAATCTTTTGCAGTTGCTCTTTCTTGGAGCCTTTGATGACATTATTTTCTCTCTCACCCTGGTTTGCCGGTATGAAATCCGGGTCATATATACCAGGAAGAGGATTCATGCCTTGCATGTAGGGCCGCAGCTGCTTCTGTAGGTTAATGTCAAGAACCTTGGCACTATTCTTTGCTGCTGAAGGACCGAATGCAGTTAGCTGCCGAATGCGTTCCTGTACAAAGGACTACTGTTTCGAAGAAGACCGCAGGTCTTCGGCTCCTCCTGGATGTTGGAAAGTTGATGTCAGAAATTGCTCCGGTGGAAACTGAGCGGGGAAGCCGATATGAGGGGCTTCCTCTCCATGCATTGCAACTTCACTCTGTCGATCCCGAGCTCGGGAGGTAGAGCTGCGGTGAGAGGAGCATTGTACTTTAGATTCTTATATATAAAGCCATTGGTGTTCTGAAGATGGTCCAGAAGTCTACCAGGAGTGCCAACCAATAGGTTTACTCCTTTACCAAGTCGCTCTGCCCCAACTCTACGTGCAGCGCCTCCTAGAACTAAACCATGAGTCTGTTTATGGTATTTCATGAGATCCTTTGCATGACAAGCTCTCGAGTTTGGTAAATAATGATCACATCAATACCATTGCGGGGTGTAAAACATATAATAAGTTAGGCGGAATTTCTTTGCTTACGGGGGTAATGAACTCGGCCATTTATATCCAGTCTGCGCCCCATTGTTCAACCCGAGCAGTCTAGTCAGCTCCAACAAACGCTTAGTTTGTTTTGGCACTAGCCAATTTAGGGTTTGTTTTCCATTCTGCAACCCTGATTCTCTTGTGAGAGTTAGCATATGGGGCGCCATTGATAATAACCAAACAATCGCCTGTCCGCCTTTCTCACACTCTAGCTCTTTTGTCGAGTCTGTCAAGCTATTGATTTCAGACGGTAACATCCACCACACCGCAGCGCCCATAGATCTCAAATCCAAGTCCTTAGTGAGTTCATATAATGGTTGTCTATACTCGTTCGGCACATCCAATATCGAACGTTCTTTCTTAGGCTCATGAGGTTGCTTCTGCAAATCACTTGGAAACCGCTCTTGTGCCAGTCGGATAAATTGAATGAAAGGGTGTGAAAATGTTTTCTCGTTGCTTCTCTCCATTTTCTGCAAGTCGCGGAAGCATCCCTAGCAGCAGCAAGATGAGAGAGTATAATCCCTATTACCTCAACAGGAAGGGATTCCATAGTTCCCCCCGCTAACGTCAATCTTAAAAATGAAGGTAAATCCAGAGAGAGCCGAAGTCAGGAGATGGGTTCCAGGCTCTGGAACAACCATCATTAGATTCCATTGTCCAGGGATCCAACCAGCGAACTGATAGTATTTGCCCTTGCCCAAACCAATGAGATTTTAACATAACAATTCATCGCTCATGAAAAAAAAACAGAATGAAAGTCATTTTTTTTTAAATAATATATATATATATATATATATATATATATATATATGAGATATATATATTATTATATGGAATTTTTTGTTTTTATTTTTATTTTAATGTTTTGCCTTTTTTTAAACATCTAAAAAAACAAAAGAAATGGTTAGTTTTTATTTATTTATTTATTTTTTAATAATAATATGTGTATATATGATCCATATATTATTATTATTTTGTGGATTTTTTTTTTTTAATCTAATTTTTTTTTTTTTAAATCTAAAATTAAAAAACTAAATTTCATCTAAAAATTTAAAGATGTTTTTTTTCATTCACAAAATTCTTTATTGTCTTTTTTCAAATTAGTTCTCCAGCAAGAGTATTTTTATTTGAACAAAATCAATAGATTTTCTGATCTTCCTGATCGCATGAAGCGCAGGAAGAGAGCATACTAATCGCTTGATTTGTTTTTATTTATGCAGGGGGGGTGTTTTTGAAAAGATGAAATTTAAAACTAGCTAAACACTAAACCATCAGAAAACTCAAACTTAAACTTCTTTGTGAAGATCCTGCTGTCACCAGGTCTCACAAGTTATTTTGTCTAAAGAAAATACTAGAACTAAATTAAATTTCTAATGCCTAATCCCTTAGCACCATCCCCAGAAACGACGCCAAAATGTTGGGCAATTTATTGGCTTAAATTGCTGCATTAAATTATCGACCAGGGAAACTCGTGAGGTTGTTATGATGCCAACAAAATATATGCAGGAGTAGGCAACTAACTCTATGCCTAGCTAAATTATTTACGATTCAATATAATATGCAAGGGAAGAGGCTCCTAACTAAGGAGGTCCTGGTTGTCCTTCCCTACAGTATCATAAAGAAATCATTGATTACTAGAAACTTGAAATGAAGACAAGAGAATGAACTTAATTGTTGTTCAGATTCGAGTAGAGAGAGAGACTAACTTAGTATCTTGATTGTCTTCTCATGTACTAATCAAAACTAAACTAAGATTCATTCACAAGCATAAGAAATGAAACAACTTGAAACATAAACAGAAAAGAATGAATTTCAATTACCATATAAATCAATGGAGAGAGAGCCTAACTTAGACTCTTGGTATCTCCTCATATGATACTTGAAACATAAAATCAAAAGAATGAATTTTAATTATCATGCAAATAAAATGGAGAGAGAGCCTAACTTAGACCCTTGGTTGTTCTCTCATGTGCTGATAAGGTTCTAATTTCAAACTCATTCATTAATCACAAACAATCCTCAAACATCAAACATCTAAGCAATTAAATGAAATAAGATCTAATATGAAATAACATGTTTCTCTCATCCTTTTAGAGTGAGCTCAAATCTCTTAAGAACAAGACAAATTATTCCATATACTACATTAAGGAAACTTATATCTAAAAACTACATAATGGAAATAAAACTACATAATGGAAATGTATGTAAAATGGAGCTTTATTCTATTCCATCATAACTTGGATACATGCTCTAAGAGTCCTCCCCTTTGGAATGGAGGAGGTACCCCTATTTATACAATGAGATGAGATAACAAACTCATAATGATGATCCACTAATCTCTCTTTATTTCCATACATTTCTCAACCATCTAGTCACATAACCCTATCCTCCATGATTTCCTCCATGAGGTCCATGATTTTCTCCATGATCTTTTCCATGAGGCTTATCTTATCAAATTCGAATTTGATCATTCAAGGCCACATAAAGATGCCCTGGAAGCTTCCTTTGTGCCTACACATGTCAACACACTCATTCTAATTGTTAGGTATAAGTATAAGCATCTTATTTTCTAAAGTTTAGCCATAAATTCACTTAAAAATGTTAAGAATTAATAAACTTTGGAAAAGCATTGTTAGAACCCAATAATGAGGTAAATGTAATGATATGGAGGTGGAATGGAGGTGACATGAAGGTAAAATGTGAAGATATTGGTGAATAATGGAGTGAAAATAGGGACTATTTTGAGGCCCAACAATTACAAAAAATAATGTACGAAATATTTCCTTCCACATTCCCCTCAGTCCTCCTACTGGTGTTTCTTTGGACCTCTTGTTGCAATTGCTAGTTATAATTGAGAGGTGGAGAGTGATTTCCTTGTATCCATTCAATTGCATCTTTGGATACTCATGCTTCGCATGGATTTTAAAGTGTTTGAATGGCCTTTGGATATTTTGTTGGTGTAACGAATATTGGTGAAACTTTGTGCTTAAAATTTTAACGTCTATATAGTGGTTACATTTCAGGATAATTGTTATTGATCGTTGTATTTTGACATATTGAATTAATTAATAACGCGAAGCCCTCCCAATTAGTTTTCTAGGTCCCATAGCTAGTAGGATTCCAGCAAGTAGTTCATTATTCATAATTGCATCATATATACTCACCGTTTTTCACTTCTTGGCATGCAAATAAGTGTTTTAGAGGTAGATTTTTATGTTCTCACAACAAATTTACATAATTCACAAGGTGAGAAATCAATCTTTGGTGTAATTTCATATTTTAGGTTTGATAATTATATGTCATTTATGGTTATAAATATATTTAAAGTTTCACTTCTAATTGAGTATTCAATTGAACATATTGAGTATCTTATACGTAACTATTTTTCTCTCCACCCACTTTTCATAACTTCCATAACCATTAGAGATTTGATATTATTTTTCTTGTTTAGTAAAATATTTGCTAAGATGTTACAAAATTGTATAATTTATTAAAAGTTGTAGAATTTACAATTTATAAAGTTTCAAGGTGTAATTTTTTAAAGTCTAATTATTTAAAGGGTGCTAGCTCAATGGAAGAGCACTTGCTTTACAAGAACGAGGTTGGTGGTTCGATTCCATCACACCCTGATATTTATATGGAATGGTGATGATCAATTTTTTGTGATGGAGGCTCTTTTGACCATCACCAATGAGCTAATGGTGACATTTTTTAACCCTCATCAAAGTAGGAAAAGGTGATGGTCAATGAACACCACCATATATATGCATCAATAGTGATGCCCATGAAAGGTCCATCACTATAAATTGTGATTGTTCATATGAAATGATGATGGTCACTATGTGTCATTATAATCATTATTCATGATAGAACTTGAATGTCACCAAAACACATATACTTTTGGTAGTGTGGCCTATTCTGACGTTCAATTTTGGGTGACAAAGTCTCTTTTGACCATCACCAATGAGTTTATGGTGACATTTTTTACCCTCACTAGATTATGAAATAGTGATAGTCAATGGATGTCGCCATATATATGAATCAATAGCGATGGCCATGAAAGGTCCATCACAATAAATCATTGTTTTTCATACATGATTGTGACGGTCACTATTCATCATTTCAATAATTTTTGTGACGTACTTTGAATTTCACCAAAACACTTGTACTTTTGGTGACTCCACCTCTTGTGACGTTCAAATTTTTGGTGACGAAGGCTAAGGTCCGTCACCATTGGTCATATGAAATGGTGATGGTAACTGTCGATCATTATAAATAATTATTGGTGAGAGATATTGAATGTCTCCACAATCCCTATACTTTTGGTGATGCCACCTTCGGTGACGTTCAATTTTTGGTGATGAAGACTCTTTTGACCATCACCAGTGAGCTTATGGTGACATTTTTCGAACCTCACCAATGCCGTTTTCCCTAGTAGTGTTAGTTATTATTTGAATTTATGCAAAGTTTAATGTTATATGCCACCACATTTTGATTTTTCTTATTTAGTGGGTATTTCGACAACGCTTTCCCCATAGAGGGTTACCTAGATGTCTAAGTTGTGAATTTATGGTGGCCAACATCTAAGTGGGGTTTGGCCCTCTGGTTCAATATAATTTATTATAAAACTATTTCATTCATAAATGGTCTTTATACTTCCACTTACAATTAATTCCAATTTTCCTTTTTAAAGGGGCAATTCTACTCTTTATTTGTGTTCACCATTATTTCCATATATCGTCTGTAACCTAAGATCTTTAGGGGTTTTATTTGTATTTTATATTATTTTTCCTTGTAGTTGTATCTAGATTGATATGATTAGAATTTAATTTGATTGTTAAACTACATGTGAAGATATTGGTTTACCCACTATTGGGGTTATTTTTTCGTAAGAAACTATATGAGTATTTTTTTAGTTCTTCAGAACAATAAATTAAATCTCTGCTCAGAACCAATTTGACCTTGCTTGTTCTTTTATCACTTCACTTAGTAATATTGTATAAGTTATGTAGCCTTAAAGGTTTCATTTCCATAGAAAGTAAGTTATGTTATTGTTTTATATTTTCCATAATTATATTCTCTTTATTAAACTAATTCATGTTTTAGAATTTTGGGTTAAATTTCCTGTAGTCTATTTTGTTTTAGGAAAAAAATAAAACTTTTACTCAAACAACACATTCAACCTTTCAGCTGGAAAATAAACCTTTTAATCAAACAACACATTCAACCTTTTTAGACAGAAGTAAACACTTATTTGAAATATATGCCAGATTTTTGTTGATTGCTTAGTCCCAGTCTCGAATATAGTTTGCTAAGTGCCTCCCAACCATGAGATAAGCTATTCTAGACTAAGTCCACCCCTGAGCTACTCCTCACACACAAGATGTTTTTTTTGTTTTAACTATCATCTTTCACACGCTGTGGCTATCTGGTGCTAAACAGACTTAGCCTCGTGTAGCCAAACTTACCTGTTTGGAATTTTAGCACAGATTTCTCATTCCTAGTTCATTCCTTTCTTGACCTTAGGTACACACACCCTCTTGATCCTTTCCCTAGAGTATAAATATCCAAGGAAGTAGTTTGGGGTAGGTAATTTCCTACCTTAACTACTTTACATGTGAGAAATACGTGATTGGCATCATTAAGACATTCTCTTTGTGCATAGCTTAATCAAAATAAATAAATGTATAAACTTATTATTACTTTAGACTTCCTAAGTCATTTAACAGTATCCAATTTGTTTGACTGTAGTAATTTAATATTTACAGTTACCGTGGACATCACAAATACCAAATTTGGTTTACAATAAATTAAGAAATGCAAGGATTCACTTGTTTTGGTTTTTAAGTTTAATTTTTGTGATAGGTAAGATTTAATAGAAACTTTCTTAAATCATCATAGTTTTGATAAGTTTGAATGTTAGGAAAGTGATTATTATAGGAAATTTTTAAATTATTATTTAATGTAGATGTAATAGATATTCTAAGAAATAATGTTTATCTTCAACCCCCTTAATCTCACAAAGTTGAAAAATACTTTCGACTAATGATGTTTTACAAATTGTCCAATGACATGCTTCAAACTAGGGCTCCTAAGAGTTTGTTATTTTTTTCTATGTGGTTCAAAAACCCTAGAGATTGATGACCACTATATCTGTGGACTATGTGTACTAGAAAGATCCACCTGAAGGGACCACATCCTACCGTCTCAACCACGAAGCCTGACCTTGAGAGTGTCAAGAGAAATGAACCTACGATCTTTGAATAGAAAATTTTCTTTAAGGACTAGGACTCGACCAATTAAGATAAATCTTAGGGCTATCCTGAGAGTTTATTATTATTTTAACAATGTCAAGTTTATTTTTTATGCTACTTAAAACAAAGATGTATTTTTTAAATGATATATTAGACTTGATCACTTCCTTATAGTATCTTCATTTTATTTTGAACTCTAACTATTTACAATATCATAATTCCTTATTAAATTTAAATCAATAATATTTTCATTGTTATCATTGTTATAAATAGTGACCTTCTCCTTTATTGCCCAATGATTAAGAAATGTGTCATCTTGTTTGGATTATGAATCAATATTAGGAAGCCTCTTGTTCTCCATCTTAGTTATTTTGTGTTTGTACATTAGATAGCTACTCATAGCCCTATGCTAAAAAAGGAAAATGCCTATTGATTTGAACAAGATAATCTACAATTAATTTCCTTTAATTTCAAGAGTATAGGTTATAAAACACATTTGAATTTATTTTACTTTTCTCAACAATTCTATAGACATGTTATAGCACCAAAATTCACAATTGTATAATGGAACATAAGTGATGAAAGTGTCAAAGAGGAGCCCCCTCTTACCCTGCATCCAAAGTCCCAATTCTTTACAATTGTTTTGAAGTCCACAATAAGCTTCCCACCCTTCTTTTATAATTTTCTCAATTATACTATAATTATTGTTAATGTTGTTATAGAGGTCGCTTTTGAGATATTTGAATGTAATTACTTCCTCGAAATAATTTTTGGCATACATGGAATTGACATAAATGATCTTGTAAATTTAATTATGATGGTCCATCATAACTTTCCCATAGTTTTGTTTAGTTATAAGGTTAGGAAGATTGGTAATGTGACAAATCATTTGAAATTGAAATATATTCTAGGAATATATTGTAAATTTCAATAGAAAGCATTATTCATTTTCAATCCTCTTAGTGTCACAAACATGATATATGTTTTCATCCTACATCTTGAGAATTGTCCAACACCTAGTTTCTCTCTAGAGCTCTTGAGAATTTTTTATTAGTTTAGGAATGCTAATTTCTTCTTTTCACATAGTTAATATGAAAAGGAAAATTTGATATTATATATTGAGGTTGGTAATATCCTTACAATATATTAATTTTCTCTTACCTTTAATGCTTCATCACACCACAAATTTTCCTTAAATTTAACTATAATAATATTTTTAGAATTATTTTTAATTTACAATATGATTTCCTCCTTTATACCATAAACATTGGTAACAAATTAGGCATATGTATGCCATTATTACTTGATATAAAAGTGGCTTTGGCGAATATAAGTTAATTTTGGGAATCCCCTCATTATCCATTTTGTTTAACAAGTTCTTATACATTAGGTACCTAGTCATAGTCATGCTCTCCATTTGGAAAGAGAGATTTTCTTATTGTTTGGATAAATAGGTATTCCATAGAGGATGAACACCTTTAATAACTACTCACAAAACTAAATAAAAAATCAAAGTGCTAATATATTTATGTTGTTAAAACCCTTTAAGAGAGGAACAACCCATGGCCCTAGTCAATGTAGCCAATTGAGTCAATTTTATTAATGCAAAAGAAAATATTTTACATAAGAGAGTTCTCAACGTTTATCATCATCCATGACCCACCGCACCCTTTGAATAAATATCATGGTTCAATCAGGTGTTAAATCACATATTAATAGTATTTAGTATTGAGGCAAATGTTAGATGTCAGATCACTCTAAGTCTAAAATATATTGTGACCATCGGATTACAACACAACTAATGTATACTAAAGAAACACACTTTTACCTAATAGACACATTAGACCAAGTTGAAATTAACTAACTCCTAGGTGTCTATATATCCTAGAACTTATGTGAGAAAGATAAGATACAATGTATTACATATAACTTTCATACTATAGGTTATAAAATTATATTGGATATCCTATATATTTCTCCATGACTCTCTAGATATGCAGTATCACCAAACACCTCATTCATATAAAAGTAACAAGAGTAATAAGAGTCCCAAAGAGGAGGATTTTCTTGTGCCATGTCCAAAAGTATATTGATTTATAGTTATTTTTAAGTCCATTAATATTTCAATCTTCCATTTATATTTTTCTCATTTCTATAGTTCCCCTTGAATTCATATTTAATATTAATTGTAAAATATTAGTATAAAAATATTTCTTCCAAATTTTATATAAATTTAAAATCGAATAAATTTATTTGAAATTGGTTTTATGATCCTTTTTTTTGTAAGATTGTTGGTACCTTTCCATTAATTTTTGAAAATATAGCACATTAGAAGTATATGACTGAAAGTTAGGTGGCCTCAACTTTCCCAGAGGGAAACCAAGTCTGTTGACCACGTAAATACAAAATATGTCGTCCAAAAGAAAAAAATAATAATTCTAATCAGCAATGCTATGTAAGTATGAGAGTCTTTGTTCTTCTTATTTTCCAAATATCTATAAACATAACTGCTAATAAGCCTATAAAGATGAGATTGTATCATGAAAAACTAGAAGAGCAGATGCAATGTCGCTACTCATCATCAGCTGAATCCACTAGTACAATGTCCTTCACAGTGTAACCTAGAAGCTCTGCATGGTGTATACTTGAGATATCCTACTCTATTTAGCTGAGCCGACCATTCTCTCATTGTAATTGAAACTTTATTTTTTGAAATTATTTGGTTTAATCAGGGCATCCATGAGGGGACAAATGCATATCAATAGGAAACCGTTCTAAATATTTAGCGAGAATGCTCTTCATCATCCAAAAAGAAGGATTTCCTACTTGTATTGAGATGATATTCCATGAGTGTGGCATGGGTTCGGGATCATAGCTCTCCACTCGTCCATATAAAGTTTAAAATTCTCCTCGGTCTATTCAATCTCAGCCTCCAAATCTACAATAAGCTGCTTGGCCTGGTTGGAGCTACTAGTGTGATATGCTTGAGATGCTTCCTGAATTATATGAGAGGTCATCTTGCATCCCTGGCTCACCCCCACAGAAGGATTGGGTTGACTAGTCTAAGAAGGGGAGGCATTCCTCTGCTTCCCACAACCATGATCCCCATGATCATTCTTATCTTTACCAGTGGCCTAAACTATTATTTTACTGCTACCTAATAGAGACTACCTTGTGTCTAACACTGGACGTCGACCCAAACAAGGTCGTAACTTAGATTCTTGACGCTGCAAAGGGTTGCTCCAATGCTGCAAACCTGTTAAAACACTTTCAAATGCAACCAACCAAGTAAGGAACTCACTTTGAATCTTACTATCAACTGACTCCCAACATAGTTTAATAGTTTCACTTTTTCCATTTTTCCACCTTTGCCCACTAACATGCCTAAACTGACTAACAACACCATCCACATTCGAGACCCCTGAATTATCCAGGCTTGCCTTATGATTTGACATTACATAAAGAAAAGAAGAGGAATTTTGGCCAACGGCTACCCTATGATTTGACGTTACACAAAGAAAAGAAGATGAATTTTGGCCAACGGCTACCCTCAGTCCACAATCCAAAAAACCCATTCCATCGAAACCCCATAAAAGGAACCCAAGCTATAGAAAATAAACCTTCTTTCCCAGAAGAAAGCCTATAATGAGAGGAATTAAGCCAAGAGCATCCCTGAGACCAAGGCTATCCCACAACCAGACAATATTGCCAAATCCGAAATACCTTAAAAAGGGCTAACAGGGCTCTCCTAACCTCAAATCTATAATGACACCACTCATGACAGAGGCTACATACATCCAAGGTTGGAATTCGAGCCCCACCAAAGCCTGAATACCTTAGAACCAAACAAAATTTACCACAGACCCAAACCCTTTTTGGTTCGCTTTTACCTAAGTAGGGAATACCAACACATACAAAACCTTCTACCAACCAAATAGTCTAGGTGCCAATGTGGGAGAACCAAATTCCACACACTACAAACACCGGGACACACAAAACTAAAGAGTCAACCCAAAACAGAAACCCTATGAGACCATGCTCTAGGATTTTCATTCCAATTTGAGTCCCACCGAACCACAAAACCATGTAGCTCCTAGTTTGTAGGGAAAATATATTGATAAATACATGCAATGGAAGCTAAATTAAGGGCAGAAACATACTAGTGAAAACTGGCAATACCTAGAGCAAACAACAACCAAAAGCTACCCAGAACGACCAGCTCAGAACAAACTTATAGAAGCCTATGGTCGCAGACAAACTTACCCAACAATACGGAGGGAAAGTTTACCTTAACATTTTTCATAATAATGTTGTCATCGTCGAGAGCCATTAAACTATGCATGCACACCGCCACCTCTCCAAGTGCAGCATGCATGTGGATGCTGGCTAGAAAATTATGGTAGATATGAATTAAAAAATGGGCCACGAGAAACCTAATGGGGCCAACTGACACCCCGATCTGAGGAGATTTTATGATCTTTTTAACACTAATTATATATTACATATTACTTCTTTCATTTTAATATGATATTTGGTCTTTTATACTTAAATCTTATATATATATATATATATATATATATATATATATATATATATATATATATATATATATATATATCTATTGTTGGAAATAATACTGAGAGGGGGGGTGAATCAATATTATCAAGTTCTTTTAATAAATATTCCTTATTTATTCTTTGAATTATTTTTTCATGTCAGTACCATAAAATAATGAGCATGAACAAAGAAAACAGATAGTCACACCAAAGAACACAAGGTGTAAGGTGGAAACCCAATGTGGGTGAAAACCACGTGCTGCAATATGTCTCTATCTTCTTTCAAATTAGAAACTCCTTTTACAATGGTTTTGTACTGGTGTAGTCCTTTACCAGTACGCAGGCTCCAACCTGCAGAGAGCTACAACTCTCTCGTTTTCCAGTCTCTCCTGGAAGGGAGCTACAACCCCCTACTTCTTTTCTTTCAAGGACCACTTTTCATAAATTTTCAAACTGGATCCAAGAACATCAAAAACCCATCAACTACACTTGCATCATCAATCTCTGATTTCACCAAAGCCAGCCCGCATACAGATATGCAAATATTTCCTTATAACTTTGCAGTTGTTACATCAGACATACCCAGATCATAACATGTGTAAAATAAAACATGCATCAATAATTCAGACCCAGATTATTAGATTTATAGATCAAGCGTATGCCACATATCACAGATCAAAATCATATAGAGATACCACTATTCCAGCCTTAAGATTTTGACCCATCAATAAAACTTATCCTTCTCCTTACACTCAGGTTCCTTCTTCATTCAGATCCAGATCTGCACCAAAACCCAATCACAATATTCCAGATCTAGCACTTTATCAGATATTCGATAATTCAGAAGATGCTTTGCCAAATGATCTGCTTCATATTTTATAGTTTTAGGCCTTTCACAATACCACGGGCCAAAACCATAGGATCAAAAAACTGTTGGACTAATACCATGAACCAACCATGAAAGTACGTGAGATCAACACTTTTGGATGCAATACCACGGGCCAAAACCATAGGATCAAAAACTGTCGGACTAATACCATGAACCAACCATGAAATTGCGTGAGATCAACACTTTTGACGAGGTACCATGGTCCAAAACCATAGGTTCAAATACCAAGGACTAACTACCATGGACCAAAGGTAAGTTCTCCAACATATACGTGCTTTTCCTTGCATGAAAGTGCATACCATGGTCCAAAACCATAGGTTCAAATACCAAGGACTAACTACCATGACCAAAGGTAAGTTCTCCAACATATATGCGCTTTTCCTCATAGGTTCAAATACCAAGGACTAACTACCATGGACCAAAGGTAAGTTCTCCAACATATACATGCTTTTCCTTGCATGAAAGTACGCGAACTTTTTCTCTACATGAAATAAACTTTTCTCTGCATAAAAGTGCGTGAACTTTTCTCTACATGAAATAAACTTTTCTCTTCATATAAGTGCGTGAACGTTTCTCTACACTATAATTTATTATCTGAGATGAGTGGGTTGCCATCAAGTAAAACATATGTATCATAATGCCAACAATCTCCCCCTTTGGACTTGATGGCAACAACAACCAATCACTCTCCCCTTTTGACATCAAGGGCAAAGGGTTATGCTCCCCCTAAGAACATGCTCCTCCTGACTATAAATCAGATCTGCAAAGAAGAACCATAATCCATGACCATGAAAGAGATAGAGACGTATTGCAGCAATATTCAGACCAGCATCCATGATCTCCTTCTGTACTTCCTCCATAATGCCAACAATGCATGATATGCTCCCCCTGAACCTGTACCATTTGATCTTTGACCAATCCGCAACCTAACACATGTACGCATATACTTCAGATGAACCTTGCGTACAACCAACAATCAGAAGAGATTCAACAACAAGATGATGCATCAACAACCCCCAGCTTTTGCCTGAGGTATTCAAAGGTCTCCCTAGGCAATGGTTTGGTGAGTATATCAGCAACCTGTTCCTTAGAAGGAACATACTCCAACTTGGCCTTTTGTTCAAGCACTTGTTCCCGGAGAAAGTGATACTTGATTGGTATGTGCTTGGTTTTTGAATGCATGACTGGGTTCTTTGAAATGCTGATTGCACTTGTATTATCACATAAGATGGAGATGGGTGGTGTACAAGTGATTTGAAAATCCTGCAAGGTCTGCATCATCCAAAGGAGTTGAGTGCAGCAAGATGCAACAGTAACATATTCTGCTTCAGCTGTAGACAAGGCAACCAAACTCTGTTTCTTGCTGAACCAAGATACTAATCTGGAACCCATAAAGAATGCACCACCACTTGTGCTTTTCCTGTCATCCACGCTTCCGGCCCAATCTGCATCTGTATAAGCATGAAGTGTGAGATCTGTATCTCAAGGATACCATAAGCCATAGTTTTGAGTCCCTTGAAGATATTTGAAGATTCTCTTTACTGTCTGAAGATGAGTTTCCTTTGGATTTGCCTGAAATCTTCCAACTATTCCCACTGCATGCATGATGTCTGGTCGGGTACCTGTCAAATAAAGTAGACTTCCAATCATAGATCTGTAAGTTGGTTGATGCACTGTTGCTGATTCATCATTTGCATTGAGGTTACATCCTGTGACCATGGGTGTACATACTGGTTTTTCTTCTTCCATACCATATTTCTTCAAAATCTGCTTGAGATACTTGGTTTGAGACAAGAAGATCCCTCCTTAATTTTGTTGGATTTGCAAACCAAGAAAATATGTCAGTTCTCCCAGCAAGGACATTTCGAATTCTTTCTGCATCACCAAGGCAAACCTTTGACTCATAGCTTCTTCATTGCTGCCAAAGATAATGTCATCTACATACACAACAAGTATCAACAATTTGTCATTTTCAACTTTTATATAAAGATTGTTGTCTGCTGATCCTTTTGAAAAACCTTCTTGATGAAGATATTTGTCCAAACGATAGTACCAAGCCCTTGGAGCTTATTTGAGGCCATAGAGAGCCTCTTTCAATCCACATACAAGATTTGGATCATTTCCAAGAATGAAACCATCTGGCTGCTCAATGTATACTTATTCTTCTAAGTCTCCATTCAGAAAGGCTGATTTCACGTCCATTTGAAATACTTTGAAGTTTTGAAAGCTTGAGAGAGCAAGGAACATTCGGATGGCCTCAAGTCTTGCAACAGGAGAAAAAGTTTCTTCAAAATTTATTCCTTCTTGCTGCGCATACCCTTTACAAACAAGTCTGGCCTTGTTTCTAATTACTTCTCCATTTTCATTCAATTTATTTTTGAAGACCCATTTTGTTCCTATAACATTCTTATCCTTTGGTCTAGGAACCAGCTCCCAAGTGTTGTTCTTTTCGATCTGCTCAAGTTCTTCATCCATTGCTTTGACCCAAAATTCATCTTTGCATGCCTCTTTCACATTTTTTGGTTCATTGGAAGAGAGTAATGCCAAATAGCTTGAAGCTTCTGCAATTTTTCTTCTTGTTTGTACACCTGCTTCTTTCTGTCCCAAAATCTGAGATTCTGGATGATTCTTCTGAACATATCTGGATGGAGTCTTCTCTTCTATCCTTATCTGCTCCTCTGGTTCTTCTTGAGGTTCTTCTTCTTCATCATTCTGTCTTTGAGGATGGCCTTCATCTTCTTCGATATCTTCATGATTTACTTGCCTAGGAATGTATCCCTTCTCATCAACCACTACATCAATGCTGTCAACAATTCTTCCAAGTCTTTTATTATAGCACTTGTATGCTTTGCTGTGTGGAGAATAACCAAGAAGGATGCATTCATCTGCTCTAGGTTCAAGTTTGCCAAGTTGCTCATCAGTATTTTTAATATAGCATTTGCTCCCAAATATTTTGAAGTGCTTTACCGAAGGAGTCTCACCATACCAGAGCTCATGAGGGGTTTGAGTGTTGTTCACTCGGACATTTGTTTTGTTGAGAATAATAACCGCAGCATGTGCTGCTTCACCCCAGAAAGTTTTGGGAGTTCCAGATTCATCAAGCATAGCACGAGCCATTTGTTGGACAGTTCTGTTCATTCTTTCCACCACTCCATTTTGCTGAGGAGTTATAGCTGTAGAGAATTCTCTTCTTATCCCATGTTCTTCACAGAAATCGAAAAATTCATTTGAGGTAAACTCCCCACCTCTGTCGGATCTAAGACACTTAATTTTGTATCCTGATTCATTTTCAACCAAGGCTTTAAAGGATTTGAATTTTTCGAATGCTTCATCTTTGTGCTTCATAAGTCCTAACCAGACAAACCTGGAGAAATCGTCAATGAATAATATCAAGTATTCTTCTCCTCGAGGTGTCCTTTTCCTGAATGGACCACATGTATCTGTATGTACTAGCTCAAGAGGCATGCTATCTGATCCTTTCTTTTCCGAAAAGGTAGTTCTGGTTTTCTTTCCAAACTGACATGATTTGCATATGGTGTTGTCTGGAACTTTGATATCTGGAAGACCACGAACTACCTGATATTTGCATGCTTTCCTTATTTGTGAAAAGCTTAGATGCCCCAACCTCTGGTGCCATAACCAATGCTCATCATCCTTGCTCAGATAGCATTGTTGTTGTCCTTCTTCAAATATGTATAGATTATTTGGAGTTCTTTTACCTTTGATCACTTTTTTACCTGTATCAAGATCACGAACAAGACATCCATTTGATCTGAATATCACCTCGGTTCTTTGATCACACATCTGGCTGACACTTAGAAGATTATGTTTCAATCCATCAGCATACAAAACATTTCCAGCTTTGACCTTTTCTTTTAACTGAGCAGTGCCTTTTCCTTTTATAGTTGCAGGAGTATCATTTCCAAAAGAAACTTTCTTTCCTTTTTCTAGAGCAGAATATGATTCAAGTTTTTCTTTATCACCTGTCATATGCTTCGAACATCCACTGTCAATGTACCATAGATTTTCTTGTCCCTCTGCATAAAATGCTATCCCACATCTTTCTGTTTGTGGTTCCTTTATTCTCCATGTTTTGGTGCTTGAGGCTTGTTTCTTTGTCTGCTGAAACCTGCTCCTACATTCAGAATCTTCATGACCAAATTTATTGCAAATAGAACATTCAACTTCATTTTCAAGAACCGAAAAGTTGTTATAGGTCCTTTTTGTAATCCCGGTCATACTTCTTTGTTTTTGAGCTTCTCTAGTCATGATCGTTTTATATGCAACACATTGAGCTGCTTTGTGACCATAGTTATGGCAAGAAAAGCATTGTCCATTGAAGAGATTTATGCGGTTATCAAATCTTCCAACCAAACGATTGTAATTTCTATTGTCATTCATTCTTGAAGCAAATTGAGAGGATTTTACCTGTGGCTGGTTGTAGCTTTTTTTCATCCTTAAGACAGATTGCCCCTGATTTGCCTGATAGTCCTTGTTTGTAATTGGTCCCTACTTTACTTGGTGATCTCCATTGTGCTTTTTCTCATTCCTTCTTGCTGCATCAAGATAACTCTTTGAGGTGGATGCTTGAGAAGTTTCTCCATTATAGCCCAGACCTGTCTTGTTTAGAGGAGAGCGTTGTACATTGATGATCTCATCCAGAGTTTCAGATCCTTTCACAAACTTAAGATTAATAGCCTTTTTTTTCTCAATTTCTTTTCTAAGACCAACAATTTCGCCTTCTAACTTTTCAAGATATTTTTCTTTTTCATCAATTTGAAGTTGTAGAGTATCAATGATCCTATTCTTTTCTTCTATACATGTCTTGAGTCTAGAAATTTCTTCACAAAAGCTATCCACATCTATAGCATCCATGTAATCATCATCTTCAAATGCCATTAAGATTTTATAGTCATTACCTTGTTCATCTTCGTCACTATTTGATAGACCATCACTATCTTCATGAGTGTAGTAGCTTTTCTTATTTGCAATATGTTTCTTGTTCCATCTAGCAGGTTCCTTTTCTTTATCCTTATGAGGACATTTTTTAGCATAATGACCTACTCTTCCACAAGCAAAGCATTTAAAAGGTAACTTACCTCTGAACCTTCCAGTTTCCCTTTGAAGATTTCTGACAAAATTTGATTCTTCTTCTTCTTCTTCTGGAACGTGACTTGCTTCATAATAGTCTCCTTTGCCTGAAGCCTTGAAAGCAGCTTCTCTTCTGTCTGATGGACCTCCCTTTCTCATTTCATAAGCAGTTATAATTCCATGTAGCTGAGACATAGTAAGAATTCGTAGATTTTCCTTTTCTTCTATTGCAGACACTTTAGATTCAAACTTGGGGGACAATGATCTTAGAACTTTTTCAACCACAATAGCCTCTTTTATTTCTTCACCCAAGTTTTTCATGCAATTAACAATCTCATCTACCCGAAGGAAATAGTTAGCCACACTTTCATCATTATACATTCTGATATTCTCATACTGAATCCTGAGGGTTTGAGGTTTAGCAAGCTTTACCTGTTCATCTCCTTCGTAGCTCAAGACAATCTTGTCCCATATATATTTTGCGGATTTATATTGCATAACCTTCACGAATTCTATTTGAGATAAGCATCCCAGCAGAGTATTGACTGCTTTAGCATTTGTTTCATATTTATTCTTTTCGGCCGTATCTGTAGGAGTAGCTGAAGGAAAAGTGTAGCCTGTATCTATGATATCCCAAACTTCTGTACGAAGAGATTGAAGATAGGCAGTAACTCTTACCTTCCAATAATTGAAGTTTGTCCCATCAAAAATTGGTGGCCTGATTGATGCTTCCCTCTCGTAGTTGCTCATGATGAATGATCTTCCTTCAAGCGATCAAGCTTCTATGAAGGACCTGCTCTGATACCAATTGTTGGAAATAATAATGAGAGGGGGGGGGTGAATCAGTATTATCAAGTTCTTTTAATAAATCTTCCTTATTTATTCTTTGAATTATTTTTGCATGTCAGTACCATAAAATAATGAGCATGAACAAAGAAAACAGATAGTCACACCAAAGAACACAAGATGTAAGGTGGAAACCCAATGTGGGTGAAAACCACCTGCTGCAATATTTCTCTATCTTCTTTCAAATTAGAAACTCCTTTTACAATGGTTTTATACTGGTGCAGTCCTTTACCAGTACGCAGGCTGCAACCTGCAGAGAGCTACAAATCTCTCTCGTTTTCCAGTCTCTCCTGGAAGGGAGCTACAAACCCCTACTTCTTTTCTTTCAAGGACCACTTTTCATAAATTTTCAAACTGGATCCAAGAACATCAAAAACCCATCAACTACACTTGCATCATCAATCTCTGATTTCACCAAAGCCAACCTACATACAGATATGCAAATATTTCCTTATAACTTTGCAGTTGTTACATCAGACATACCCAGATCATAACATGCGTAAAATAAAACATGCATCAATAATTCAGACCCAGATTATTAGATTTATAGATCAAGCGTATGCCACATATCACAGATCAAAATCATATAGAGATACCACTATTCCAGCCTTAAGATTTTGACCCATCAATAGAACTTATCCTTCTCCTTACGCTCAGGTTCCTTCTTCATTCAGATCCAGATTTGCACCAAAACCCAATCACAATATTCCAAATCTAGCACTTTATCAGATATTCGATAATTCAGAAGATGATTTGCCAAATGATCTCCTTCCTCTTTTATAGTTTTAGGCCTTTCACAATACCACGGGCCAAAACCATAGGATCAAAAAACTGTTGGACTAATACCATGAACCAACCATGAAAGTACGTGAGATCAACACTTTTGGATGCAATATCACGGGCCAAAACCATAGGATCAAAAACTGTCCGACTAATACCATGAACCAACCATGAAATTGCGTGAGATCAACACTTTTGACGAGGTACCATGGTCCAAAACCATAGGTTCAAATACCAAGGACTAACTACCATGGACCAAAGGTAAGTTCTCCAACATATACACACTTTTCCTTGCATGAAAGTGCGTACCATGGTCCAAAACCATAGGTTCAAATACCAAGGACTAACTACCATGGACCAAAGGTAAGTT
Organism: Pinus tabuliformis; assembly: GCA_031772625.1. Taxonomy (NCBI): domain Eukaryota; kingdom Viridiplantae; phylum Streptophyta; class Pinopsida; order Pinales; family Pinaceae; genus Pinus; species Pinus tabuliformis. The sequence continues at coordinate 670,305,167 of CM062811.1, read as the reverse complement.
CTCCAACATTAACGTGCTTTTCCTCATAGGTTCAAATAGCAAGGACTAACTACCATGGACCAAAGGTAAGTTCTCCAACATATACACGCTTTTCCTTGCATGAAAGTACGTGAACTTTTTCTCTACATGAAATAAACTTTTCTCTGCATATAAGTGCGTGAACTTTTCTCTACACTATAATTTATTATCTGAGATGAGTGGGTTGCCATCAAGTACAACATATGTATCATAATGCCAACATATATATATATATATATATATATATATATATATATATATATATATATATATATATATATATATATATATATATATATCTATATATATATATATATATATATATTAATATATATACACACACACACACACACACGCACACACAATAGAAAGGGGGTTTAAGACAATATTTAAGACGATTTTTGGTAAATTTTCTTAACTTGAGACGAAAGAAAACTTGTGTATTGTCTTAAATATTGTCTTTTAGCGGGTGTCTCAAATTAAATTATCTTAAAATATTGTCTCTATAAAGACAATATATAACACATGCATTTTTGTCTCTCCAAAGACAATTTCATTTTTGTCTCTCTAGAGACAATAAAAAATTACATTCAAAGATAATACAACATCACTTTTGTCCCTTTAGAGACAATATAAAATAAAGAATCCAAAAGAATATCTCACCATTGAAATAAACAAATATTAAAAGTATTTAATTAAAAATAAACTACAATATCATTGATTAATTCATATTAGGACATAGTGGAATCAAACCACCAAACCCCTGCTTATAAAGTGGGTACTCTTCCATTGAGCTAGCACCCTTTAAATATTTATGTGAGAGTTATGGTAGTCCTTGAAATTGCATATACAGGCATTGATTTAAAAAAATGCTCATGCACATAATGGCTTAATATTTGTAAAATCTAAAATCATGTGATCCATATTTTTAACTTGATAAAAACAACTCAAATGAGTTAGCTCAATGTCACACCTGCCGATCCAATATCCTCAAGATGAATTATTTGTGTCTTCAACCCTCACAAATAGGTTTTTATTTATGAATGTGAATAATAATAAATTGAAATTAAAATATATGAAGCAACCAAAAAATCAAAGAATGAAATCAACATACACCAATCAAATTTAACAAACATAGTGCTAAAGCTTCTTTCCTCTCCAAACATCTTAGTGGAATATATAAAAAATAAATGAAATTAAGGAAAAATGGTGATGAATGGGTTCATGGGTAAACAATAAAAGTTCAAGGCTATGTTACACCCCCCTCAAAACTTCTATCTATATTATTATAACATGATATGAAAATAATATTAATCCCCGCATTTAAATGGTGTGCTTAGATAGATATTCATCCAAGTAAATGGCAAAGCCAAATTTCTAGATTTGTATACCTATTTTTTAGTAGCTCATCCATTTCTACCTATTTTTTAGACAAAAGGGTCCATTAATAATTGGCACATAGATTTTATGATAATAAAAGAACCAATTTCCTAAAGAAATCAACACATCTTGTGGATCTTTATGTCAATTATAGGTTTGTACACAATACTTATTTTTTCACAATTCCTTGTTCTCTTGTTTGAGTTCTGTTACTTCAGCTTCCAACTCAAGAGTATATGCCTGTAAACAAGGAAAATTTTTGAAGGATTAATATTCCTAGATAAAAATGTAGCGGAAAATACTAGATTTGTCAAACTAAGGGTTCTGTCAAAATGTTTGCCCAAACATAGTTGCATTGTTAAAATAAAGACAACCATCACAAAACTGATATCAATCAGCAAAACAAAACCGTTATATAAAAATCCTTTCATAATGGTTCTCCAACAATAGCTTATCTATCATCACTGACATTATTACAAAATAAGACGAATAGATTCCTATACTCAGTTAAGAGATCAAGGACAATTTACTTAACTTAAGTTTAAAAGGGTTGACATTTAAGGACAAGCTATCAAGACTTATTCAAACCAGGCATGTGAGGTATCTTACCTTCATTAAAAGATTTTCCACAATGTTACCCTCTAGCTCAGTTAAGACCTTTTGGACAAGCACACAACCAAAACACTCTTTCCTATAGTTGTGTTTCTTCCTTTTTGAGTGTCCAGGTGACCAGGAATATCATTATGAGGTTCAGGATAATATTACCTTCTACCTCAGGTAAGACACAAATGATTGGGAAGGAAGACCCCTCTCTCCTACAACATTGTTGCATCCTTTTTGAAGCAACCGAGGTCACTAGGACAATTATGAGAAAAATAAAAGGTAGACAAGGCATGATATCAAATATTTTTAAGCCACAAGCATGGACCTCACAACCCATAGTAAAAATATGAGGACTTAACAAGAATAGAGTGAGCCATTAGTTTCTTGATTTCAAAATCCAACCAAAAATAGGAAGGTCACTTGTGCATGCAGTTCATTAGAAATGGCTTATACTTTACTCTTAAACCCTAATATCTTTACTGTAGGTAGGTACCTTAAGCCATAGAATGGATCCTAACATAAACTTATATGTAGTTAAAAGTACGTTTTATAAACTGTAATGTTGAAGGATTTTGATCGATCGAGCAAAGAAAAATCCAAAATGTTAAGGACAAAATTACTCTTTCCTGATCCTAAGATTAAAACAAATTATACTTGCTCTTTCATGAACCTAAGATTAGAACAATTGATACAAACACTATTTTTACCCCTAATTTAGGCAAATCAAAAAATATCATTTATTAACAGAAAATACAAAAAAAATGTGAAGAAAGACATAGTTCAGATTTCTATAGAAGATACAGTGTCTCATAAATTCAAAATTTGACAGATGAAAACTATGCTTCTCATTTTTTACGAACATAGATACTCAATTGCAATGAATTAGAGCATAACCTACAATGTACACTCAGTTCTTCGGTACCTCTCTCACGGGGAGAATTGTAAAATAAATCACAGAAGAGCTTGCACATGGACAAAATTTCAAAAAATATAAGGAATCACCTTGAATAGGTGCAAGATAATTTTTTCATGAACCAAAAAAAATTAAGTACTAGGATTCTAGAAACTCTTCGAACATAACAAATAATAGAAAATAAGAAAATAAATATAATTCTTAAGTTATCATTTAGGAAATAATAAGGTTTGTAATTGAGTCTGAGTTTGATTTAGGTTTGTAATATAATGCACTGAAAAAATCTAAAAGCGCGTTTGAAGGGTGGGTTTTGGTACCACAGCCAACAATTTGGGCCAAGCTAGATCAGTTTCAGGATCAAAGACTAAATGAAGGCCTCACATAGATCAGAACCATACTCTCTAAATTTTATAGTAATGTGAAATCACTGGTACATAAAAGGCTAGTTTTATAATAATACTTTTGTATTACATGATTTGGTCTCATGTCAAGAAGTATGCAAAAGGTCTCAGATAATGGAAACATAATCTTAACTGTGTACTCTTGAGCATGCATCCAGGGTAATGTTTATTGAAGGAAACGAGGCAAGTTAAGATGAAACTGATAAGAATGTTGCAATGCAATACTTCATGATAAATCATTGTATAGAGACATGTCCACTCCTTCATTTTACAATCCATACAAATCATAAACATATAATGATAAAAACAATTATTGATCATCTGACTAGAAACACAGTAGAAGGTGAAGCACTAGCTAAATGTCATAGAGGACACCTTGTATACAATACTTTCCTACTATCAATAGAAAGAGGGTTGGCTGATAATGACCACAAGAGATTCAATTAAGGGTTGAATCTCGGGGCTCATGTAAGGGCAGGTACCCACATACATATTGCAGGTATAATTTATGAGACAAAATTCTACTCACTCTAAGGTCTAGAATTTTTTCTTCCTTTTTATTAGCAAATATGAGGGCTTTATGTCTCTATCCACACTTTTGTGATGATGTACATATCTCAAGCTCTCCAAGACCTACCTCGCCACATTCAATAGGAAGCTCTCAGACATCATCTTTGATTTCATATTCTCCAATGAACCTTCGTCCATGTACACTCCAAAACAAAGTAAGTTTATTCTCCCTTCTCGAAAATCCGGTAGCATTTCACTATATATGGGGATTGCATCTTCAAAATTTCCATCTCTCAGATTATATGTCTCCTCACTGTCTATTGTGATTTCCATAAATGACGGTCTCCGGGGCTTAAAGGGAAGAATAATTTTTCTATCAGACCTGGTACACATTTTCCCCCACTATCATGGCCGAGAATCTGAATTCACTCCATGTGAGATCTGACATGTCTCTGGGACCAGATGCACTCTGGAGAGGCAGAGGAAGTTGATAAAGTTGAGACTATTGACATGAAAGGATGGGGATATTTAGCTGTGGACCCAACATTTCATTCATTTAATTAGTGAATGAATGCTTATAATGGACTAAATTGATGAGACTCTAAAAATCAAAAGGTGAAATAGAAGGCAAAAGGTACCTAGCCAAAATCTCCCTAGTTTGAACCATATGAATGAGAAATCCATATTTCAAACTTTGAACTATGCCCAATTTGACAACATCATCCCCATCTTCTCTGTATTCTTCCTTCCCCTTCATGTTTGAAAGCATGCATCTCGAGGTCGAACAAGATGTCTCAGCCTCATTGGGACTCAAAACCTCGTCATTCAAGAATGATGTCTATTTTCTCGCATATTCTTCATAGACCTTTGATCCAATAATCCAGAGACAAGGGGTGACATATCTATATTGGGAAATAATCCCTTCCTAAATATTGTGTGATATGGGAACTTCAAGTATCATCACAGGAAACTCTTCCAAGGCGTTAGGATGATATAAGAGGCATGGAGAGGAATGATGTCAAAGAAACACATATTGAAACCCCAAAATGAGAAGCGAGTGAGAAAATTATAGAGGAAAGGCCAAGTGATGAAGGTCTATGATTGGCTGAGGTGAATAATGACCATTGTTAGCATTTGATGTCGCATTTTTGGGTTTCTGAATATTTTGATGTTGTTGAAAGGATGGCATGTTTATCTTCCTACCATAAGCGAATCCCTTATCCTTTTTAGAGAGAATGCCCCACACTCCCCCTATGATCTTGAAATCACCCTCAACACCTACAGATGTGGTCTTTTTTGGATGGAGCATTCGAGCCAACGTTTTATACTACTTTGTTGGGCCCCTATACTACTAGTGTAACCAATTATTGTTATTAGTACAACCCCCTTATTATATTTCTGTACCCATGTAGTCCCCATATTGTCACTATTGTGCCCCATAGAAGCCCACTATTGTTATTATTGTGCCCTTACATTATTATTGTTATGTCGGCTCTAAGTATATTATGACCCCTTAGACTCCTATATATAGAAAGGAGGTGGCATTGGAAAGAGGACACAGAGGGCTACTGCAGGTCACAATTTCAGAACTGAAAGATCCAAAAGTACAGAGTTACATTCGTTTCAAGATCGAGCTCCTAAAATTAATAAAAAACGAGATGAGGAAGTTTGATGGTAAGGATTCGGTAAATTGGATACTACATATGAAGAAATATTTTTATCTACATGGTGTACCACTATTACAAAAGGTATGTATTGCATCTTCATATTTAGAACAAGATCAATTTTTATGGTATAAAGGGCTTTGTTCTCATAAACAACTTGTTACGTGGTCAATTTTCACAGAGGAAATTATAGCACATTATGAGAATACAAAGAGAAACACCTTTAGAGCACCACCACAACAATTGGAAGAAAAAAGAGAAAAAGGGCTTTGTTACAAAGTGGAAAGAAAAATTATGGCAAAAAGGAATTCTACCCCTCACAACCATCAAGATGGAAGTATTGTTTCTCCTAGCCTTTCAAAACCTACAAGGGTTACACCATAACAATTGGAAGAACAAAGAGAAAAAGGCCTTTGTTACAATTGTGATAGCAAATGCACTAAAGGTCATAAGTGTGCTGAGAAGAAATTATTTTACATATAGTATGAAGAGGAGGAAGAAAAGGATCAAGAAACATCAAAAGAAGAGGATATATGCCAGGACCCTACCCCAAAGAAAGAAGAAATGAATCCGACCATATCTTCTAAAGCATTGGCAAGAATTACCACTCCTAAAACTCTCAAGATAGAAGGACACATCAAGAAGAAAAAGGTTCAAGAAGTGAAATATCACATCAAGAAAGAAGAAATGAATCCAACCATATCTTGTAATGCATTGGTTAGAATTACCACTCCTTAAACTATCCAGGTAGAAGGACATATCAAGAAAAAAATGTTCAAGAAGTGAAATATCATATTGAGCATCAACAAATGAATCCGGCCATATCCTGTAAAGCATTGGAAGAAATTACCACTCCTCAAACTCTCAAGATAGAAGGACATATCAAGAAGAAAAAGGTTCAAGCAGTGAAAGATCACATCGAGCATCAACAACGAGTTCTCCATATTTTAAAGGATAATGCCACTTTGGTGAAAAATTGAATGAAACAACAGGTAGATCAACATCGTAGTGAAAAATGTTTTGATGTAGGTGATTGGGTATTTTTACTGCTACATCTCAAGCAAGCTATTTATGAGAAGGAAATGTTGGCAATACTACATGCACTTAAGAAATGGCGACCTTATCGAATGGGAAGACACTTCAAGGTAAAAATGGATCATGATAGTCTTAAATACTTTTTAGAACAAGTATTATCTTTAGAAGAATAGAAAAAATGGGTCACAAATATGTTGGGTTATGAATTTGACATCATCTATATAAAAGGGAAGCAAAATTTTGTTGCATATGCACTCTCAAGAAAGGACGAGGAAGTGGAAGCATTGTTTTGTGCTATCTCTATTATCCAACCAGATTGGATAAATGAAGCAAGGGATGAATGGAATAAGGATGAAGAAGTATGGCCACTCATTCAAAAGTTGCAGAAGATCCCAATTCAAACAATATGGCCACAACTTGAAGACGAAGGAAAAATCGTATTGGAACCTGGAGCAGTCATAGCAGCAGGAACCCGATAGTTATGAAATCGACCAATTTTAGAGTATCTCATCAAGTGGAAGAACTTACCTGTTGAAGATTCCACATGGGAGGACAAGAATTTTATACAGAAGCATCAAGAACTACTCAAGCGTTGAGGACAACAATTTTTGAAGGAGAGGGGCATGTTAGGCCCCTATACTACTAGTGTAACCCTTTATTGTTATTAGTACAACCCCCTTATTATATTGCTCTACCCATGTAGTCCCCATATTGTCACTATTGTGCCCCATAGAAGCCCACTATTGTTATTATTGTGCCCTTACATTATTATTGTTATGTCGGCTTTGATTATATTATGACCCCTTAGACTCCTATATATAGAAAGGAGATCTTGTCATTTGTATCATCCAAGAATTGTTCATTTGTGTAATGTAAAGGAGATTTCCCCCTCAAAGAGGATTATTTCTAAGGCGTTCATCTATCTTTTGTATCTTTTTGTGAGCTGGGTTCATAACATACTTCTTGATAAGCACCTCATCAACAACCTAGTCAACCTGCAAAATCCCCTAACAATTGGTTAGCCCATTGGTTTTCTTCTCAACTATCTTGTGGACATTGAGAATCACCATCATCTAGGGAAGGCCATCCAGCATAGGATAGAGTTGTTGAGCCTTCATAGTGAATTTATTATCCCCGCTCAAGTCTTGTGCCATAAATTTCTTCTTTGTGGTCTATTTGGCCCTATAAGGTTTATCTTTATTGTAATCAATAATTCCCAAACACTAAACTTCATTTTTTCGACCCAGAGCTCACATAACCAAACAATAGACATAGGTTATGTCCAGAACCCTCAAGTGGACACCAAACCCAGTTGAAGGGAAATGACCCAAAGACAACAAAAATGAAAGGGGCATGTACCTGAAATAGAGAGTCGAGGGAAGGGAATATTTGAAAGCTAGCACACCCCATTTCACCCTATTAATCCATGAAAACCCTCTCTCTTTGTCTTAAAACCATGATTATACATCAAACATATATTTAAACTCAGGTTTATTATTTTGATTCTTAAATAGAAAAATGAAACTTGTGTATTGTCATTGAATAGAAATGGCCTCAATGGATCACACTTAGTTCCAAATGAAAACCCAACTTAAACTATTTTCATCTCACTTTTAGGCTCCAGGAAACCTTACAATTAAACTACATTAGTATTGAACACACCTCACTCTTGTATATGACCTTGCTCAAATGCACCAATATGTAGCACAAGTTGTTTTTATGTCTCTCATAATCTGCATATGCCATGTACATAACATAAGAAACAAAGAGTTTTCCCTTGTATAGTTGATGTCATCTTTGGATATGTTTCAACAGCTCGAAATGGTCCCCCATTATGGCCTTAAATATAAAACGTATGCTCCAAAAGAGGTTTCCTGGTTTCCTATTATCATGTAGAGGGGCATTCACGCACACTGAATATTAGTGACAGTGTCATGAAGCTCTTCCTGAAATGCATACGTATAAGAGAAAATGATTTATAATCCCTGGTGTGGATGTGCCATAATCCCTAGTGTGGATGTGTTATAATCCCTGGTGTGGATTTTTTCATTTGTATAATGATATATTGACAATGCACTTTCTATCACATTTAGTAAAAGTGAAAATATATTCTCCATGTATCAAGTGTGGAGCTTCTTATAATAGCATATTTTCAAATATAACCCTTTCTTTTTTGAAAAAAATCAACTCCAAATCAAAGGAACAATGTCTCAGGCACTCCATAAGAATGTAGTGTGACCAAAATGCATGTCAATTACTACCATATGTAGGAATAAGTTGTCCACTAAGTTGGATAAGAGCTACATAAAATAATCTAACATTTATTGTCTCAAATCATACCTTCAATGAGATTAAGATCCATTTTACAAGAATTACAATCTAGGAAGACTAGTGAAAAATTACAAAGTCTTAACCAAAATTCTAAGAAGAAAAACAGAAAAGTAGTTAGATTAGCAAGAACATATACAAAAAAAGCAATCCTAAATACTACATACCAAACTTTTGTTGAGAAACCAAAGAAATAAATATCGGTGATAACAGAGTCATGTAATATCTGTGCAGTCCTTGAAGAGGGTATAGATTACTTACTTGGGAGCTTCGACCATAGCAATAGCACGTATACAGGTAATCACCAACGCAAATTTATAACTACTATCATGTGTCTCAATAGAGTTACAATAAGAAACTATTATTAGTTTATGTCTAATTGAATATAAAATAAATAATTTCCCTCTAGAGGGCTTGGGATTACTAGACAACCTTAGTACGGAGGTAAATAGACACGATCATATCCTGCATGGGCCTAGTAGTACAATGTTGCAGTTATCTGATATCACTATTAAGGTGATACTTCAAGTCGAGTTCATATACAAATATAACAACAACTATGTCATGAGAAACAAAAATTTAATTGCTAGATGTGGGAATTGACTCCTTGAGGAGTGAGAAGGACAATCCCTCAATAATTGCAAAGATTCCAGATCCTAATTGTTTATGAGAGTAGTAACATAAATAAATTGTTATCATAAGCAGTAACTCTAAATAATGGAGTTGAAATTCTCAATATAATTTTATGAATAAAATACAAGCAATAATAATTAGCTTCGATAGTTAAATAAACAAAATTTGATGATATTCAAGATAGTAGAACAAGGTAGAATAGTATAGCAAACTTTTAGAATGTTTTGTATACATCCTTTAAGATATAGTTTATCCATAATACTATTGGCCTCTAGGAAGGAATATAGGGTTCATACCAATCTTGTAACTAATACATCTAATTCACCTTTTTTTTCAAGCAATGTGACTTCCACATATGCATAGGAGACCTTGCTCAATCAACGCTAAAATATATTGGAGGCATGACATTCTTTGAAGAAAAGATTGAAATGGTTGTTTGTCTCTCTATCTATAAAGGATGAAAATGATGGCACTATAGACGTAGAGGTTGGGTTTAATATAGAACGACTACAAGTGATACTAACATTTGTTTCTAAGCATTTGTTTGAAATAGTGGGATAAAAAATTGAAAGTTCATTAATCATTAAGTCTTTTCTCAACTTAATCCTAAGAATTTGTGTATGGAAAAGATCATAAAGTTCGATTCCATGTAGAGTTCTTGTCTTGATTATTTAAAGAGGTAGGTGCTATCAATTATGTGGCATTCAAGAAATTTGTTTTTCATACAATCTAAAACGATGTCAGTATCCTAGTGAAATGAGAGTTTGGAAGTTTCAAATATCCACCATTTATATATTGGATTCCCTTTTCATGATCTTGGCTAGTGAAATATGTATGCTTAAATAGACTTAGATTGGAGTAATGTCTTCAACTTGAAGGAAATTAGTTCTAAATTCTTGATGGCAAGGACAAAACTATACACGAGAAGCATTAACCTTGCTATGTAGCGTTACTTGGAAAATATTTTATTCGTGACAATTTTTTTCAAGAAGCCTCTAGCTCTGTTAAAAAAGTGAATACACAGTCTCAACAATCATTAGGTTAGAAATTTTCCATTGGACTTTATATAAATAATGCAATAGCTAATGACACCACATGGATTGATAGAGGTATGGATGCAAATTTTCAAAAGAAATGAGGTGATCAAGACATCATGATATAATCCCGATTTTGTTGATATGTGCCTATCACCCAAATTCCCTATTACAGACCTGCCAAAATTACTTGCTATAATATTTCGTGGAGCCAATATTTCATGAGGGACAAAGCATAACAATGTTATGTGCTCCCACGTGGTAGAAAAGGACAATTTTCAAAGTTAATGGGAATTAATTATTACAATCCTATGCAATCTTGGATGGAAAATCCCTCTCACTAGCTTATGTGAACACCTACATGTGTTTGAACTTTGAAGGTGCTGCTCATTTGCAAGTACCCAAATTCTTGTTCAGCCTATCAGTGATAGAAAACCTAGCCTATGAATGTTTTGATTTTGATGTTTCATTATTTTGCATGATAACTAAGCATAAGGGAAAAAACATTGTATTGATGAATTTTTAAGATGTTTGCAGTGGATCACAGATTTCAGGTAGCACCCTCATTTTTCACATGCTACAATAGGGTAGGAAAAGGAATAAACTCCTTTGAGGAGTAGTGTAGCATGAATAAGATCCCTTGATATTAAATTTGATTTCATGTTGTCATAAATAGATGCCTTATTGGTCACAAGATAGTTTTCACAACTAAACTATTAGCGAGGCCTTTGACAAGGTTCAAACTGGGCTTGAAAACTCAAACTAGGACCACTATGGTAGAATATTTGTATAGATAATTGCAAGTGGAACACATCATTATCAACCATTTCAGATATATGTTCATGCCTCACAGGCTCACATTTAGTCAAGCTATAACCAACCACTCAAACTAAAATTAGGTCCCCTTGGTTCAATTCCTAGTTGTATAATCTCAAGCCAATCACAGCTAAAACATAATTTTTTTATTTAAATATAGTAGATGCTCACTTCCTCATACATAGATATAAGAAAGGAAAATTTATATTACTTCTACATTCTCTTGAATACTCAATTACACAGTGACAAATGGCATGGAGGCATGTATAATGTTAAAAACAGAAAAAAATAAAAAATGTGGCATGTCAACTACCCAGTTGTTTCCCTAATATAAGTGGCACTATGGACTCAACATCCATCAAATTAGGATCCAAAGCATTCTTGAACTTCACAAATATTATCAAAACTGAGTCCACTGTAATAGCCTACAAAAAATAGAAACACCAAGTATGAGACAACTCATATGGCAAAGCACTTGTTATTGTATCAAGTAGGTTTTAACCCAGTACAGAAATTACCTGCATACGAATTCTATAACATAGAAAATAAACAATCTAAGAGCATAACACATAAAACACATATACACATAGATTTCCGTTGGATCCCAAAACTGGGACTACCAGCTTGATTTTTCATTATGTTCCTTTCAATGTTATAATACATATTTATACATGCCGAAGCATCCAATACCATCGATTGAAAACCATCGCGTCTAATACCATGGACCGAAAACCATAGTGTCCAAAAACATGTGCAAAAAGCATGCACAAAACATAGGTGGGTATGCCCAACTTAACATAGGTTCCAAAACCAAAATTTTCCAAGACACTGCCCTAAACCCCATAGAGTTGGGTTATGGGTACCCCTCAAACCTCTTGTGACCTTCTCCCCTCCACGCTACACAATCGACGCAATGAAGGGGGGGCTCCACCGCCCTTCTAACCCCCAATTAACTACGTGGGCTGGTCGTGGCAAGAATATAACACAACCCAACATTTTCCCACTTATTGTTTTCTTTCCACAGGGGGCCACAAGAGAGCTTAGTCATTTATCCAGCCTTGCAACTGTTATAGCTCTGATACCACTTGTTATAGATCTAACCTAAAGATATTATGATAATAGAAATAACCCAAGAATAACAAGATAGAAATAGATAGAAATGCTTCTTTACTATCAAAATCCTTAAGGTAGAGCAACACCATACATTCACTCCTTAAGGAAGGAGAGCACTCCACAAGCCATATGCTTGTTCATAAAATAATCCTTGACAATTATTCCTTGACATTTTCTCCATGTAGAGTCTCTAGCCTCTATATAGGCCTCATACATACAATATCATGGATCATTACCATGGTTCGCTCATACCATCGAACTAATACCATGGCCCATTACATTATTACTAACTACATGTGGTCCCTTGCATGATATGGTTAACCCTCTTATTTATTACTATGGCCCATCCCATTATTACATTATTACCTTGGGTACCTCCCTTGGTACCCCATATTATCCCCACTAGGTATATAGCATTCCACCCCCCTTAGCATGTTTCGTCCCCGAAACATGGGAAGAACACAAATAATAAGATCTACTCAAAAGAGTAGTCCATTGGTACCATGAACATGCATCTAGCCATCCAAGAGAAAGGTGAACCCTCGATCTCGCTGGTGCCTCGCTCGCTTGAGATGGAAGTTGACTGTGGCAGCTCTTCTGTGCTGATGTGTAGTAGGTGGATCATCGCTCCTTGCTATCTATCATACGAGGGTTGTTGTCCTTGTGGCTAATTGGTTGCCATCTTGTTGGTTGTTTTCTTGCGGGGTGATGTAGGTGATGATATGTTGAAGTTTTAACCCACGATGTCTTTTTCTTTAATTCACCCTGCTGTGGTGCCTATTGTGGTGTCTTCTTTTCCAATATGACTTCAACCACAGAACCCTCATCATATGTGTCAGCACCTATTACCTTTTCGGCTTCAGCCTCTGTTTGTGTTTGATTGTCAACCATCAACTGCTAATCATATGATATGTCAGTCCTTGGAACATCTTCTGCGTCAACCTCCGTGGACTCTACCTGTTTATTGATGGAATATCCTGTTATGTAATTTTCTTATTTTTATACTAGAGCTTCAGGAATTTCTTCTGCACATTAATATTGATAGTACCCACATATTCCATCTAAGGGTATCTCAAAACAACATCCATATTATCCTTCTCTAAAGTATAAAAATCACCATGCAACACATACTTATCCATAGAAATCTTCAAATCCTTATACACTAGAACATCTTCATTATCCACTTCTGTGTTTTCAATGTGTTTTGCTGGAATTTGCAATTTTTTTTCCAAGTTGACATTTATGAGATTTTTCTTGCAATTGGGATTTATAGACACAATGATTTTCTCCTTCTGAATCAATCCATGAACCTGCAATAAGGAGACACCAGCAGAAAATAACCCTTTAGGTTTCCTTATTTCCTGTAAAAATAAAATCTTTACTATGCTGTGTGTATGTCTGTGTGAGCTTATTCACCAGATTAGATTTACAGTTAAAGTGTTCTATAAGAGCTTTTTTGAAGGTGTCCCAAGTCAAGAACCTTCCATAGCCACGTTGATGACCTTGCCACCATTGTCGTCTTTCATTGTCCAAGTACATGCTCCCCATCATAAGCTGAATGTCATCATCATAGAGGTAATCCAATTTGAAATATTTCTCCATTTGTGCTAGCCATTTGGCTGGATGAGAGCCATCAAATTTATACAAGTCCCTCAATTTCTGATCTAGGCCCACCATCACAAAAAAATTGGCGAAAATTTGAAATGGTCATAATTCTGTCAATATTGCTCAGAATTCGTATTATGGCCTATTTTCGGAAATGAAAAAACCATTCTGAATCTGGCCATGTGATAGAAATCCTGATCCAGTCACTGGAATTTCAGCTTTGTGCTGCAACTCTCTTGCCGTCACCAAAATTTCTGCAAAAAGAGCTGATTTTAAATCAGCGATATCTCCCTCATCCGGGCTCCGATTCGACCGATTTTTTTTTGAAATTGGGTATTAGATTTTGTAGATCTTGTGCCAGGACGTCCAGATCTATGTTGAAAACTCGCTGCCCTGAAAAATTGTCTGCAACCCCACTGATTTTTAGATCAACGATATCTCCTTCATTCGGACTCCGATTCAACCAATTTTTTTTTTGAAATTGGTTATTTTTCACAAAGAATCCATATCTGCAATCATATTTTGCAGATATTGCACCAAAACATACATATCTGATATGCAAACTCGTCGCTCCCGAAATCCCGCAAAAAAAAAAAAAAAAATTCTCCACTTTTGCCCTAGAAAGTGCTCTAATACCACTTGTTATAGATCTAACCTAAAGATATTGTGATAATAGAAATAACCCAAGAATAACAAGATAAAAATAGATAGAAATACTTCTTTATTATCAAAATCCTTAAGGTAGGGCAACACCATACATTCACTCCTTAAGGAAGGAGAGGACTCCACAAGCCATATGCTTGTTCATACAATAATCCTTGACAAGTATTCCTTGACATTTTCTCCATGTAGAGTCTCTAGCCTCTATATAGACCTCATACATACAATACCATGGATCATTACCATGGTTCCCTCATACCATCGAACTAATACCATGGGCTCATTACATTATTACTAACTACTTGTGGCCCCTTACATGATATGGGTTAACCCTCTTATTTATTATTATGGCCCATCCCATTATTACATTATTACCTTGGGTACCTCCCTTGGTACCCCATATTATCCCCCCTAGGTATATATCATTCCACCCACCTTAGAATGTTTCGTCCCCGAAACATGGGAATAACACAAATAATAAGATCTACTCAAAAGAGTAGTCCACTGGTACCATGCACATGCATCTATCTATCCAAGAGAAAGGTGAACCCTCGATCTCGCTGGTGCCTCGCTCGCTTGAGATGGAAGTTGACGATGGTAGCTCTTCTGTGCTGATGTGTAGTAGGTGGATCTTCGCTCCTTGCTATCTGTCATACGAGGGTTGTTGTCCTTGTGGCTAATTGGTTGCCATCTTGTTGGTTGTTTTCTTGCGGGGTGATGTAAGTGATGATATGTTGAAGTTTTAACCCACAGTGTCTTTTTCTTTAATTCACCCTGCTGTGGTGCCTATTGTGGTGTCTTCTTTTCCAATATGACTTCAACCACTGAACCCTCATCAGATGTGTCAACACCTATTACCTTCTCGGCTTCAGCCTCTGTTTGTGTTTGGTTTTCAACCATCAACTACTCATCATCTGACATGTCAGTCCTTGGAACATCTTCTGCGTCAACCTCCGTGGACTCTACCTATTTATTGATGGAATATCCTATTATGTAATTTTCTTATTTTTATACTAGAGCTTCAGGAATTTCTTCTGCACATTAATATTGATAGTACCCACATATTCCATCTAAGGGTATCCCAAAACAACATCCATATTATCCATCTCTAAAGTATAAAAATCACCATGCAACACATACTTATACATAGAAATCTTCAAATCCTTATACACTAGAACATCTTCATTATCCACTTCTGTGTTTTCAATTTGTTTTGCTGGAATTTGCAATTTTTTTGCCAAGTTGACATTTATGAGATTTTTCTTGCAATTGGGATTTATAGACACAATGATTTTCTCCTTCTGAATCAATCCATGAACCTGCAATAAGGAGACACTAGCAGAAAATAACCCTTTAGGTTTCTTGGTTTCCTTATTTCTTGTAAAAATAAAATCTTTGCTATGCTATATGTCTGTCTTTGTGAGCTTATTCACCATATTAGATTTACAGTCAAAGCGCTCTATAAGAGCTTTTTTGAAGGTGTCCCAAGTCAAGAACCTTCCATAGCCACGTTGATGCCCTTGCCACCATTGTCGTCTTTCATTGTCGAAGTACATGCTCCCCATGATAAGCTGAGTGTCATCATCATAGAAGTAATCCAATTTGAAATATTTCTCCATTTGTGCTAGCCATTTGGCTAGATGAGAGCCATCAAATTTATACAAGTCCCTCAATTTCTGATCTAGGCCCGCCATCACAAAAAAATTGGCGAAATTTTGAAATGGTCACAATTCTGTTAATATTGTTCAGAATTCGTATTATGACCTGTTTTCGGAAATGGAGCAACCAATCGGCATCTGTCCATGTGATAGAAATCCTGATCCAGACTCTGGTATTTCAGCTCTGTGCTGCAACTCTTCCGCCATCACCGAAACTTATGCAAAAAGCGCTGATTTTAAATCAGCAATATCTCCCTCATTCAGACTCTGATTCGACTGATTTTTTCTTGAAATCGGGTATTTTTTCACATAGAATCCAGATATACAATTAGATTTTATAGATCTTGTGCCAAGATGTCCAGATCTGTGCCGAAAACTCGTTGCCCTGAAAAATTGTCTGCAACCCCACTGATTTTTAGATCAGCGATATCTCCTTCATCCAGACTCTGATTCAACCAATTTTTTTTTTTTTAAATTGGCTATTTTTTCACAAAGAATTCAGATCTACAATTATATTTTGCAGATATTGCACCAAAACATACAGATCTGATATGCAAACTCGCCGCCCCTGAAATCCTGCAAAAAAAAAAAAAAAAAAAAATCTCCACTTTTGCCCAAGAAAGTGCTCTGATACCACTTGTTATAGCTATGATACCACTTATTATAGATCTAACCTAAAGATATTATGATCATAGAAATAACCCAAGAATAGAAAGATAGAAATAGATAGAAATGCTTCTTTATTATCAAAATACTTAAGGTAGGGCAACACCATACATTCACTCTTTAAGGAAGGAGAGCACTCCACAAGCCATATGCTTGTTCATACAATAATATTTAACAATTATGCCTTGACATTTTCTCCATGTAGAGTCTCTAGCCTCTATATAGGCCTCATACATACAATACCATGGATCATTACCATGGTTCCCTCATACCATCGAACTAATACCATGGCCTCATTACATTATTACTAACTACTTGTGGTCCCTTACACAATATGGGTTAACCCTCTTATTTATTACTATGGCTCATCTCATTATTACATTATTACCTTGGGTACCCCCCTAGGTACCTCATATTATCCTCCCTAGGTATATAACATTCCATCCTCCTTAGCATGTTTCATCCGCGAAACATTTGAAGAACACAAATAATAAGATCTACTCAAAAGAGTAGTCCACTGGTACCATGCACATGCATCTAGCCATCGAAGGGAAAGGTGAACCCTCGATCTCGCTGGTGCCTCACTTGCTTGAGATGGAAGTTGACCGTGGCAGCTCTTCTGTGCTGATGTGTAGTAGGTGGATCTTCGCTCGCTATCTGTCATACGAAGGTTGTTGTCCTTGTGGCTAATTGGTTGGCATCTTGTTGGTTGTTTTCTTGCGGGGTGATGTGGGTGATGATATGTTGAAGTTTTAACCCACGGTGTCTTTTTCTTTAATTCACCCTGTTGTGGTGTCTTCTTTTACAATATGATTTCAACCACTGAACCCTCATCAGATGTGTTAGCACCTGTTACCTTTTCGGTTTCAGCCTCTATTTGTGTTTGATTGTCGACCATCAACTTCTCATCATCTGATATGTCAGTCCCTGGAACATATTCTGCGTCAACCTCCGTGGACTGTACCTGTTTATTGATGGAAATATCCTGTAATGTAATTTTCTTATTTTTATACCAGAGCTTCAGGAATTTCTTTTGCACATTAATATTGATAGTACCCACAGATTCCATCCAAGGGTATCCCAAAAAAACATCCATATTATCCATCTCTGAAGTATAAAATTCACCATGCAACACATACCTATCTATAGAAATCTTCAAATCCTTATACACTAGAACATCTTCATTATCTACTTCTGTGTTTTCAATGTGTTTTGCTGGAATTTTCAATTTTTGCCAAGTTGACATTTATGATATTTTTCTTGCAATTGGGATTTATAGACACAATGATTTTCTCATTCTGAATCAATCCATGAACCTGCAATAAGGAGACACCAGCAGAAAATAACCCTTTAGGTTTCTTGGTTTCCTTATTTCTTGTAAAAATAAAATCTTTGCTATGCTATGTGTCTGTCTGTGTGAGCTTATCCACCAGATTAGATTTACAGTCAAAGCGCTCTATAAGAGCTTTTTTGAAGGTGTCCCAAGTCAAGAACCTTCCATAGCCACATTGATGCCCTTGCCACCATTGTCGTCTTTCATTGTCTAAGTACATGCTCCCCATGATAAGCTGAGTGTCATCATAGGGGTAATCCAATTTGAAATATTTCTCCATTTGTACTAGCCATTTGGCTGGAGAGAGCCATCAAATTTATACAAGTGCCTTAATTTCTGATCTAGGCCCGCCATCACAAAAAATTGGCGAAAATTTGAAATGATCACAATTCTGTCAATATTGCACAGAATTCGTAATATGACCAGTTTTCGGAAATGGAACAACCATTTTGCATCTACCCATGTGATAGAAATCCTGATCCAGACACTAGAATTTCAGCTCTATGCTGCAACTCTCCCACCACCAAAATTTCTGCAAAAAGAGCTGATTTTAAATCAGCGATATCTCCCTCATCCGGACTCCGATTCGACCGATTTTGTTTTTGAAATCGGGTATTTTTTCACATAGAATCCAAATATACAATTAGATTTTGTAGATATTGTGCCAGGATGTCCAGATCTGTGCCGTAATCTCGCTGCCCTGAAAAATTGTCTGCAACCCCACTGATTTTTAGATCAACAATATCTCCTTCATCCGGACTCCGATTCAACCAATTTTTTCTTGAAATTGGCTATTTTTTTACAAAGAATCTAGATCTGCAATTATATTTTGTAGATATTGCACCAAAACATACTGATATTATATGAAAACTTGCCGCCCCCGAAATCCTACAAAAAATATTTTTTTTTTCCACTTTTACCCAAGAAAGTGCTCTGATACCACTTGTTATAGCTCTGATACCACTTGTTATAGGTCTAACCTAAACATATTATGATAATATAAATAACCCAAGAATAACAAGATAAAAATGCTTCTTTATTATCAAAATCCTTAAGGTAGGGCAACACCAGACATTCACTCCCTAAGGAAGGAGAGCACTCCACAAACCATATGCTTGTTCATACAATAATCCTTGACATTTTCTCCATGTAGAGTCTCTAGCCTCTATATAGGCCTCATACATACAATACCATGTATCATTACCATGGTTCCCTCATACCATCGAACTAATACCATGGGCCCATTACATTATTACTAACTACTTGTGGTCCCTTACATGATATGGGTTAACTCTCTTATTTATTACTATGGCCCATCCCATTATTACATTATTACCTTAGGTACCTCCCTTTGTACCACATATTATCCCCCCTAGGTGTATAACATTGCAGCCCCCTTAGCATGTTTCATTCCCGAAACATTGGAAGAACACAAATAATAAGATCTACTCAAAACAGTAGTCCACTGGTACCATGCACATGCATCTAGCCATCCAAGAGAAAGGTGAACCCTCGATCTAGCTGGTGCCTCGCTCGCTTGAGATGGAAGTTGACCATGGCAGCTCTTCTGTGCTGATCTGTAGTAGGTGGATCTTTTCTCCTCACTATCTGTCATAGAGGGGTTGTTGTCCTTGTGGCTAATTGGTTGCCATCTTGTTGGTTGTTTTCTTGCAGGGTGATGTGGGTGATGATATGTTGAAGTTTTAATGCACGGTGTCTTTTTCTTTAATTCACCCTGTTGTGGTGCTTGTTGTGGTGTCTTCTTTTCCAATATGACTTCAACCACTGAACACTCATCATATGTGTCAGCACCTATTACCTTTTCGGCTTCAGCCTCTGTTTGTGTTTGATTGTCGACCATCAACTGCTCATCATCTGATATGTCAGTACCTGGAACATCTTCTGCGTCAACCTCCGTGGACTCTACCTGTTTATTGATGGAAATATCTTGTAATGTAATTTTCTTATTTTTATACCAGAGCTTCAGGAATTTCTTCTGCACATTAATATTAATAGTACCCACAGATTCCATCCAAGGGTATCCCAAAACAACATCCATATTATCCATCTCTGAAGTATAAAAATCACCATGCAACACATACTTATCCATAGAAATCTTCAAATCCTTATACACTAGAACATATTCATTACCCACTTGTGTGTTTTCAATGTGTTTTACTGGAATTTGCAATTTTTTTGCCAAGTTGACATTTATGAGATTTTTATTGCAATTGGGATTTATAAACACAATGATTTTCTCCTTTTGAATTAATCCATGAACCTGCAATAAGGAGACACCTACAAAAAATAACCCTTTAGGTTTCTTGGTTTCCTTATTTCCTGTAAAAATAAAATCTTTGCTATGCTGTGTGTCTGTCTGTGTGAGCTTATCCACCAGATTAGATTTACGGGCAAAGCACATTATATGAGATTTTTTGAAGGTGTCCCAAGTCAAGAACCTTCCATAGCCACGTTGATGCTTTTGCCATCATTGTCGTCTTTCATTGTCCAAGTACATGCTCCCCATGATAAACTGAGTGTCATCATCATAGAGGTAATCCAATTTGAAATATTTCTCCATTTGTGCTAGCCATTTGGCTGGATGAGAGCCATCAAATTTATATAAGTCCCTCAATTTCTGATCTAGGCCCGCCATTACAAAAAAATTGGTGAATTTGAAATGGTCACAATTCTGTCAATATTGCTCAGAATACGTATTATGACCTGTTTTCGGAAATGGAACAACCATTTTGCATCTTCCCATGTGATAGAAATCCTGATCCAGACACTGGAATTTCAGCTCTGTGCTGCAACTCTCCCGCTGTCACCAAAATTTCTGCAAAAAGCGCTGATTTTAAATCAGCGATATCTCCCTCATCTGGACTCCAATTCGACCATTTTTTTGAAATCAGGTATTTTTTCACATAGAATCTAGATATACAATTAGATTTTGTAGATCTTGTGCCAGGACGTCCAGATCTATGTCGAAAACTCGCGGCCCTGAAAATTTGTCTGCAACCTCACTGATTTTTAGATCAGCAATATCTCCTTCATCCGGACTCCGATTCAACCAATTTGTTTTTTTTAATTGGCTATTTTTCACAAAGAATCTAGATCTATAATTATATTTTGTAGATATTGCACCAAAACATACAGATCTGATATGCAAACTCGCCGCCCCCAAAATCCTACAAAAAATAAAATAATTGTCCACTTTTGCCCAAGAAAGTGCTTTGATACCACTAGTTATAGCTCTGATACCACTTGTTATAGATGTAACCTAAATATATTATGATAATAGAAATAACCCAAGAATAACAAGATAAAAATAGATATAAATGCTTCTTTATTATCAAAACCCTTAAGGTAGGGCAACACCATACATTCACTCCTTAAGGAAGGAGAGCACTCCACAAGCCATATGCCTGTTCATACAATAATCCTTGACAATTATTCCTTGACATTTTCTCCATGTCGACTCTCTAGCCTCTATTTAGGCCTTATACATACAATACCATGGATCATTACCATAGTTCCCTCATACCATCGAACTAATACCATGGGCCCATTACATTATTACTAACTATTTGTGGTCCCTTACATGATATGGGTTAACCCTCTTATTTATTACTATGGCCCATCCTATTATTACATTATTACCTTGGGTACCTCCCTCGGTACCCCATATTATCCCCCCTAGGTATATAACAACAATGCCCATTGTTTCTCTACACCAAGAGAACTTCTCAGAGCTCACAGATTTTTTCAATGCATGTGCAGTATTATTCAAAGTGTCCACCTTTACTAGCAACACCTTTTTATCTACTATCATATCCCTCACAAAGTGATATTGAACATCAATGTGCTTTGTCTTTGAATGATATGCAGGATTCTTTGCCAAGAAAATTGTACTTTGACTATCACAGTTTATCCTTATAGCTTTCTGCACTAACCCCATACTTGAACACGATCTCTGCAATGAAACTGCTTCCTTGCTTGCATGAGTGGCTGCCATGTATTCTACCTCTGTAATTGATAGTGCCACTACAGATTGTTTCTTATTCATCTAACTGACTGCACCTCCAAATAGGTTAAACACATACCCACTTGTAGGTCTTCTCTAATCCAAATCTCCATCCCAGTCTGCATCAACAAAGCCACAAATATCCAACACTCTATCCAATCCTGGTATTCCTTGGTAACAAAAACCATAATCGCTAGTGCCACACAAATACTTGAGAACCTGCTTCACTGTTGTCCAATGCTCCTTCCCTGGTTTTGACATAATCCTTCTCAGTACTCCCACTGCATGTGCAATGTCTGGTCTAGTACAGACCATTGCATACATCAAGCTAACAACTACACTTGTATATGGAACACAGGACATGTCCTCTTCCTCTTCTTGTGTCTTGGGACACCATTCAGTAAATAACCTCACACCTATAGGAATAGGAACCGTCACCGGTTTACTATCTTGCATATTAAACCTTTGCAATATTTTTTCTACATACTTCCTTTGGTTTAACCAGAGCTTCCTCTTTTTCAGGTCCCTTTTCATTTCCATGTCCAAAATGTAGTTTGCAGCACCAAGATCTTTCATGTCGAATTTGGAAGACAATTGGATCTTCAAATCCTAGATAATTTCTTTGTCATTTCCAACTAGGAACATATCATCCACATATAAGACCAAATAAATAACATGGTCACTAATTAATTTAAAATACACACAATGATCTGCTTTACTTCTGGTGAAGCCAAGTCCCCGTATAAATGTATCAAATTTCTGATACCATATCCTTGGTGACTTTTTTAAACCATATAGAGACTCCCTTAACTTGCATACCTGTTCTTTCTTACCCTTCACCGCAAAGCCTTCAGGTTGCTTCATGTAGATTTCCTCTTTGAGATCCCCATGAAGAAATGTTGTCTTCACATCCATCTGTTCTACATCAAAATCAAAAGCAGCAACAACAAACAAAAGTAATCTAATAGAAGTTACCTTGGCAACAGGAGAAAAAACATCACCAAAATCAATTCCTCGCACTTGGGAATGACCTTTCACTACCAACTAAGCTTTTTATTTCTCCACCTTTCCTTCTGCATTCGTCTTCTTCTTTAACACCCATTTGTTGCCAATGGGTTTCCTTCCAGCTGGCAATTCCACCAGATCCAAAGCCTCATTTTTGTGTAAAGATGTCATTTCATCAACCATGGCCTCTTTCCAGATTTTTCCATTCTTTGGATCCACTGCTTCCTTCATAGTTCTGGGATCATCATCAATAATAGATAAAGAAAAATTTGAACAGAAAGTAGATGGACTATACCTTTATGGCTACCTTCTTTCTCGAACTGATCTTCTCACACCCAAAGTTTGTGGCTTTTCATATTCTGATTTCTCCTCTACTGTAGAGTTTGATTCTTCTTCCTTTAGCTAAAACTCTACCTTCGAAGGTTTCTTTGGTTGGAATTCATGTTTAATAACATATTTTACCTCTATGAACACCACATCTCGGCTGTACACAACCTTCCTTGTTACTGGGTTCCAAAGCTTATAACTCTTTAAACCATCCTTATAACCAATAAAGATGCACTTTTCAGATTTACTATCCAACTTGGTTCGTTTCTCCTTTGGAACATGTACATACGCATCACATCCAAATACCCTCAGATTTGAAAGAGAGGGTTTCTTACCAGTCCATACCTCTTGAGGAGTCTTATCCTCCAATGCCGATGAAGGTGACTTGTTGACTAGGTAACATGCAGTATCCACCGCTTCTGCCCAGAATTCCTATCCTAACCTAGCACCACTAAGCATGCTTCTTTCCCTTTCCATCAACGTCTTGTTCATTCTTTTTGCAACTCCATTTTTCCGAGGTGTATATGGAGCAGTCTTTTGCAGTGCTATATCACACTTCTTACATAATTCTTCAAATTCCTTGCTGCAAAACTCTCCACCATTATCTGTCCTTAGCACGTTTATCCTCTTCTCTGTCTGATTTTCCACGAGAGCCTTAAATTCTTTAAACTTGTCAAAGACTTCAGATTTCTTCTTAAGGAAATATATCCATGTATTCCTTGAGAAGTCATCTATAAATGATACATAGTACATAGATTTACCTAGTGATAGAACCTTCACAGGTCCAAACACATCATCGTTCAAAAACTCTAATATATGTTTCGCCCTCTTACTACCAAAGGGGAAACTCAATCGATTCTGCTTCCCGTATACACAATTTTCATAGAAATCAAAATCCATAGAGCTATTACTCATACCTTCTACCATACCTTTACCATGAAGTATTTGAAGGCCCTTCTCTCCAATATGTCCAAGCCTTTGATGCCACAGCATGGTCTTCTCTCCAAAGACCACTAGATTTTCTGCTCCACTTTCAGGAACCACAAAATTGTTACACCCATCAATAACAGTGCTACCTTGCAGCTTGTACAGAGTTCCAATCCGAACTCCCCGCATCAATACCAGTGCTCCCTAAACCTTTTTGCAGGCATCCTTTTCAAACACTGTTTTTACACCTACATCATCCAACTTGCTTACAGATATCAAATTTCTGGCTAATGCAATAATATGCAGAACACCTGGAAGTGTTCTAACCCTTCCACCTTGCAACTTCAACTTTACTTTTCCGCGACCAATGATTCTAGCCTTCCTGTCATCCCCCAAGAAGACATCACTACCATCATATTTCTCATACTCGCATAACCACTCTCTATGGGGAGTGAAGTGAAAGGATGCACCTGAGTCAATCAACCATGCTTCATGATCTACATGTGTACTTGAAGAAGCCAAGTACACATCCCCACCTTCATCTGAGGTTGTTTTCGCCTCCACAGAAGGAGCATCATCAGATCCCTTTCCTTTATTAGGAGATTTATTTTTAGAGTCCCTTTTGTAGTGCCCTTCCTTTACGCATTTCCAACACACCACCTTTACATGTTTCCTTGGAGATTTAGATCTCCCTCTAGATTTGGATCTCCCACTCGATGACTTATTTTTGTTTCTGTTCTGGGACCATCCTCATATAGACAAGGAATCACCATTCTGACTCTCCATATTTTTCCGTATCATCTCCTTCGTCAGCAAGGATGAGACTATTTCATCAAACTTCAAGGCAGTTGCATTACTACCTATTGCAATAACCAGACTATCTCACGAATCTGGTAGAGAACACAACAAACTGATGCACTTATCTTCATCTGGAATTTTAATATCAATAGATAATAACTAACTTATCACAGTATTAAATGTGTTCAGATGTTCTATCACCGAGTCTCCATCTTTCATCCTCAGGTTATATATCCCTTTCTGTAGGAATAGTTTATTCACGAAAGACTTAGATTGCTACAGAGTCCCTAACTTGTCCCACAAATCCTTCACCGTAGCTTCTCCTGATACATTCAGCAATACTGAATCTAAGACACACAATTGTACTGTGCTATTTTCCTTCCAATCCAACTTCTTCCATTCTTCATCAGACACTCCCATTGGTTTAGTACCTGGATCTATTGCGATCCATTGATCTTTATCGACCAATAGATCCCCCATCTTGAGTTTCAACAACTCAAATCTTTGATAAATAAATTTCTCGATATCTATCTTTCCACTGCTTGCCATGTTCTTTCACCAATAGAATCGATCTTGCAGATCTCCCATTGAACAGGGTCTACCACAGGCCCGAGTGAAACCCCTCAGCAGCAGAGGTGTCCCCTTGAAGCCAAAACAGCTCCGATACCAAATGTAGGTTTTAACCCCCTGCAGAAATTACCTGCATATGAATTCCAAAACACAAAAAATAAATAATGCAAGAGCATAACACATAAAACACATATACACAAAGATTTTCTCCAGGATCCCAAAACCGGGACTTCCAACTTCATTTTTCATTATGTTCTTTTCAATGTTATAATACATATTTATACATGCCGAATCATCCAATACCATGGAACATAAACCATCGTGTCCAATACCATGGACGAAAAACCATCGCATCCAAAAACATGTGTGAAAATCATGCACAAAACATAGGTGGGTCCGCCCAACCTAACATAGGTTCCAAAACCAAAATTTTCTAGGTTGTTGCCCTAGACCCCATAGAGTTGGGCTACAGGTACCCCTCAAACCCCCTGTGACCTCCCCCCCCGGGCTACGCAATTGATGCAATGAAGGGGGGCTCTGCCTCCTTCTAACCCTCGATTAACTATGTGGGCTAGTCGTGGAAATAATATAACACAACTCAACATGTGGAAAGGATCTACTTCTAGTGTAGATTATTTTTCCATAACACAAAACTAATAAACACCATAATGTTTGAACATAATTTCGCAATTAAAAAATAGCTAACAAATTTTTTATAATAAAAGTAAATGCCACGACTAAAACTTATTCCAAAGAATCATAAACCTCAACATCATAGCTTAAGATTTTAAGATTATTTTGAATGTTCTCCTATTGTTTTCAAGGCTCATTTTTCTTACTATGGAAAGCCAAGACCAATGCTAAGCACCAATTTCAATGCACTCTAATTCCATATGAAAATTGCATGAGAAATCTACCTTCGAATTTGGGTTCAAGATTTGAGTCCTTACAATGTCAACTAGATAAATATGCCTATGTTTACGAATTTTCACCTCCCAAAATATGTTGTGACAACACAGAGAACCGTGATAATTTAGGAATTTAGCTCCATATGTTCAAATATGAATGGTTGTTCATGACTTCCCATGCACATGCCTTGGTATTTGATGCCAAAAGTAGACAATGGTGCAATGATTATTAGCTTGGGAAATAGAACACAAGCTTTTCCCACAACTATAAATCCCACAAGAATATGTATGAGATATACATTTAATAGTTAATAAAATTTATAAGTAGGAGGTCATTAAAACAATGTCTACACTAGTCAAGAAACCATCCAAATGTATTTAGTGTCATAATATAGTTTACATAAATTACATGGATGAATATACAATAACCAACATACCAAAATGGATGAAACACTAGAAGTGTTAGGGAATTACAACAAGAAAAAAAACAGTGAGTTAAAGCCCAATGTGGATGATTGTCACCAATGAAAATGGTCTAAAATTTCCACACAATTACACCAAAGATTTGAGGGAAAATTATCTCTCAGCAAATCAGAACTAGTCACTAGAATTCTGAGTCAAATAATGAGGTTGGATGTGCATTGATATAACCTTGGAAATCCCGGGAGTTGATGATATTGTTTTGATTCAACAATTCATTGAATTAATTGTCATCATGCCAACATATTGGTGCAAGGAACTTCGTAAGGTTGAACAACATGGTAACATGTATTTCCAAACTAGTCACAAGGTGAATGTGGACATTGTTGGAATCACGTCCTGAGAAGAAACATGTGCATGGAATCAAGGGTCCTAAATCTAAATATACCATGATAGAGTATGGTAGGATAAACTTTCTACAAGATCAACTAAATACCACTAGGAAAATGCATGTATTACTACCACAAACATCACCTAATTGTCAACATAATTTATGCAAATTATGTCAAATGGGAAATATTCGCTAAGTCCAATGAAAATTAGGTAGCAATCCTTTTGGGGCCTTAAAAAAATAATATCTTGATCTCAATGATAGCATAGGTAAATCATTAGGTACAATTTGTTTTTCAACCAACCAACTCAGTAGAAAATCTTCACAAAATTCAGGCATGCAAATATTTCGTTTAGTTCTAAGGAATAACATAGTTAAAGCTATCATATATGACTTGGACTCTTGCATGTAGTTATATGGGATTCATTCTACCTACATGAAATTATCATGCTATGGTTGTATTTAAGATATTGTTCCTAGAGACAACATAAGTTATAAAAATTAGAATGGTTTTATGCCAACAATGGATGCCAACTTGTGTCATTATTTTTGAGTCTAGAAGCCCTGGGTTGTGTACTTGTGTTGTATTCCAATTGACACCTTAAAAAACACTTGTTTAAGTAATTTAGGTGACTTTTTATTGTCTATTACTTATATGATATGTCTCCTGGTGTGTTAATGGGTACTTGTTAAGATACATTCCATAGGTTATGATGTCTATAATGCAGCGATAAAAACAAGATTTGTTAAACCAAACTTCAACGTTTACAATTTACTTCCAAGGGAACACCATGTGTGCATGCAAATTTTTATAAGTAATGTTATATAACTAAGGTTAATAGAATTGAATAGAATGTACAATTTGGATGCAACCTCTCTTATAGAGCCAATATCAAATGAAGGAGACAACCCAACTTCCTATGTAAGCATAATAGTCAACATTATCATGGGAAATAAGGGATGAAAATTTGAGCATAAGCCTTTGAAAATGCTTATTCAATTTTCTTTTCTACAAAATCACTATTCAAACAATCGTAAGAAACAATATTTTAGGTAAGTTCCATAAATAAACATAAAATAAAAGTTTATAACCAACAACAATCTAGGGTAAAACTATTTGTTCCTTCAAAATTTAAATTATACACATTTACTTAAATTTTAAGCTCATGAGCATGCTCCTGAAAATAAAATCAACTGATTCATGTACATTCTTTGTGTCATAGTTTCAGGATTATCAACACACAGTAAAGAAATACAAATTTAGTGGGATGGTCAAAGAAGTGGAGACTGCAAAGGATTTCAAAAAAGTTTCATAGTTTTAATGTTTTTGGTTCCTACTGAAGTCTACGACAATATCATGAATGCATATGGGACTTGTTACCCCTCTTCTGGGGGTCTCTATAATGATATTTTTCACTTCCATGGGCATTCTTATGAGTAAAACAGTTTGGGTACATGATTACATCATTAGTCCCAAATTTTTCCTTACATTTTTCTCCATTGATAATCAACATACCCCTACCTGGAACGCATTTATCTCCCCCTTTTCTTCCAGATCAAAAATTCCCTTTCTAGGTCATGAAAATGGCATCAAGATTTGTTTTCAAAAAAAGTAAGGATTCATTTGGTCACTCATAAGTTTGAAACCTAGTATGCCTACAAAAGTTGTAGCAAACATGAAAATATCCCCAAACCCTAAACTTTATGATGACCTTAAATGAAAATAATCAAGTTGAATTCCATAATATGAAAAAATAACTCAACAAGCCTAACAAAAATACCATGACATGTAGGACTTCAACGATAGGAGTTTTGGAAACAAGCACGAGAACTGCGACCTATGAACTTCTTGGGTTTGCAGTGCCTTGGATCAACCACAAACAGATTACTATCATACCTTATGTGGATATCCTTTATATCATTCTTTGACTACTCATCCACATATTTATGGTAGAAGGAAACTATGACCTTCACAATGCTCTGCCTAATGGCATAAATATACAAGTGTGCCCTCCTTTGACTTTGATTCTTATATCCATGCCACCACAATGCTCTGCCTAATGGCATAGATCTACAAGTATGCCCTCCTTTCACTTTTATTCTCACATCCACGCCCACAAAGTCTTGGCATCCCAATAGAAGAATGGGCTTGAATGCCTTGTAATGAAGAATTCGAGGTTCTTATAACATAGGAGTTTTGTGTACTTGGAAGGGCATTGGCAGTCTTCAACACTGTTTTTTAAGAATATTTTTAAGTTCTGAATGGATCATCAGGGCTATGTCATACTTATAGTTTTCAGAGAGGAATCTCATGAAATCCTACTTCAAGGAGGACCCTGGTTGCTGCAAATGAAACATATTTAACTACCAAATTTTTGAAACGCACAGTGAAGAATAATTATAACACTTGCAACATATTTTAATATAAAATAAAACTAATCATCTTTTTTGTTATTGCATCAATATAAATACCTAATTTCTTTTATTATTTAGATATAAATATATATAGCCTCTTTCAATAATTGAGACAAAATCTGGATGCTTTTGAGTCCTCCACTTAGTCACATTTTGGATAGCATACGCAACTCACATATTCATAAAAGGAGTGATATACAAAACCACAAACGTCAAACCAATTTCTATTTAAGTCAATATCAAATACCTAATTTCTTTTATTCTTTAGATATCAATATATATAGCCTCTTTCAACAGTCGAGACAAAATCTGGATGCTTTTGAGTCCTCCACTTAGTCACATTTTGGATAGCATACTCAACTCACATATTCATAAAAGGAGTGATATACAAAACCACAAACGTCAAACCAATTTCTATTTAATTCAATATAAGTTAAGTACACCAATGGAAAATATGGTCATTTCGGTTGAAAAGTACAAGTGTATGCCCCACTTAGTGGAAGCAACAAGGTTATCTACTACTGTCCAAGGGTCTAGACCAAAGAAAATCTGGAGATCAATCCCTTGCCATAGAAAAAAGATAATATTTTAGTTGTGTGATGTAGCATCCAACACCTCCACTCATATGGGTTCCAGAAATGTCAATCTTGTACCCACACCCACAGAGTGGAGTTGCTTTAGTTGAAGCACATCTAACTACCAAATTTTGTGAAATGCATAATAAAAAGAACTGCAACCCTTGCAACATAATATGAAACACAATCAAGCATCTTTTTCATTATTGTGTTAATAGAAATACCTAGTTTATTTTATTCTTTCGATATCAGCATATACACCCTTTTTCAACAATTAAGAGGCAAAATTTGGCTTCTTTTGAGTCATCCAACTAGACGCATGTCGGAGAGCATAACCAACTAATATATTCACAAAAAGGAGTGCTTTACATAATCTCAAATGCCACATCAATCATTATTTAAGTCACAAACTTATTTTATTAGAAGTAATCTCATGGAAAATATGGTCATTTTTTGAATGTGTATGGAAATTATACTAGGGACAAGTGAACTATGACTTGGTAGCCTCACCCTTTGGAGTCGTGAATTTTGCATTCAAAACAGATGATGTCAAGAGTAGTTGGTTTAATTTTTAATTGTTACAGTGGGGCCTTACAAGCTTCATAGAATCTTGAAGTAGCATTTCATAAATCACATCCCTATAAGTCTCCATGGGATCATTGAAATTGGTCACTCCTTTCAGCCTTTCCCCCATATTCAAAAGAAAATTACTTTATCTATAGAATTTAACTCCTACATGTATCGATTTTTTGCATACTTTGATTTAAGCTCCCTTGTGATGGTAGGAATCTCTCTTATTATACATTTCCAATTGATAATACCTATGAAGAAAGACATTTTACAAAATGCTTTAACTCAAATAAAAAAATTCCCACCAAAACCATAGAGGCAGATGCATGTAGTGAATGCATAGTTGAATCTATGCTTTCCTATGTAGGAAAAATTTATGTTTTCTACTATAATAGGATTTATATCCATAAAGGGTATTTCCAACCAGAACTTGAAAAACAAAGATCATTGATGCCATCTAGACCCTCTTTGGCATGCGGTTGTTATATAATTGATCTCTGTAGTTGCAGCATATTACTATGGTGGTAGATCCCTTGTTTACCCTTTGTGCTACAAGGCTTTATCAAAGATATTTTAAAATGTAGAAAAGCTCTTCGGCACTTGTCATATAGGAAATAGTGTGGAGATTGTAACTTCCCACACATAAATTTTATTTTTGTTTCCAGTGGAATGCTAGGTATATAATTGAGACAGTTTTCCAACAACCTCAATATTATCTCTCCTGAGTATCCCAACTATTGGCATGAAATTGTTATCTAAGTACATACTCATTTGAAGGCTCTAGTAAGACAACTTAGACTTTTATCCCACTTGTCATGCAGGTTGGTCCAAGTAATTCCCTCAATTAACAAAATTAGGAGAACCCCTTCAGATCTAATTTCGAAGAATTTAAAGTAAAGAGGACAAATAGCAATCTTGTGCATAAACTTCATTCTACATCCAAACTAACAATTTGGGCAATATGAAAAGAGAAGTTACTGCAATCAATAAAAATAAAAACTGTACCAAAATCAACACATTTAATCCCTAGTATGGTATCATTACTTGTAGATATGTGAATAAGAGAATTGGTAATTGACATGAACAAACTAATACATTTCACAGATCAAGATGCCAAGCTTCCCCATGCCATAATGAAAAAGCTCAAACAAATACGATTAGAAATGATAAACCTAATGAAAAATGATGGTTTGAATTATTATCAATTAAAGGAAATTTGAGATTTTCAGCAGACTCTATTTAGATACCTTTGAGTAAAGTATCCTTTTGTTGACTCTTATAGCTTTTTGGTATACAACCAATGCGAGCAAAACTAATTTTCATATGCACAATATAAGGTACAACAAAATATTTTTCAAATTACTTTAGAGAATCACTTTACAACATTAGGTAATCCCTAACACATAGGTCAATCTATATACACACAAAAAATATAAGCAACATAATATTTTTTCAAATTACTTCACAAAACTACATTACAACATGAAGTAAAAATGAATGAATTACCACACTTAAGAAAATAGAGAAAGGTATGTACCTTAAGCAAAGGTAATTTCATTAACTAGAAGGCCAATGATGATTAGTAATCTTTTGAATTCTCCCCAGACCTTTGTGACTCTCTCCCCCAACAACTATTCTATCAAATCATCCTTCCACTCCTCCATTCAACCATTAAGATTTTATACAAACCCATTCATTATACCTTCACAATACTGTAAACACATGGCTATTACTAGTCCTCCTGCATCCCACACTTGGTCAATGCCCTTTCTAGGGATCAATGGGGTTGCCATTGATCTTGATCAAAATTCAACCCTGTTTGCAATATGTCACGACTATGGCCATATTCTTCTAACAGAAGAATTGAATAGAATCCGTTGCCACCATTGTTGAATGATTACTACCTGATGTCCCTCTCTGTCAATATATCACTAGTTTCCCTGTTAAACAATCACACTTGAGCTCAGGTTATTTCTTAACCTTAGGGTTCATATATGATAGGTCAAGAATGGCATAAGAACTTTGCTTCCACTACCATGCAAACCCTCAATTGGTTCATCACAGAGAATGAAGGAAAGGATTGAATCAAGGGAATGATTTGGTGCTAGAGAAACTCCCTTAATAAAACGTCTTCCACCAAGTTTTTTAAAGGCATTTGTATTTCACTTAGTTTACTATATTTTATCTTATGAAAATTGTATTTCACTTGGTTTGAGATATTTTTTAAAGACAATTTTAATGTTTAAGACTTAAAAATTGTCTTACTCTACCATTTTGCATAGTCGTGCACCTTTCAAGACCTTTCCAAACTGGGAAAGGCACATCCACAAATCCCATGGGAGCCTTTAGCATCAATTAATACTAATATGAGAGAATAATATAGTGTGCACATATTAACTGAACGATTTGAAATCCAAAGTTTAATTTTGGGTGGGAAATGTTATAGGCCCATACTATGGTTGGCCAATCTTTGCCACATGGAGAATTCAAATGTCTACAATAAAGTCAAATAATGATATAGGACTAACCTGAGCCAAAGCATAGGGAAATGTAGAGTACATATTTGCACCCTTTTCTTTGTAGAACACAGTTCTTGCTACTACAACCAATGTTTGCACATTTGGAAGTTTCTTACTTACTCCTAAGAATATAACTACTCCATACGGATCCTCAAAAGTGATAAAGAGATCATTGCTCATGCCCCTTATATGTAGTAATCTAGTCATTAGTATCTAAGGAGAGTCTATATCATACAAAATGAGAACATCACACATTTTGATGATCTGTCTATCAAAACAAAATATTTTGGCTAGTAATCTGTCATACAAGATATTTTAAACTACATAACACTTTGTGTTGACTTTCTAAAAGAGAGTTTCAAAGATAAATGCACAGGTAGGTGTGAAGAAGTATCTAACAATATTACAATCAATAATTTGTTAGTAAGTCCACCACTACTTCTACATACATGATGTGAATTTCCCAAAGAATGATTATGAGTATGTTTGGAAAAATACTAAGGTGGGGGGGGGGGGGGGGTGGTAGGGACTGAATAAGGATTTAAAAAACTCACAATAATAATTCTCTTTTTTGAAATATTTACATGACTTTACTGAACCCAAATCACATATGTACAGGACTGTTGTAAAATAAACTAGTGTATTCTTAGTAAACTTGTAAGACATCTAATCCTTTATCTGTTAAACTAAACCAAAATGTAAGAGATTTATGAGGCATTTGATAAGGAGTAAGTAGGTTTAGTAAGAATAGAATAAACAATCACACATAAGAAACACACATGAACACAGGATTTAAGGTGGAAACCCAATGTGAGATAAAACCATTGTTGTTGTCATCTCAGTCTTCAAAATTATTAATATAAAAAACTTCTTACATTTTTGTACTAGTGCAGACTCATGCCAGTATGCATGCACCCACTTGCTAAAGGCTACAACCTTCACTTATTCTCTGGCTACTAGTGGAAGGGAGCTCCAAACCCCTGATCTAAATACCAGCTACTACCAACAGGAAGCTTCGACTTCCTCACCGAAGCCTCCAACCATCAACAACATTCGTGGACGATGTTTCATAAATTTTCACACAAGATCCACCTTCTTTAATACATCACAACTTGTAGATCAACTAAAGAAAACACCAACTTAATTCAAATAGAATAGTGAGATCACTGTAACCAAAACATAGAACTGAACTTAGAATAATGCATCAACACACATAATCAACTGTAACCCTGATCATTCATATGCCCACATGTATACACTACTTCACTTAAGGCAACCCATGTGTATACACACTTTTTTGTAGAGAAACATTCATACATGTCTCAATATACTAAAAACTTGTAATTATGAATCACACACAGAGTTAACCAGAGTTATTCTGAAATATTATGTTAGCTTAAAGAACTTTGATATAGTTAAGAACATCAATAATCCTTTCAACCAATCAACATGTAACCAAATTCAAATTCATCGTTCAATCAATTCTACTTCAAGCATTATCACCCAACCCAGATCAAAATGAGGACATCATTACTAGACAACAAAGATATGACAACACTGATCAGGTTGATCAGTCATTTGTGAATAGAAACCCTTCATTTATATATGTGACTTTGAATAAATGAACCCATGTGTATATGTGACTTGATCGAGATCGACCAGCACACAAATCTACAAATTTTGACCTAAAATTGTGCAGCTCTTCAGAAAGACCTGGATCATAATATTAAAAGATAAAAGCATGCGTTAATAATCAAATATAGTCAATCCATGAGTAGATCATACAATGGAAATTCATTCCAGGTCTCATGATATTGATCTATCATTATATTCATTGGTGCATAATTATTTCATATCTATGTGTCAACTATGGCCCTTACACTGCAAATATTCTTTGGATTGAGGTATTCACCGAAAACCCTTTCACATGCACACTTAGCACTTTAATCTTCATCTCCTTATATAGTTAGAGCCTTAGCCAATTCCATGAGTCAAAACTACACTAGTGCCAGTGGTAATCTTGGACGAGGTCAAGTAACTGTTACAGTGCTCAATATTGTGGGCTAATACCATGGTAATGACCCTTGGTATTCTTTAAATTAGTGTGCTAACATGTATGCGGATTTTCTTCTTTGTACTTGTGTGTATACGCGACTCGGCCTTAATGAACCCGCATATTTATCTTCAAATATTCACCCTTATCAAACATCTGATTCTAATTTGTAAACCTTTGTCGTATCATTATGTTATTCTGTTCCATCACTTTGTCACCTTTGAACTGACCTGTGGATTCATCTAGTTACCATATACCTATTTTGTTACAAGTGAGTTGCCATCAAGGACAACACATGCATCATAATGCCAATAGGGTATTGGGTGGTGAAGAACAGATATTGAGTTGACCTATTTAATGAAAGTTCTATTCTGCCTTCATGTCCAAGAAAAAGAATGAAATATTGAAATGTGACTTTGAAGTGGATACCTTAGTATCCTGTAGACTTGTTATAATGCTAGTAGAAGGATTCTAGTGCCAAAACATTAACAACTTTAATGCCTAATTGTGGAGAGATAGTTTTTGTAATTCTCTACAAATTCTATCCCTAGATGATGTTCGAAAACAATAGAACTAGCTTCCAACATCCATGTAACTGGGTTGTATTTTTCTTTGATATTTTCTACTCCTTGAATAGCCTGGAGTTTTCATGGTGAAAGTAAGAAAATTAGCTCACATTTAGACATTAAATTGATAGTTTTCTCTTAAAACCATTCCTTTTCTAGCCATAGGACGCTGAAAAATGTTTACCCCAAAATATTGAACAATATTGTGAGAATTATGGCCCAGTGGCCTAACGTGAATGACTTTCCCTCATCTTTTCATCAACAATAATTGAACCCATTATAGTAAGTCAAAAATCACCACACTAATATAAAGAATACAAGTTATCATATACTCTATATTTTGCTTTATCTCATAAAAACCTTTAAAGATTTCAATGTTAGGTTGATGAATGGTATATATAACCGTCCTTATAGTATCTATTGTATTATGAACAATTTACATAATAGTTTCAGCTACTATGGCATCTAAATAGAAGTCGGTTCATCCATGAAAATTATAGAAGGATTTACAACAAGCTCAATATCTGTTGTTAGCCTTTTCCTTTGTTCTGTTGACAATTGAGTCACATTAGGCAGAACTACTAGTGCATCCGCTAAATTGTCTAATTCTACAAATCCCATGACTTCGTCAACAAAGGTCTACAAATTGGTATCTTTTGCAAAGTCACCAACATGATGATCTAGCACCATGTCATAAGATAAATTGATTAGTTTTGTAGAATTAAAACTTTGGTTTCTCTGTCAATGTCCTTCAAAAGATAGAGAATACAAAGAACATGATAAACATCCTCTTCTTAATCTTGATGGTCTTGTATTGAGCCCTTACTCTGGATCATTATGTTGGGATTGAATTTCTTCATAAGGTTCTTTAGAAATGACAACTTGATATTTCCCAAGAGATACATAGAAAGAAATACCATATCATTTCATATTGGAAATGATTTGATAAAATACAAAAAAAAGAGAGAATGGAAGGTATGTGTTTATTTAAGTAACCTGTGATTTAGATATGCAAGAGAAAAGTTAAGCAACACAACACATTGAAGAGTAATGAAAATCCAAACAAAGCACCAATACCTGTATAATACCAACATCCTTGTGTAAAGATGTTACGGCACTTCAACATAGTAAGGCCCAGATTGGTGTTGTTTCCTGCATTCTGAAGGCCAACATGGTTCCATGAAACTAGTAATTGTGATGCATGGTTGCATAAAACCTCAACATGATGAAAAATATATTAGTTCTATGGAATTTCATAGAGTCCTTAGTGGATTAAAAAGGTTGAAATATTACAATCTTCCATCTAGGAGCAAGCATCTCATTCACAGAGATCACATTCTCTACATATATCAAAGGTTAGCACCAATAGCCCCATATCCACCAGTTTGGGATGCTATGTGCATTTGAAATCCATCAAGCCTGAGAACTCTTCATCATCCAAGGGAAGAACAAGCGTATAGAAGGTGTATGGTTGGATGGATGAAGGTTCTTCCAAAGATTTATTTCACTATGAGGATCCATTCGGGCATGCTTTACATGTAATAAGACAAATCATTACATGTATTACATTCTCTTTTTTCAAGCCATAGATGGATATCCTTGTTCTTAGGTTAAAACTAGAGCCTAAGACCATGTCGATGAGGGATTTCAACAAAAAAGGAGATTTACAGGATGAACACCCAACTTGATATCATACCATGTAGCACTAAGTTACACATGGGTTTGGTCAAAGGCCCACTTCAGTCTTGAGGTTGGACACCCTGTTCAAGCAAGTGGCTAGGGGATGTTACAAGTAACAAGGGGTGAGAAAAAACCTTAAGGAAGAGCTTCGATTCCCCTCAAGTAGAATTTTTTGCGGGTAAGGACACATTTTCACATATTTTGAGGCATATTTCATCTTTTGACGTATTTGGGGTTAAGTACATTACAAAAGTTCAACCCTAGGTGACTATTATCCAAATGATCCTAGCCAAATACATAAATTGCTAAATTTAGTATAATGTATAAATTACTTTCAGATCATAGCATCAATCACACAATAAATGAAAATTTAATCAGTGTAAGAATAAAAGAGTTTTCTTCATATTTTGAATAAATTTCACATGAGGAGATACGATGTGGTTTTTGACATAATCAATCCCTTAGATGAATATTAAATCCATGCTTTAAAAGGATTTCATGAAATAGAAAATGGCAAGTGCGAATATGGACCCATTTTATTCATTCGAAAGACAAAATGAAGTGCTCCACTTGAGGAGCATTAGGGCCTTGAAAATAACCATGAAGAAAATGGCACAAGGCCACAAATAGAGCTACCATAGAATAAATTAGAGAATATTTGATAGGAACCAAAACGATCGTGAAGCCCCTACCATGGCCACTCACAATGCAAGCCAGCAACCTGCACTAGAATATAAGTAGATAATAAGGACTACAGGGCCCATGGCAACACAACATCCTTCACACTGAAGAACCTCAGCCCTGATTGTCTCCATCATATTGTGCCCCAACACCACCTAACCAACACAAAAACTGATTGAGGAGATAGTGTCTTTGACGATGGCATCGAAAGGCGTAAATGCATTTTCCATTGCCCCCTTGTTATGCATAACTCCCACCGAAGAAGAGGAGTCTAGCCTACTCTTCCTCAGCAAATAACAACTGTCATTATCCTCACAACTGCTAGAATGCACCTTGCAACATTTGGCATCTTCACCATGCCCAAATCTACAACTAAATCCACCTCCTCTGACTACGTTGTGTTGGATAACACCTTCTTATGCCACCATTCTCATAGACTATCAAAGCCTAGAAACCTTTAACCCCTACTGAAAAACATTCGAAAAGTCCTCTCCATTCACATCTAATTTGAAATGTTCTATAAAAGTATTGGTAACATATAGTCTTATCCCTAGTGTGGTTATTTTGACTCATAACATCCTTTAAAGTGGTGATATAAACAACCATCAATGCGCTCATAATTTAGATTACCCTTTTGTTTTTATTACTAAATACTCAATACTACTCCATGCCTATTTTAGTAGATATCCCCTAGTTTTACCAAATACTCATTTTAATATCTCCAAAACCTATAACCCTCTACCCAAAATCTCCACCCCCAATATCTATAATATATTGGCTCTATTTTTCACAATTTCAAAACCCCCTTTATGAATGAACATGATAATAAATAAAGCGAAGCCCGTATGGTAAGTTGTCCCTTGAAGAAATGATGCCATTTCAGCCTTTGGTAATGGTCAATCCCATACTCTCTAATGATCCATCAAATTATCCCCATCCCATTGTAGACTGCACGAATGACTTCAGCCATGAGGTTCATGTCCCTCAAACTCATCCTATAGACTCGTCCTCCCCTCTTTCCAATAAGACATTCTATGTAGCGCAATTGTCATTCTTAGCTTTGGATATGGTCTCGTCCCTTGATACATTTTCCCCTAAGAAGGAATTGGAGGCTATTTTGTCCTCACCTAAACATTTGTCTCCCCTTTATATTAAAAGATCCCTTTTCCAGAATCCTCTATATTTTGGAGGTCAATCATATAAAAATGTCACATGTAGGAAGAAGAAACCCCTTAAATATAAAAAAACTTTCACCCTATAACAAGATCAAATTGGGTTATGTCGATGAGGTTGGATCTCCCAATAACTGGTTTAATATTGATTCTGATTTTATTGTCGGGAATGTCTCTATTTCTGATTTTGATGGAGTTCAGGTCCTTAGAGTAGATGTAACTATGCATGTGGTGCCTCCATGATTATTATTTCCATTATTGTCGAGGGTTTGGCAGTGAAGCCAAAATTAAGGTCCCTTAGAGGTATTGTTCGTGTTCATAAACCTTATCAAATCCTTTTCCAAGAAATGATGGTTTGCAGATATAAGGTGTGGGAGGCAATGTTGTCCGTGTGCCTTGCATGTCATGTACTTGCAACTAAAGTTATTCGATTATCTAGTGGTCTAGGCATTATGTGGGATTCAAAACGTATTGAGATCCATGCATTTTTGTCATGTGCATCTATTATTATGACCAGACACATAATGGGAAACTCTGAAAGGATTTGAACTATCAATTCATATGTTGCGTAAGTGGGGCATAGACTATTTTGGGACCACGTTGCGCAATCTGGAATCCTTTGATTAAGTTCCATGATCATCGCACGAGATATTAATTTTCCGATGGGGAGGGAAGAGATTTGGGGACAAAAGTCTAGAATTGATAGTATGCATTCTTATTTTAGATGTTTGATGGAGGATATTTCCCTATTGGATGTGACACTAGATCCTCTTGGTCGCACTTGGAGGAATGGGAGAACTAGTGAGGAGGGTAGCTCAAAAATAATGGATGGGCTTCTGGTTGTTCAAACTATGGTTAATCATCCAAAAATATAATATATTATATTATTGCAACATTTCTTTTTTATCACTTTCCCATTATGCTAACATGGGACAAAGGGGAACATAAGAGATCATAAGCCCTCAAATTCAACGCCAAATGCATTAAAATGGATGAATTTGGGGATATGGTCTAAAATGTTTGGTCTTGGTCATTTCTTCCTCCTCCATACAATCGCATGACATTCATATGCCGAAATATTAGAGAGATTAAAAGGCTCTCTCATGAATGGATTAGGGGGATGAAGAAGGACAAAACTAAAACTATTAGGGAGATTGACATTTTCCTATGTTATTTCAATGATGCTCATGACCCAACATTCTTCTCAGAGTAATATCAACCCGAGGTTATTGAATTGGAGTGTAAGATAAGGGACATTCTCCATTCATGGGAATAAGATATATGCATGAAGAGTAGGGTGACATGGATAAAAGATGGAGATAAAAATACCGGATATTTCAACGCACATTTCAATGCGAGGAAATGAATCAATTCCATAAGGAGGATAAAAGATAATGCTAGAAACATATTCAGATGAGAAATAACTATTGAACAAGTGACTACCACACATTTGAAAGGCCAATTCTCAACATATGAGACATCTTTCTAGTTGCAAATGAATTTCATCGAAGAAGCTCCAAACATCTTCACATCGAAGTATGATGACAGATTGGGACAAAAAATCACAAGGGAGGAATTGACGAATATATTGAAGGAATCTGTAGAGGAGAAAATTTATGCCTGGATGGGTGGGGGTGTTGAAACTTTTATTCATTTCATTGATTTGATGATCCCAAATTTTTTGGTAGTAGCTAAAGAATCTAGGATTCATTAGTTCATCTCATGGGCCATAAATGCAACTTTCAAAGCATTAATCCCCAAGGGGTCAAACCACAAACATTTGCATATTATCGTCCCATATCTCTCTGCAACTTGGTGTACAAAATGATATCAAAATTGATTGCGAGTAGGTTGAATCTAGTATTGTCGAAGCATATTACAAAGGAGTAGTTCAGTTTCTTAGAAGGTAGACAAATACAAGATGTAATTGGTATTTCCGAGGAGATGATGCACTCTATGAAATCATGGAAACAAATAGCTTTCCTTCTAAAGGTAAACTTGAGCAAGGAATATTATTTCATTGAATAGGAGTTCCTCTTCTTTGTCCTGTTAAAATCTCATATGTCTCTATTTATCACTGAATGGATTTTGGCATGTTGCAAAACTATAAATTTTATTGTCATTATTAATGGTTCACCTTCACATTTTTTAAATGCATATAGAGGAATTAGACATGGATGTGCCATCTCTCCATTGCTCTTTCTCTTAGCTATTGATTGTTTCAGTAGAAAAATGAGGGTGTTAAAGGATAATGGAATTATTAAAGGGATCAAAGTAACTATAAATATTTCAATCTATCCTTTAATGTTCGTAGATGATATATTACTCAATGGGGAATCCACGATGGGGGGGTGGAGAACCATTAGAGACCTCATTAGATAATTTGGAGTTGTGTGTGGTTTGTGTATGAATGAAGGAAAATCAATCTTGTTACACGATGATAGTGAGGAGAATGTAAGAAAAGGACATATGTGGTCTGTTTGGGGTATCATTGACTAGGAATTCCTCTTCTTGGTTCTGTTAAAATCTCATATGTCTCGATTTATCATTAAATGGATTTTGGCATGTTGCAAAACTATAAATTTTATTGTCATTATTAATGGTTCACCTTCACATTTTTTCATTGCATACAGAGGAATTAGACATGGACGTGCCATGTCTCCATTGCTCTTTCTCTGAGTTATTAATTATTTCAGTATAAAAATGAGGGTGTCAAAGGATAATGGAATTATTAAGGGGATCAAAGTAACTAGAAATATTTCCATCTCTCATTTAATGTTCGTAGATGATATATTACTCAGTGGGGAATCCATGATGGGGGAGTGGAGAACCATTAGCGACCTCATTAAATCATTCAAAGTTGTGTTTGGTTTGTGTATAAATGAAGGAAAATTAATATTGTTACATGATGATAGTGATGAGAATGTAACGAAAGGACATATGTGATTTGTTTGGGGTAGCATTGTCAATCTTGGATGATGGTTTCACCTACCTTAGGTTTAACATGAAATCAAAAGGATACTATAACCAGGATTAGGCATGGTTAATCCAAATATTTCACAAAAAAATGGACAATTGGAAGTACAGAAGGGTGATGATGGGAGGAAGGATGGTAAATGATGAAATCGGTGCTACAAAACATTTCAGTATCTTGGATGCACATTTATTTAATGTCAAGGGAGATCATACATAAGATAGAAGCTATCATGAGCTGCTTCTTATGGGGTGGAACACAATTACAAGACAAAATTCATATGGTATAATGGTTAGCACTTGCAAGGCTAGTGGAAAAAGGAGGTTTGGGTTTCATAGATACATATACTTTTTACAATGCTTTGATTATAAAAAACATGTGGAGGGTAGTGTCTAGAAAGTGTGTGTGGTCTAATATCATTAAGGAAAAATATGTGTTTGGTCAAACATTCTCATGGATTAGCAACAGTGCCAAGAAGATATTTGTTATATCACACATATGGACAAGTATGATGCACACTTTGTTGAGATATCTAGGGCATAGAAATATGGTGATTTCTCTTGTAATGATAACTTCTTCTGAATTATTTCTTCTCCTTCAAATTATGATCTTCTCTTTAGTTAGATTATTATAGTGTCCTTCATCAAAAAATTACCAAAGAATAAATAAAAAAGTGACAAGAGAGACAGAATATAGGCAATCATCTAGGGCCAAAACCTCTACCACCTAAGAGGGAAAAGAAAACAAAAAAATTCTTCTTATAGAGACATCAATTAATGAATACCAAGATCAATACCCTAGACCTATTTGAACTCCCCAAGACTAAGAAACCAAGACTATTATCTCTTAATAGAATCAATGATATTCAACTACATGTTTCTTCTTTCTGCATCTACAACCCTTCAGATCTTAGCTTCCTTTTCTCTGCTTCAGACCTGCAACTTCTCAGCCCTAATTCTGAAACCTTGGTACATGTAGATGAACTTCTCTTCTACATTAACTTCATTCACTTTACGTGGAGGTTACCTCTCGGCTTGAGATACTCCTTAGTTTTCTCCTTGACTTGACTTTC
Organism: Pinus tabuliformis; assembly: GCA_031772625.1. Taxonomy (NCBI): domain Eukaryota; kingdom Viridiplantae; phylum Streptophyta; class Pinopsida; order Pinales; family Pinaceae; genus Pinus; species Pinus tabuliformis. The sequence continues at coordinate 670,261,150 of CM062811.1, read as the reverse complement.
AAAAGGGATTGAAATAATTCAGCTTCTTCTGTAATAGATAGCGTCTATAGTTCACACTTATGGAGTGATTCCGCCCAAAAAAGACCCAAAAACAAAGCTACAAACATAACTCTTCCTTTCCTTCTCTTCATTGTTTATGAGGCTCATTTCCTAGTGATTATTACACTCCTTATTGCAAAATTCACCTTGACGAAAATTATGTCCTTGAAATGGAGTCGAGCTACCCTATTTATAGCGGTTTTCCCATGTAAATTAGCTGACTTGAGTTGTGTGTGAGCCAACATGTAATTTGGTGAAGCTTCATAATTTCATTTAAGGATGACTTGAAGGAGATGCATGAGGTTGATCTTGGAGGGTCTCTTTCAATATTTCAATGACTCACATATATTTGTAACATGCCCATGAAGGGTCATCCATACATAACATTGACTCAATAGACTATTATGACTTGATGACAAACCTAAAGTCTTACATTGGGAACCTTAACTAAATTAAAATTCCTTGATCATGAAACTCATGATTCAAACATTAAAAAAATAATTTTATTTTCTTCTTTACATCAACTACATAAAACCATATTTACACATGTCATTATGAAGTCTGAACCTAGTTACACTTTTCAACGAACTCTACAATGGATGTTGGGGTTTGTCTGTTGGGGGGATGGAGATGGATCCAATATCAAAATTATATTAGATGTCATCATGGGGAAGGATTTAAATCATTCATTATCCTTTCAGTTGTTGCAAATCCTTCATAGAAAGAACATTATTTGTTTGTAACAGATATTTTTTCCATGGACTCAAAACATTGATCAACAGAGTTGGAGAAGGGTTGAAGATCTTGGCATACCAAATACATATCATGAGGAATGGGGGTCATACTAAATTTCAATTACTAATTCAATTAAACTTTTCAGAATGACGAATTGAACGATAATTCATCTAAGTGACCAAAAATCAAATGAAATCATTTTGCAAGTGACCAAATGATAAGAACAAAGAAAAACCAAAACCAATTATTACCAGAGGAAAAAAACACAAATGAAAACCAAACGGATGTTTTAGAGAGACCACAAGACACTGAAGACTCAGGGAAGTTCAACTGGAAGTAGGCTAGCCAAAGACCGGCTCAAGAATGAAGGAAAAATTCATGCAAAAATAAGGGTCAACACTGATGTAGAAGAGGCACTAGTGCATTGCAGCATTGGTGTAGAGTGGGCCATGGTGATATTAACCAATCTTTCAATGGAACAAGGGGTGCGTTGGGCCTAGGAAAGAGGATTCCAACACAAAAATTGCAAAAAATCTCAATGAAATCACTTCCTATCCATGAATAAGGAAAATCCACTATGCACAAGAATTTAAAGGAGCACAAGCCAAAATAAAAGGAAAGGTGCCAAGGAAAGTGCATCATGGTGGGTCAATGCTCAGAAGCCCGAAAGTCCGTAACTCTTGGGAAAATATATTTTATAAATGTTACGGGTTTTATGGCTTCCGAGATCTAACTCATGGAGTGACATATGATTAATGTATGAGTTAGAAGCTTTAACATATATGCCATACTTGGCATTGTGGCATAGGTATGGATGCGTCATAGCTCCAATGGTGCAGTCTACAAAGGATGTAGGAGTCAAAAATAGAGAGTAAATGTGCACATAGAAGTTGGTGCCATTTGATTAATGGTGACTATAAAGTAAGATAAAAGTTGAATCAAGCATCCTTTGAAGATTACTTGCATGGAATGGGAAAATAAATGAAGAGAATGACTTCAGGACACCATATTCGTAGGAATATGTGTTCTCACAGAGTGGTGTAGCCACAACAGGAAGGAAAGCCACTAATTCCAGACACTCATGCCTCTATGGGCATTTATGAGGAATGGGAAGCCTTGTTGGAGTGTGAAAGATGAATAAAAACACATTCTTAGTATGATATACACCCATATAATTAGTCAAAATTTTGATGCCATTGTGATGGGTGAGTAAACTAAGCCCATCACAAGGGTTGATTAGTTGGAACTAATCAACAATCGTTCAGATGTATTCTGTCATGGTTCACTTCACACAGGAAGTACACGCCCCTCCCATTATATATCATATGTATTATACAGCTAAGTAGGAATGTTATCATTTCTTATAAGAAAACTGCAATTGTTAGAGAAGCCATTATCAAGACAACTATTTTTTTCAATGAGATTGGGCCGGTGATAAAGTCTAATAGAAAAAGGAAATGCAAATTCATTGATATTTGAAAACATTATCTAGTTGGGTTTTTTGACAGAGCCAACAATAGAAGGAAATGCAGATGTGGTGCAGTCATAGTTACTAAGCCTAGTAATTTCTTCCACTTCTGATGGGAGGGAAAAATGGGATCGAAAAACAAATCAGTTATTACATCATTATTGGGAGTTGTTATTGTAGCAAAATGGCTAAGGTTAGACAAAATTCAAGTATATGGAGATGCAAAAGGAATCATTTACTCGGTAAACAAGCATACTAATTTCAATTCCCCCATACTTGCAAATTGGATGATGAGGATTCAAAAATTTTGGTAAGTAATTTTAATCATATACATTTCCAACATATATAAAAAGAATAGAATTGGACATCGGACCAACTATATAAAATAGGTATTTCAAAGGACACAGATAAAAAAATAAATTCTTAGTCTTCAATCAAGGTATCATGGTAAATGCAGGCAACATCAACTACTCTTAGAACACATTTTAACCTAGACATAATTTTGATGGACGTTTTGTATCTTTAGATAATGAAAATGTAATTCTTATAAGCTAAAGTTTCCTGTTAAGAAAGACACTTTTTCTACAAGAGGAAAATAGAAATGTATGGGAATAGGAATGATAGGAGAAGTATCAAAGGATAATATAATGAATGAAATATAAATTATGTACTATCCTTATATTTGAATATAAAGATATTGTTTTTTTCTTTATGAAAAAAAATAAGTAGCGTTCAAAATAAATGAAACAATCAAAAGACACATTAAAACACAATCGATGGAGACCCCAAAATGTACTCCAACTATGTTACTGCTTATCCACATTTAGTGAAAGTGCCTCAGTTTCTCCTATGACAGAGCACACCTCTTTTGTCAACCTCCATCACCCTAAATCCCATCATTTTTTGTCTGCCTCCATTGCTCGGCTTCGTGAAGAACCCATCAACAAGGTAAATATGGACTCCTAACCCTTTACCTTTACCTTTATTACTAGCGCCTCATGTTGAAACTTTTAAGACAAATTAAATTTTAAGACAAAATATTCCTTTTGTCTTAATATCCCCCTTTTTGTAGTAGCGTCGAATGCAGCAAAAGACAAGTTGTGTCTAATCATATCAACAAAGATTAAAGGAGCATAAAATGAATTGATGTCCATGAAATTTTGCCAGGAAAAGTTGTCACATTCTTAAGATTCGTCTACCCACACAAAACGAAGAGCCCAATCATTGTATTTATATAATATAACATGAATGATAAGTGAAATAGCAACCCCCAGATAGGTGTGGGACAATGGTAGCATGCAAGTTTGCAGACTTAGGGTGCTCTGTCAGAGTCAATTTTGTAGTTGTTAAATAATATTTTCTTAAATTGATATGTTTTTTTCTTAAATGGATTTCGTCTTAAGTGACCATTGCCTTAAATATAAAGTTGTGTCTTAAAATATTTTTGTCTTGAATATAAAGTTGTCTTAAAATACTTGTCTTAAATTGTTTTTGTCTTAAAATATTTTTTTGTCAAAGTGTTTTTGTCTTAACTATAAAGATTTTCCTTAAATTGTTTTTCTCAAACTGTTTTTCTCTTAAATTTTAGATTTAATACAATATAATTGATATTAAATTTTAATGTAGAATAACTAAAATAAAAAGTAACATTTTGAGACAAAATATCTTTTTTGTCTTAAAAAAATGTGTTAAAAGTGCCCTTGGTGTAATAGTGCATATATATCTATGTGTGTATAAAATTAAGCAAAATAGAAGTTAAATTGTTGACATTACTTTAATAATGATGTTAAAAGTTATTAATTTTGATAATGTTGTGGAAACATAATTACCTAATAAGTCTACCACATATCAATATTTTGTGGAAAATATTTTTGTACTAGATGTAGCAAGGTGTTTTAAAATTTAGTATATGGGGCGATAATATCACAGAACATAACATTATGTGAGAACATATAAACATATTTAAACCAATAATAAATTAAGATCTATCAATCACTCAGATAGATTGAATTTTTAAAATTTAAATTTAAAATGAGCTCATAATAGTAATTTCTAAAACTAAAATTAAACACTTCTTAGAAACAATAAAATATAGAAACATAAAAAAATATAGTGATTATAATGGAGTCCCATATGAAAAGTATAAGTATTTATAGGGCCAAACCAGTGAAATAGTTTGAGAATGATACAATAAAGATATATTGTAAGTTGACTTTGCCAATTCAAATTTTTTATCATTCAACACTATTATCTTTAAGGTTGCATTGAAAATTTTTATTTCATCATTTTAAACCTTTTTAGTTATTAGTATTCTTCATCATCCCAAGAAATAAGGAAAACAGGGAAAATTAAAACTAAAATTACCATATTAAATCTTGGTAGATTTATAAATTATTTAAAATATCAAATGCACATGGATCAAACGATGAGTTTAGATCCATCATTACTTTTTGGATCTATCACATGTATTACATGGATGAAAATATCTTGAGAGGAAAACCTTTCCTAGAGTTTTGCACTTAAAAAATTGGTTTTTAATTGGACTGATTTGATACAATGAATAGATGCTTTATAAATGTAGGATTGAAAGATGGATCCATATTGTTTATTTTGTTTTCATGCATCATGTTTCTTGACCTGTAAATCACTTTCAATTTTTTATGGGTGATTTGTTCAATTCAATAAAATTTGATCAAAATTTGGTCAATTTGATCTCAAAATTAATTATCATTTCCATCTTCATTACATATATGTACATCTATATATTCTTAAACATCAAAGTTCCATGGTGAGTTCAATTATAAATAAATAAAAATAAATGAAAATATAACTTTTTAACTTTATTTAAAGAACAATTTAGCCTTAATTGATAGATTATTCTTAGTATATACATAACCTAAAATTCAAATAGAGACCATATCCAAGTTAGGGGCAAATTTTGATTTGAATGTAAAAAAACATTTATAGCAAAATTTCATGTTGTTAACTATATATATATATATATATATATATATATATATATATATAATATATATATATGCTATATATATATATATTAATTATGTTTTTTAAATTTCTCTTGGTAGCTGATATATTGGAAATTAAAATAATTCTCATTAATTAAAATTCTCAATTTTATTAGTTAAATAAGTGTTTCTAGAGTTAGTTGATATGTGGACAAATCTAATTTTTGATTTCTTTTTGAATTACATTTTTTTGGAAGGTAGCCATATTATCAACCTGAGTGAAATTTTGGTAAATCTTTTAAATATAATCTAAATGTATCATATGAAGAGACAAAATTTTCCTTGCCAGTAACACTTAAAAGTAACCATTATATGCATCCATTTTCTTGAAATAATATATATATATATACATATATATATATATATATATATAGATATATATCATATTTTAAATTTAAATAATTACATTTTAAATTTAAATAAATAAATACCACTTTTTTTTAACTTTAATTTTATTTAATTGAACTACTTAAACTTTAATAAATTTTTAATTTTATTTAAATTAAATTTTAAAATAATTTTAGATAGAGTATTTTACGTACATACTAAACCTAAAATTCAAAGAAAGTCGATGTGCAAAAAGAAAGTCGATGTACAAATTAGTAAAGGAATATCAATATCAAATCTAAGACCAATGGGAACGGTCAGTAGGCAAACTAGTGACATAATTTTGATTTGAATGTAAACAAACAATCATATCCAAACTTCAAGTTAGTCAACCAATTCGACTTTTTCAACGCAGTTCCTATTCAAAGGACAAAACTTCTGTACTTAAGTGAAATACACATCACATCCAAATACCCTCAGATTTGAAAGAGAGGGTTTCTTACCAATCCATACCTCTTGAGGAGTCTTATCCTCCAATGCCGATGAAGGTGACTTGTTGACTAGGTAACATGCAGTATCCACCGCTTCTGCCCAAAATTCCTATCCTAACCTAGCACCACTAAGCATGCTTCTTTCCCTTTCCATCAACGCCTTGTTCCTTATTTTTGCAACTCCATTTTGCTGAGGTGTATATAGAGCAGACTTTTGCAGTGCTATATCACACTTCTTACAGAATTCTTCAAATTCCTTGCTGCAAAAATCTCCACCATTATCTGTCCTTAGCACTTTTATCCTCTTCTCTGTCTGATTTTCCACGAGAGCCTTAAATTCTTTAAACTTGTCAAAGACTTCAGATTTCTTCTTAAGGAAATATATCCATGTATTCCTTGAGAAGTCATCTATAAATGATACATAGTACACAGATTTACCTAGTGATAGAACCTTCACAGGTCCAAACACATCATCGTGCAAAAGCTCTAATATATGTTTCACCCTCTTACTACCAGAGGGGAAACTCAATCGATTCTGCTTCCCGTATACACAATTTTCATAGAAATCAAAATCCAGAGAGCTATTACTCATACCTTCTACCATACCTTTACCATGAAGTATTTGAAGGCCCTTCTCTCCAATATGTCCAAGCCTTTGATGCCACAACATGGTCTTCTCTCCAAAGACCACTAGATTTTCTGCTCCACTTTTAGGAACCACAAAACTGTTACACCCATCAATAACAGTGCTAGCTTGCAGCTTGTACATAGTTCCAATCCAAACTCCCCGCATCAATACCAGTGCTCCCTAAACCATTTTGTAGGCATCCTTTTCAAACACTGTTTTTACACCTACATCATGCAACTTTCTTACAGAAATCAAATTTCTGGCTAATGCAAGAATATGCAGAACACCTGGAAGTGTTCTAACCCTTCCACCTTGCAACTTCAACTTTACTTTTCCACGACCAACGATTCTAGCCTTCCTGTCATCCCCCAAGAAGACATCACCACCATCATATTTCTTATACTCGCAGAACCACTCTCTATGGGGAGTGAATTGAAAGGATGCACCTGAGTCAATCAACCATGCTTCATGATCTACATGTGTATTTGAAGAATCCAAGTACACATCCCCACCTTCATGTGAGGTTTTTTTCGCCTCCACAGAAGGATCATCATCAGATCCCTTTCCTTTATTAGGAGATTTAATTTTAGAGTCCCTTTTGTATTGCCCTTCCTTTACACATTTCCAGCACACCACCTTTACAGGTTTTCCTGGAGATTTAGATCTCCCTCTAGATTTGGATCTCCCACTCGATGACTTATTTTTGTTTCTGTTCTGGGACCATCCTCATATAGACAAGGCATCACCATTCAGACTCTCCATATTTTTCTGTATCATCTCCTTCGTCAGCAAGGATGAGACTATTTCATCAAACTTCAAGGCAGTTGCATTACTACCTATTGCAATAACCAGACTATCTCACGAATCTGGTAGAGAAAACAACAAACTGATGCACTTATCTTCATCTGAAATTTAATATCAATAGATAATAACTAACTTATCATAGTATTAAATGTGTTCAGATGTTCTATCACCGAGTCTCCATCTTTCATCCTCAGGTTATATAGCCTTTTCTGCAGGAATAGTTTATTCACCAAAGACTTAGATTGCTACAAAGTCCCTAACTTGTCCCACAAATCCTTCACCGTAGCTTCTCCTGATACATTCAACAATACTGAATCTAAGACACACAATTGTATTGTGCTATTATTATCAAAATCCTTAAGGTAGGGCAACACCATACATTCACTCTTTAAGGAAGGAGAGCACTCCACAAGCAATATGCTTGTTCATACAATAATCTTTAACAATTATTCCTTGACATTTTCTCCATGTAGAGTCTCTAGCCTCTATATAGGCCTCATACATACAATACCATGGATCATTACCATGGTTCCCTCATACCATCGAACTAATACCATGGCCTCATTACATTATTACTAACTACTTGTGGTCCCTTACACAATATGGGTTAACCCTCTTATTTATTACTATGGCTCATCTCATTATTACATTATTACCTTGGGTACCCCCCTAGGTACCTCATATTATCCTCCCTAGGTATATAACATTCCATCCTCCTTAGCATGTTTCATCCGCGAAACATTTGAAGAACACAAATAATAAGATCTACTCAAAAGAGTAGTCCACTGGTACCATGCACATGCATCTAGCCATCGAAGGGAAAGGTGAACCCTCGATCTCGCTGGTGCCTCACTTGCTTGAGATGGAAGTTGACCGTGGCAGCTCTTCTGTGCTGATGTGTAGTAGGTGGATCTTCGCTCGCTATCTGTCATACGAAGGTTGTTGTCCTTGTGGCTAATTGGTTGGCATCTTGTTGGTTGTTTTCTTGCGGGGTGATGTGGGTGATGATATGTTGAAGTTTTAACCCACGGTGTCTTTTTCTTTAATTCACCCTGTTGTGGTGTCTTCTTTTACAATATGATTTCAACCACTGAACCCTCATCAGATGTGTTAGCACCTGTTACCTTTTCGGTTTCAGCCTCTATTTGTGTTTGATTGTCGACCATCAACTTCTCATCATCTGATATGTCAGTCCCTGGAACATATTCTGCGTCAACCTCCGTGGACTGTACCTGTTTATTGATGGAAATATCCTGTAATGTAATTTTCTTATTTTTATACCAGAGCTTCAGGAATTTCTTTTGCACATTAATATTGATAGTACCCACAGATTCCATCCAAGGGTATCCCAAAAAAACATCCATATTATCCATCTCTGAAGTATAAAATTCACCATGCAACACATACCTATCTATAGAAATCTTCAAATCCTTATACACTAGAACATCTTCATTATCTACTTCTGTGTTTTCAATGTGTTTTGCTGGAATTTTCAATTTTTGCCAAGTTGACATTTATGATATTTTTCTTGCAATTGGGATTTATAGACACAATGATTTTCTCATTCTGAATCAATCCATGAACCTGCAATAAGGAGACACCAGCAGAAAATAACCCTTTAGGTTTCTTGGTTTCCTTATTTCCTGTAAAAATAAAATCTTTGCTATGCTATGTGTCTGTCTGTGTGAGCTTATCCACCAGATTATATTTACAGTCAAAGCGCTCTATAAGAGCTTTTTTGAAGGTGTCCCAAGTCAAGAACCTTCCATAGCCACATTGATGCCCTTGCCACCATTGTCGTCTTTCATTGTCTAAGTACATGCTCCCCATGATAAGCTGAGTGTCATCATAGAGGTAATCCAATTTGAAATATTTCTCCATTTGTACTAGCCATTTGGCTGGAGAGAGCCATCAAATTTATACAAGTCCCTTAATTTCTGATCTAGGCCCGCCATCACAAAAAATTGGCGAAAATTTGAAATGATCACAATTCTGTCAATATTGCACAGAATTCGTAATATGACCAGTTTTCGGAAATCGAACAACCATTTTGCATCTGCCCATGTGATATAAATCCTGATCCAGACACTAGAATTTCAACTCTGTGCTGCAACTCTCCCACCACCAAAATTTCTGCAAAAAGAGCTGATTTTAAATCAGCGATATCTCCCTCATCCGGACTCCGATTCGACCGATTTTGTTTTTGAAATCGGGTATTTTTTCACATAGAATCCAAATATACAATTAGATTTTGTAGATATTGTGCCAGGATGTCCAGATCTGTGCCGTAATCTCGCTGCCCTGAAAAATTGTCTGCAACCCCACTGATTTTTAGATCAACAATATCTCCTTCATCCGTACTCCGATTCAACCAATTTTTTCTTGAAATTGGCTATTTTTTTACAAAGAATCTAGATCTGCAATTATATTTTGTAGATATTGCACCAAAACATACTGATATTATATGAAAACTTGCCGCCCCCGAAATCCTACAAAAAATATTTTTTTTTTCCACTTTTACCCAAGAAAGTGCTCTGATACCACTTGTTATAGCTCTGATACCACTTGTTATAGGTCTAACCTAAAGATATTATGATAATATAAATAACCCAAGAATAACAAGATAAAAATGCTTCTTTATTATCAAAATCCTTAAGGTAGGGCAACACCATACATTCACTCCCTAAGGAAGGAGAGCACTCCACAAACCATATGCTTGTTCATACAATAATCCTTGACATTTTCTCCATGTAGAGTCTCTAGCCTCTATATAGGCCTCATACATACAATACCATGTATCATTACCATGGTTCCCTCATACCATCGAACTAATACCATGGGCCCATTACATTATTACTAACTACTTGTGGTCCCTTACATGATATGGGTTAACTCTCTTATTTATTACTATGGCCCATCCCATTATTACATTATTACCTTAGGTACCTCCCTTTGTACCACATATTATCCCCCCTAGGTATATAACATTGCAGCCCCCTTAGCATGTTTCATTCCCGAAACATTGGAAGAACACAAATAATAAGATCTACTCAAAACAGTAGTCCACTAGTACCATGCACATGCATCTAGCCATCCAAGAGAAAGGTGAACCCTCGATCTAGCTGGTGCCTCGCTCGCTTGAGATGGAAGTTGACCATGGCAGCTCTTCTGTGCTGATCTGTAGTAGGTGGATCTTTTCTCCTCACTATCTGTCATAGAGGGGTTGTTGTCCTTGTGGCTAATTGGTTGCCATCTTGTCGGTTGTTTTCTTGCAGGGTGATGTGGGTGATGATATGTTGAAGTTTTAATGCATGGCATCTTTTTCTTTAATTCACCCTGTTGTGGTGCTTGTTGTGGTGTCTTCTTTTCCAATATGACTTCAACCACTGAACACTCATCATATGTGTCAGCACCTATTACCTTTTCGGCTTCAGCCTCTGTTTGTGTTTGATTGTCGACCATCAACTGCTCATCATCTGATATGTCAGTCCCTGGAACATCTTCTGCGTCAACCTCCGTGGACTCTACCTGTTTATTGATGGAAATATCTTGTAATGTAATTTTCTTATTTTTATACCAGAGCTTCAGGAATTTCTTCTGCACATTAATATTGATAGTACCCACAGATTCCATCCAAGGGTATCCCAAAACAACATCCATATTATCCATCTCTGAAGTATAAAAATCACCATGCAACACATACTTATCCATAGAAATCTTCAAATCCTTATACACTAGAACATATTCATTATCCACTTGTGTGTTTTCAATGTGTTTTACTGGAATTTGCAATTTTTTTGCCAAGTTGACATTTATGAGATTTTTATTGCAATTGGGATTTATAAACACAATGATTTTCTCCTTTTGAATTAATCCATGAACCTGCAATAAGGAGACACCTACAGAAAATAACCCTTTAGGTTTCTTGGTTTCCTTATTTCCTGTAAAAATAAAATCTTTGCTATGCTGTGTGTCTGTCTGTGTGAGCTTATCCACCAGATTAGATTTACGGGCAAAGCACATTATATGAGATTTTTTGAAGGTGTCCCAAGTCAAGAACCTTCCATAGCCACGTTGATGCTTTTGCCATCATTGTCGTCTTTCATTGTCCAAGTACATGCTCCCCATGATAAACTGAGTGTCATCATCATAGAGGTAATCCAATTTGAAATATTTCTCCATTTGTGCTAGCCATTTGGCTGGATGAGAGCCATCAAATTTATATAAGTCCCTCAATTTCTGATCTAGGCCCGCCATTACAAAAAAATTGGTGAATTTGAAATGGTCACAATTCTGTCAATATTGCTCAGAATACGTATTATGACCTGTTTTCGGAAATGGAACAACCATTTTGCATCTTCCCATGTGATAGAAATCCTGATCCAGACACTGGAATTTCAGCTCTGTGCTGCAACTCTCCCGCTGTCACCAAAATTTCTGCAAAAAGCGCTGATTTTAAATCAGCGATATCTCCCTCATCTGGACTCCAATTCGACCATTTTTTTGAAATCGGGTATTTTTTCACATAGAATCTAGATATACAATTAGATTTTGTAGATCTTGTGCCAGGACGTCCAGATCTATGTCGAAAACTCGCGGCCCTGAAAATTTGTCTGCAACCTCACTGATTTTTAGATCAGCAATATCTCCTTCATCCGGACTCCGATTCAACCAATTTGTTTTTTTTAATTGGCTATTTTTCACAAAGAATCTAGATCTATAATTATATTTTGTAGATATTGCACCAAAACATACAGATCTGATATGCAAACTCGCCGCCCCCGAAATCCTACAAAAAATAAAATAAAAATTGTCCACTTTTGCCCAAGAAAGTGCTTTGATACCACTAGTTATAGCTCTGATACCACTTGTTATAGATGTAACCTAAATATATTATGATAATAGAAATAACCCAAGAATAACAAGATAAAAATAGATATAAATGCTTCTTTATTATCAAAACCCTTAAGGTAGGGCAACGCCATACATTCACTCCTTAAGGAAGGAGAGCACTCCACAAGCCATATGCCTGTTCATACAATAATCCTTGACAATTATTCCTTGACATTTTCTCCATGTCGACTCTCTAGCCTCTATTTAGGCCTTATACATACAATACCATGGATCATTACCATAGTTCCCTCATACCATCGAACTAATACCATGGGCCCATTACATTATTACTAACTATTTGTGGTCCCTTACATGATATGGGTTAACCCTCTTATTTATTACTATGGCCCATCCTATTATTACATTATTACCTTGGGTACCTCCCTCGGTACCCCATATTATCCCCCCTAGGTATATAACAACAATGCCCATTGTTTCTCTACACCAAGAGAACTTCTCAGAGCTCACAGATTTTTTCAATGCATGTGCAGTATTATTCAAAGTGTCCACCTTTACTAGCAACACCTTTTTATCTACTATCATATCCCTCACAAAGTGATATTGAACATCAATGTGCTTTGTCTTTGAATGATATGCAGGATTCTTTGCCAAGAAAATTGTACTTTGACTATCACAGTTTATCCTTATAGCTTTCTGCACTAACCCCATACTTGAACACGATCTCTGCAATGAAACTGCTTCCTTGCTTGCATGAGTGGCTGCCATGTATTCTACCTCTGTAATTGATAGTGCCACTACAGATTGTTTCTTATTCATCTAACTGACTGCACCTCCAAATAGGTTAAACACATACCCACTTGTAGGTCTTCTCTGATCCAAATCTCCATCCCAGTCTGCATCAACAAAGCCACAAATATCCAACACTCTATCCAATCCTGGTATTCCTTGGTAACAAAAACCATAATCGCTAGTTCCACACAAATACTTGAGAACCTGCTTCACTGTTGTCCAATGCTCCTTCCCTGGTTTTGACATAATCATGCTCAGTACTCCCACTGCATGTGCAATGTCTGGTCTAGTACAGACCATTGCATACATCAAGCTAACAACTACACTTGTATATGGAACACAGGACATGTCCTCTTCCTCTTCTTGTGTCTTGGGACACCATTCAGTAAATAACCTCACACCTATAGGAATAGGAACCTTCACCGGTTTACTATCTTGCATATTAAACCTTTGCAATATTTTTTCTACATACTTCCTCTGGTTTAACCAGAGCTTCCTCTTTTTCAGGTCCCTTTTCATTTCCATGTCCAAAATGTAGTTTGCAGCACCAAGATCTTTCATGTCGAATTTGGAAGACAATTGGATCTTCAAATCCTAGATAATTTCTTTGTCATTTCCAACTAGGAACATATCATCCACATATAAGACCAAATAAATAACATGGTCACTAATTAATTTAAAATACACACAATGATCTACTTTACTTCTGGTGAAGCCAAGTCCCCGTATAAATGTATCAAATTTCTGATACCATATCCTTGGTGACTTTTTTAAACCATATAGAGACTCCCTTAACTTGCATACCTGTTCTTTCTTACCATTCACCGCAAAGCCTTCAGGTTGCTTCATGTAGATTTCCTCTTTGAGATCCCCATGAAGAAATGTTGTCTTCACATCCATCTGTTCTACATCAAAATCAAAAGCAGCAGCAACAAACAAAAGTAATCTAATAGAAGTTACCTTGGCAACAGGAGAAAAAACATCACCAAAATCAATTCCTCGCACTTGGGAATGACCTTTCACTACCAACTAAGCTTTTTATTTATCCACCTTTCCTTCTGCATTCGTCTTCTTCTTTAACACCCATTTGTTGCCAATGGGTTTCCTTCCAGCTGGCAATTCCACCAGATCCAAAGCCTCATTTTTGTGTAAAGATGTCATTTCATCAACCATGGCCTCTTTCCAGATTTTTCCATTCTTTGGATCCACTGCTTCCTTCATAGTTCTGGGATCATCATCAATAATAGATAAAGAAAAATTTGAACAGAAAGTAGATGGACTATACCTTTATGGCTACCTTCTTTCTCGAACTGATCTTCTCACACCCAAAGTTTGTGGCTTTTCATATTCTGATTTCTCCTCTACTGTAGAGTTTGATTCTTCTTCCTTTAGCTAAAACTCTACCTTCGAAGGTTTCTTTGGTTGGAATTCATGTTTAATAACATATTTTACCTCTATGAACACCACATCTCGGCTGTACACAACCTTCCTTGTTACTGGGTTCCAAAGCTTATAACTCTTTAAACCATCCTTATAACCAATAAAGATGCACTTTTCAGATTTACTATCCAACTTGGTTCGTTTCTCCTTTGGAACATGTACATACACATCACATCCAAATACCCTCAGATTTGAAAGAGAGGGTTTCTTACCAGTCCATACCTCTTGAGGAGTCTTATCCTCCAATGCCGATGAAGGTGACTTGTTGACTAGGTAACATGCAGTATCCACCGCTTCTGCCCAGAATTCCTATCCTAACCTAGCACCACTAAGCATGCTTCTTTCCCTTTCCATCAACGTCTTGTTCATTCTTTTTGCAACTCCATTTTTCCGAGGTGTATATGGAGCAGTCTTTTGCAGTGCTATATCACACTTCTTACAGAATTCTTCAAATTCCTTGCTGCAAAACTCTCCACCATTATCTGTCCTTAGCACGTTTATCCTCTTCTCTGTCTGATTTTCCACGAGAGCCTTAAATTCTTTAAACTTGTCAAAGACTTCAGATTTCTTCTTAAGGAAATATATCCATGTATTCCTTGAGAAGTCATCTATAAATGATACATAGTAAATAGATTTACCTAGTGATAGAACCTTCACAGGTCCAAACACATCATCGTTCAAAAACTCTAATATATGTTTCGCCCTCTTACTACCAAAGGGGAAACTCAATCGATTCTGCTTCCCGTATACACAATTTTCATAGAAATCAAAATCCAGAGAGCTATTACTCATACCTTCTACCATACCTTTACCATGAAGTATTTGAAGGCCCTTCTCTCCAATATGTCCAAGCCTTTGATGCCACAGCATGGTCTTCTCTCCAAAGACCACTAGATTTTCTGCTCCACTTTCAGGAACCACAAAATTGTTACACCCATCAATAACAGTGCTACCTTGCAGCTTGTACAGAGTTCCAATCCGAACTCCCCGCATCAATACCAGTGCTCCCTAAACCTTTTTGCAGGCATCCTTTTCAAACACTGTTTTTACACCTACATCATCCAACTTGCTTACAGATATCAAATTTCTGGCTAATGCAATAATATGCAGAACACCTGGAAGTGTTCTAACCCTTCCACCTTGCAACTTCAACTTTACTTTTCCGCGACCAATGATTCTAGCCTTCCTGTCATCCCCCAAGAAGACATCACTACCATCATATTTCTCATACTCGCATAACCACTCTCTATGGGGAGTGAAGTGAAAGGATGCACCTGAGTCAATCAACCATGCTTCATGATCTACATGTGTACTTGAAGAAGCCAAGTACACATCCCCACCTTCATCTGAGGTTGTTTTCGCCTCCACAGAAGGAGCATCATCAGATCCCTTTCCTTTATTAGGAGATTTATTTTTAGAGTCCCTTTTGTAGTGCCCTTCCTTTACGCATTTCCAACACACCACCTTTACATGTTTCCTTGGAGATTTAGATCTCCCTCTAGATTTGGATCTCCCACTCGATGACTTATTTTTGTTTCTGTTCTGGGACCATCCTCATATAGACAAGGAATCACCATTCTGACTCTCCATATTTTTCCGTATCATCTCCTTCGTCAGCAAGGATGAGACTATTTCATCAAACTTCAAGGCAGTTGCATTACTACCTATTGCAATAACCAGACTATCTCACGAATCTGGTAGAGAACACAACAAACTGATGCACTTATCTTCATCTGGAATTTTAATATCAATAGATAATAACTAACTTATCACAGTATTAAATGTGTTCAGATGTTCTATCACCGAGTCTCCATCTTTCATCCTCAGGTTATATATCCCTTTCTGTAGGAATAGTTTATTCACGAAAGACTTAGATTGCTACAGAGTCCCTAACTTGTCCCACAAATCCTTCACCGTAGCTTCTCCTGATACATTCAGCAATACTGAATCTAAGACACACAATTGTATTGTGCTATTTTCCTTCCAATCCAACTTCTTCCATTCTTCATCAGACACTCCCATTGGTTTAGTACCTGGATCTATTGCGATCCATTGATCTTTATCGACCAATAGATCCCCCATCTTGAGTTTCAACAACTCAAATCTTTGATAAATAAATTTCTCGATATCTATCTTTCCACTGCTTGCCATGTTCTTTCACCAATAGAATCGATCTTGCAGATCTCCCATTGAACAGGGTCTACCACAGGCCCGAGTGAAACCCCTCAGCAGCAGAGGTGTCCCCTTGAAGCCAAAACAGCTCCGATACCAAATGTAGGTTTTAACTCCCTGCAGAAATTACCTGCATATGAATTCCAAAACACAGAAAATAAATAATGCAAGAGCATAACACATAAAACACATATACACAAAGATTTTCTCCAGGATCCCAAAACCGGGACTACCAACTTCATTTTTCATTATGTTCTTTTCAATGTTATAATACATATTTATACATGCCGAATCATCCAATACCATGGAACATAAACCATCGTGTCCAATACCATGGACGAAAAACCATCGCATCCAAAAACATGTGTGAAAATCATGCACAAAACATAGGTGGGTCCGCCCAACCTAACATAGGTTCCAAAACCAAAATTTTCTAGGTTGTTGCCCTAGACCCCATAGAGTTGGGCTACGGGTACCCCTCAAACCCCCTGTGACCTCCCCCCCCCCGCTACGCAATTGATGCAATGAAGGGGGGCTCTGCCCCCTTCTAACCCTCGATTAACTATGTGGGCTAGTCGTGGAAATAATATAACACAACCCAACATGTGGAAAGGATCTACTTCTAGTGTAGATTATTTTTCCATAACACAAAACTAATAAACACCATAATGTTTGAACATAATTTCGCAATTAAAAAATAGCTAACAAATTTTTATAATAAAAGTAAATGCCACGACTAAAACTTATTCCAAAGAATCATAAACCTCAACATCATAGCTTAAGATTTTAAGATTATTTTGAATGTTCTCCTATTGTTTTCAAGGCTCATTTTTCTTACTATGGAAAGCCAAGACCAATGCTAAGCACCAATTTCAATGCACTCTAATTCCATATGAAAATTGCATGAGAAATCTACCTTCGAATTTGGGTTCAAGATTTGAGTCCTTACAATGTCAACTAGATAAATATGCCTATGTTTACGAATTTTCACCTCCCAAAATATGTTGTGACAACACAGAGAATCGTGATAATTTAGGAATTTAGCTCCATATGTTCAAATATGAATGGTTGTTCATGACTTCCCATGCACATGCCTTGGTATTTGATGCCAAAAGTAGACAATGGTGCAATGATTATTAGCTTGGGAAATAGAACACAAGCTTTTCCCACAACTATAAATCCCACAAGAATATGTATGAGATATACATTTAATAGTTAATAAAATTTATAAGTAGGAGGTCATTAAAACAATGTCTACACTAGTCAAGAAACCATCCAAATGTATTTAGTGTCATAATATAGTTTACATAAATTACATGGATGAATATACAATAACCAACATACCAAAATGGATGAAACACTAGAAGTGTTAGGGAATTACAACAAGAAAAAAAACAGTGAGTTAAAGCCCAATGTGGATGATTGTCACCAATGAAAATGGTCTAAAATTTCCACACAATTACACCAAATATTTGAGGGAAAATTATCTCTCAGCAAATCAGAACTAGTCACTAGAATTCTGAGTCAAATAATGAGGTTGGATGTGCATTGATATAACCTTGGAAATCCCGGGAGTTGATGATATTTTTTTGATTCAACAATTCATTGAATTAATTGTCATCATGCCAACATATTGGTGCAAGGAACTTCGTAAGGTTGAACAACATGGTAACATGTATTTCCAAACTAGTCACAAGGTGAATGTGGACATTGTTGGAATCACGTCCTGAGAAGAAACATGTGCATGGAATCAAGGGTCCTAAATCTAAATATACCATGATAGAGTATGGTAGGATAAACTTTCTACAAGATCAACTAAATACCACTAGGAAAATGCATGTATTACTACCACAAACATCACCTAATTGTCAACATAATTTATGCAAATTATGTCAAATGGGAAATATTCGCTAAGTCCAATGAAAATTAGGTAGCAATCCTTTTGGGGCCTTAAAAAAATAATATCTTGATCTCAATGATAGCATAGGTAAATCATTAGGTACAATTTGTTTTTCAACCAACCAACTCAGTAGAAAATCTTCACAAAATTCAGGCATGCAAATATTTCGTTTAGTTCTAAGGAATAACATAGTTAAAGCTATCATATATGACTTGGACTCTTGCATGTAGTTATATGGGATTCATTCTACCTACATGAAATTATCATGCTATGGTTGTATTTAAGATATTGTTCCTAGAGACAACATAAGTTATAAAAATTAGAATGGTTTTATGCCAACAATGGATGCCAACTTGTGTCATTATTTTTGAGTCTAGAAGCCCTGGGTTGTGTACTTGTGTTGTATTCCAATTGACACCTTAAAAAACACTTGTTTAAGTAATTTAGGTGACTTTTTATTGTCTATTACTTATATGATATGTCTCCTGGTGTGTTAATGGGTACTTGTTAAGATACATTCCATAGGTTATGATGTCTATAATGCAGCGATAAAAACAAGATTTGTTAAACCAAACTTCAACGTTTACAATTTACTTCCAAGGGAACACCATGTGTGCATGCAAATTTTTATAAGTAATGTTATATAACTAAGGTTAATAGAATTGAATAGAATGTACAATTTGGATGCAACCTCTCTTATAGAGCCAATATCAAATGAAGGAGACAACCCAACTTCCTATGTAAGCATAATAGTCAACATTATCATGGGAAATAAGGGATGAAAATTTGAGCATAAGCCTTTGAAAATGCTTATTCAATTTTCTTTTCTACAAAATCACTATTCAAACAATCGTAAGAAACAATATTTTAGGTAAGTTCCATAAATAAACATAAAATAAAAGTTTATAACCAACAACAATCTAGGGTAAAACTATTTGTTCCTTCAAAATTTAAATTATACACATTTACTTAAATTTTAAGCTCATGAGCATGCTCCTGAAAATAAAATCAACTGATTCATGTACATTCTTTGTGTCATAGTTTCAGGATTATCAACACACAGTAAAGAAATACAAATTTAGTGGGATGGTCAAAGAAGTGGAGACTGCAAAGGATTTCAAAAAAGTTTCATAGTTTTAATGTTTTTGGTTCCTACTGAAGTCTACGACAATATCATGAATGCATATGGGACTTGTTACCCCTCTTCTGGGGGTCTCTATAATGATATTTTTCACTTCCATGGGCATTCTTATGAGTAAAACAGTTTGGGTACATGATTACATCATTAGTCCCAAATTTTTCCTTACATTTTTCTCCATTGATAATCAACATACCCCTACCTGGAACGCATTTATCTCCCCCTTTTCTTCCAGATCAAAAATTCCCTTTCTAGGTCATGAAAATGGCATCAAGATTTGTTTTCAAAAAAAGTAAGGATTCATTTGGTCACTCATAAGTTTGAAACCTAGTATGCCTACAAAAGTTGTAGCAAACATGAAAATATCCCCAAACCCTAAACTTTATGATGACCTTAAATGAAAATAATCAAGTTGAATTCCATAATATGAAAAAATAACTCAACAAGCCTAACAAAAATACCATGACATGTAGGACTTCAACGATAGGAGTTTTGGAAACAAGCACGAGAACTGCGACCTATGAACTTCTTGGGTTTGCAGTGCCTTGGATCAACCACAAACAGATTACTATCATACCTTATGTGGATATCCTTTATATCATTCTTTGACTACTCATCCACATATTTATGGTAGAAGGAAACTATGACCTTCACAATGCTCTGCCTAATGGCATAAATATACAAGTGTGCCCTCCTTTGACTTTGATTCTTATATCCATGCCACCACAATGCTCTGCCTAATGGCATAGATCTACAAGTATGCCCTCCTTTCACTTTTATTCTCACATCCACGCCCACAAAGTCTTGGCATCCCAATAGAAGAATGGGCTTGAATGCCTTGTAATGAAGAATTCGAGGTTCTTATAACATAGGAGTTTTGTGTACTTGGAAGGGCATTGGCAGTCTTCAACACTGTTTTTTAAGAATATTTTTAAGTTCTGAATGGATCATCAGGGCTATGTCATACTTATAGTTTTCAGAGAGGAATCTCATGAAATCCTACTTCAAGGAGGACCCTGGTTGCTGCAATTGAAACATATTTAACTACCAAATTTTTGAAACGCACAGTGAAGAATAATTATAACACTTGCAACATATTTTAATATAAAATAAAACCAATCATCTTTTTTGTTATTGCATCAATATAAATACCTAATTTCTTTTATTATTTAGATATAAATATATATAGCCTCTTTCAATAATTGAGACAAAATCTGGATGCTTTTGAGTCCTCCACTTAGTCACATTTTGGATAGCATACGCAACTCACATATTCATAAAAGGAGTGATATACAAAACCACAAACGTCAAACCAATTTCTATTTAAGTCAATATCAAATACCTAATTTCTTTTATTCTTTAGATATCAATATATATAGCCTCTTTCAACAGTCGAGACAAAATCTGGATGCTTTTGAGTCCTCCACTTAGTCACATTTTGGATAGCATACTCAACTCACATATTCATAAAAGGAGTGATATACAAAACCACAAACGTCAAACCAATTTCTATTTAATTCAATATAAGTTAAGTACACCAATGGAAAATATGGTCATTCCGGTTGAAAAGTACAAGTGTATGCCCCACTTAGTGGAAGCAACAAGGTTATCTACTACTGTCCAAGGGTCTAGACCAAAGAAAATGTGGAGATCAATCCCTTGCCATAGAAAAAAGATAATATTTTAGTTGTGTGATGTAGCATCCAACACCTCCACTCATATGGGTTCCAGAAATGTCAATCTTGTACCCACACCCACAGAGTGGAGTTGCTTTAGTTGAAGCACATCTAACTACCAAATTTTGTGAACTATGACTTGGTAGCCTCACCCTTTGGAGTCGTGAATTTTGCATTCAAAACAGAAGATGTCAAGAGTAGTTGGTTTAATTTTTAATTGTTACAGTGGGGCCTTACAAGCTTCATAGAATCTTGAAGTAGCATTTCATAAATCACATCCCTATAAGTCTCCATGGGATCATTGAAATTGGTCACTCCTTTCAGCCTTTCCCCCATATTCAAAAGAAAATTACTTTATCTATAGAATTTAACTCCTACATGTATCGATTTTTTGCATACTTTGATTTAAGCTCCCTTGTGATGGTAGGAATCTCTCTTATTATACATTTCCAATTGATAATACCTATGAAAAAGACATTTTACAAAATGCTTTAACTCAAATAAAAAAATTCCCACCAAAACCATAGAGGCAGATGCATGTAGTGAATGCATAGTTGAATCTATGCTTTCCTATGTAGGAAAAATTTATGTTTTCTACTATAATAGGATTTATATCCATAAAGGGTATTTCCAACCAGAACTTGAAAAACAAAGATCATTGATGCCATCTAGACCCTCTTTGGCATGCGGTTGTTATATAATTGATCTCTGTAGTTGCAGCATATTACTATGGTGGTAGATCCCTTGTTTACCCTTTGTGCTACAAGGCTTTATCAAAGATATTTTAAAATGTAGAAAAGCTCTTCGGCACTTGTCATATAGGAAATAGTGTGGAGATTGTAACTTCCCACACATAAATTTTATTTTTGTTTCCAGTGGAATGCTAGGTATATAATTGAGACAGTTTTCCAACAACCTCAATATTATCTCTCCTGAGTATCCCAACTATTGGCATGAAATTGTTATCTAAGTACATACTCATTTGAAGGCTCTAGTAAGACAACTTAGACTTTTATCCCACTTGTCATGCAGGTTGGTCCAAGTAATTCCCTCAATTAACAAAATTAGGAGAACCCCTTCAGATCTAATTTCGAAGAATTTAAAGTAAAGAGGACAAATAGCAATCTTGTGCATAAACTTCATTCTACATCCAAACTAACAATTTGGGCAATATGAAAAGAGAAGTTACTGCAATCAATAAAAATAAAAACTGTACCAAAATCAACACATTTAATCCCTAGTATGGTATCATTACTTGTAGATATGTGAATAAGAGAATTGGTAATTGACATGAACAAACTAATACATTTCACAGATCAAGATGCCAAGCTTCCCCATGCCATAATGAAAAAGCTCAAACAAATACGATTAGAAATGATCAACCTAATGAAAAATGATGGTTTGAATTATTATCAATTAAAGGAAATTTGAGATTTTCAGCAGACTCTATTTAGATACCTTCGAGTAAAGTATCCTTTTGTTGACTCTTATAGCTTTTTGGTATACAACCAATGCGAGCAAAACTAATTTTCATATGCACAATATAAGGTACAACAAAATATTTTTCAAATTACTTTAGAGAATCACTTTACAACATTAGGTAAACCCTAACACATAGGTCAATCTATATACACACAAAAAATATAAGCGACATAATATTTTTTCAAATTACTTCACAAAACTACATTACAACATGAAGTAAAAATGAATGAATTACCACACTTAAGAAAATAGAGAAAGGTATGTACCTTAAGCAAAGGTAATTTCATTAACTAGAAGGCCAATGATGATTAGTAATCTTTTGAATTCTCCCCAGACCTTTGTGACTCTCTCCCCCAACAACTATTCTATCAAATCATCCTTCCACTCCTCCATTCAACCATTAAGATTTTATACAAACCCATTCATTATACCTTCACAATACTGTAAACACATGGCTATTACTAGTCCTCCTGCATCCCACACTTGGTCAATGCCCTTTCTAGGGATCAATGGGGTTGCCATTGATCTTGATCAAAATTCAACCCTGTTTGCAATATGTCACGACTATGGCCATATTCTTCTAACAGAAGAATTGAATAGAATCCGTTGCCACCATTGTTGAATGATTACTACCTGATGTCCCTCTCTGTCAATATATCACTAGTTTCCCTGTTAAACAATCACACTTGAGCTCAGGTTATTTCTTAACCTTAGGGTTCATATATGATAGGTCAAGAATGGCATAAGAACTTTGCTTCCACTACCATGCAAACCCTCAATTGGTTCATCACAGAGAATGAAGGAAAGGATTGAATCAAGGGAATGATTTGGTGCTAGAGAAACTCCCTTAATAAAACGTCTTCCACCAAGTTTTTTAAAGGCATTTGTATTTCACTTAGTTTACTATATTTTATCTTATGAAAATTGTATTTCACTTGGTTTGAGATATTTTTTAAAGACAATTTTAATGTTTAAGACTTAAAAATTGTCTTACTCTACCATTTTGCATAGTCGTGCACCTTTCAAGACCTTTCCAAACTGGGAAAGGCACATCCACAAATCCCATGGGAGCCTTTAGCATCAATTAATACTAATATGAGAGAATAAGATAGTGTGCACATATTAACTGAAGGATTTGAAATCCAAAGTTTACTTTTGGGTGGGAAATGTTATAGGCCCATACTATGGTTGGCCAATCTTTGCCACATGGAGAATTCAAATGTCTACAATAAAGTCAAATAATGATATAGGACTAACCTGAGCCAAAGCATAGGGAAATGTAGAGTACATTTTTGCACCCTTTTCTTTGTAGAACACAGTTCTTGCTACTACAACCAATGTTTGCACATTTGGAAGTTTCTTACTTACTCCTAAGAATATAACTACTCCATACGGATCCTCAAAAGTGATAAAGAGATCATTGCTCATGCCCCTTATATGTAGTAATCTAGTCATTAGTATCTAAGGAGAGTCTATATAATACAAAATGAGAACATCACACATTTTGATGATCTGTCTATTAAAACAAAATATTTTGGCCAGTAATCTGTCATGAAAGATATTTTAAACTACATAACACTTTGTGTTGACTTTCTAAAAGATAGTTTCAAAGATAAATGCACAGGTAGGTGTGAGGAAGTATCTAACAACATTATAATCAATAATTTGTTAGTAAGTCCACCACTACTTCTACATACATGATGTGAATTTCCCAAAGAATGATTATGAATATGTTTGGAAAAATACTAAGGTGGGGGGGGGGGGGGGTGGTAGGGACTGAATAAGGATTTAAAAAACTCACAATAATAATTCTCTTTTTTGAAATATTTACATGACTTTACTGAACCCAAATCACATATGTACAGGACTGTTGTAAAATAAACTAGTGTATTCTTAGTAAACTTGTAAGACATCTAATCCTTTATCTGTTAAACTAAACCAAAATGTAAGAGATTTATGAGGCATTTGATAAGGAGTAAGTAGGTTTAGTAAGAATAGAATAAACAATCACACATAAGAAACACACATGAACACAGGATTTAAGGTGGAAACCCAATGTGAGATAAAACCATTGTTGTTGTCATCTCAGTCTTCAAAATTATTAATATAAAAAACTTCTTACATTTTTGTACTAGTGCAGACTCATGCCAGTATGCATGCACCCACTTGCTAAAGGCTACAACCTTCACTTATTCTCTGGCTACTAGTGGAAGGGAGCTCCAAACCCCTGATCTAAATACCAGCTACTACCAACAGGAAGCTTCGACTTCCTCACCGAAGCCTCCAACCATCAACAACATTCGTGGACGATGTTTCATAAATTTTCACACAAGATCCACCTTCTTTAATACATCACAACTTGTAGATCAACTAAAGAAAACACCAACTTAATTCAAATAGAATAGTGAGATCACTGTAACCAAAACATAGAACTGAACTTAGAATAATGCATCAACACACATAATCAACTGTAACCCTGATCATTCATATGCCCACATGTATACACTACTTCACTTAAGGCAACCCATGTGTATACACACTTTTTTGTAGAGAAACATTCATACATGTCTCAATATACTAAAAACTTGTAATTATGAATCACACACAGAGTTAACCAGAGTTATTCTGAAATATTATGTTAGCTTAAAGAACTTTGATATAGTTAAGAACATCAATAATCCTTTCAACCAATCAACATGTAACCAAATTCAAATTCATCGTTCAATCAATTCTACTTCAAGCATTATCACCCAACCCAGATCAAAATGAGGACATCATTACTAGACAACAGAGATATGACAACACTGATCAGGTTGATCAGTCATTTGTGAATAGAAACCCTTCATTTATATATGTGACTTTGAATAAATGAACCCATGTGTATATGTGACTTGATCGAGATCGACCAGCACACAAATCTACAAATTTTGACCTAAAATTGTGCAGCTCTTCAGAAAGACCTAGATCATAATATTAAAAGATAAAAGCATGCGTTAATAATCAAATATAGTCAATCCATGAGTAGATCATACAATGGAAAGTCATTCCAGGTCTCATGATATTGATCTATCATTATATTCATTGGTGCATAATTATTTCATATCTATGTGTCAACTATGGCCCTTACACTGCAAATATTCTTTGGATTGAGGTATTCACCGAAAACCCTTTCACATGCACACTTAGCACTTTGATCTTCATCTCCTTATATAGTTAGAGCCTTACCCAATTCCATGAGTCAAAACTACACTAGTGCCAGTGGTAATCTTGGACGAGGTCAAGTAACTGTTACAGTGCTCAATATTGTGGGCTAATACCATGGTAATGACCCTTGGTATTCTTTAAATTAGTGTGCTAACATGTATGCGGATTTTCTTCTTTGTACTTGTGTGTATACGCGACTCGGCCTTAATGAACCCGCATATATATCTTCAAATATTCACCCTTATCAAACATCTGATTCTAATTTGTAAACCTTTGTCGTATCATTATGTTATTCTGTTCCATCACTTTGTCACCTTTGAACTGACCTGTGGATTCATCTAGTTACCATATACCTATTTTGTTACAAGTGAGTTGCCATCAAGGACAACACATGCATCATAATGCCAATAGGGTATTGGGTGGTGAAGAACAGATATTGAGTTGACCTCTTTAATGAAAGTTCTATTCTGCCTTCATGTCCAAGAAAAAGAATGAAATATTGAAATGTGACTTTGAAGTGGATACCTTAGTATCCTGTAGACTTGTTATAATGCTAGTAGAAGGATTCTAGTGCCAAAACATTAACAACTTTAATGCCTAATTGTGGAGAGATAGTTTTTGTAATTCTCTACAAATTCTATCCCTAGATGATGTTCGAAAACAATAGAACTAGCTTCCAACATCCATGTAACTGGGTTGTATTTTTCTTTGATATTTTCTACTCCTTGAATAGC
The DNA here is from genome assembly GCA_031772625.1 of Pinus tabuliformis. NCBI lineage: Eukaryota > Viridiplantae > Streptophyta > Pinopsida > Pinales > Pinaceae > Pinus > Pinus tabuliformis. The sequence continues at coordinate 670,234,243 of CM062811.1, read as the reverse complement.
CTGGAGTTTTCATGGTGAAAGTAAGAAAATTAGCTCACATTTAGACATTAAATTGATAGTTTTCTCTTAAAACCATTCCTTTTCTAGCCATAGGACGCTGAAAAATGTTTACCCCAAAATATTGAACAATATTGTGAGAATTATGACCCAGTGGCCTAACGTGAATGACTTTCCCTCATCTTTTCATCAACAATAATTGAACCCATTATAGTAAGTCAAAAATCACCACACTAATATAAAGAATACAAGTTATCATATACTCTATATTTTGCTTTATCTCATAAAAACCTTTAAAGATTTCAATGTTAGGTTGATGAATGGTATATATAACCGTCCTTATAGTATCTATTGTATTATGAACAATTTACATAATAGTTTCAGCTACTATGGCATCTAAATAGAAGTCGGTTCATCCATGAAAATTATAGAAGGATTTACAACAAGCTCAATATCTGTTGTTAGCCTTTTCCTTTGTTCTGTTGACAATTGAGTCACATTAGGCAGAACTACTAGTGCATCCGCTAAATTGTCTAATTCTACAAATCCCATGACTTCGTCAACAAAGGTCTACAAATTGGTATCTTTTGCAAAGTCACCAACATGATGATCTAGCACCATGTCATAAGATAAATTGATTAGTTTTGTAGAATTAAAACTTTGGTTTCTCTGTCAATGTCCTTCAAAAGATAGAGAATACAAAGAACATGATAAACATCCTCTTCTTAATCTTGATGGTCTTGTATTGAGCCCTTACTCTGGATCATTATGTTGGGATTGAATTTCTTCATAAGGTTCTTTAGAAATGACAACTTGATATTTCCCAAGAGATACATAGAAAGAAATACCATATCATTTCATATTGGAAATGATTTGATAAAATACAAAAAAAGAGAGAATGGAAGGTATGTGTTTATTTAAGTAACCCGTGATTTAGATATGCAAGAGAAAAGTTAAGCAACACAACACATCGAAGAGTAATGAAAATCCAAACAAAGCACCAATACCTGTATAATACCAACATCCTTGTGTAAAGATGTTACGGCACTTCAACATAGTAAGGCCCAGATTGGTGTTGTTTCCTGCATTCTGAAGGCCAACATGGTTCCATGAAACTAGTAATTGTGATGCATGGTTGCATAAAACCTCAACATGATGAAAAATATATTAGTTCTATGGAATTTCATAGAGTCCTTAGTGGATTAAAAAGGTTGAAATATTACAATCTTCCATCTAGGAGCAAGCATCTCATTCACAGAGATCACATTCTCTTCATATATCAAAGGTTAGCACCAAGACCCCCATATCCACCAGTTTGGGATGCTATGTGCATTTGAAATACATCAAGCCTGAGAACTCTTCATCATCCAAGGGAAGAACAAGCGTATAGAAGGTGTATGGTTGGATGGATGAAGGTTCTTCCAAAGATTTATTTCACTATGAGGATCCATTCGGGCATGCTTTACATGTAATAAGACAAATCATTACATGTATTACATTCTCTTTTTTCAAGCCATAGATGGATATCCTTGTTCTTAGGTTAAAACTAGAGCCTAAGACCATGTCGATGAGGGATTTCAACAAAAAAGGAGATTTACAGGATGAACACCCAACTTGATATCATACCATGTAGCACTAAGTTACACATGGGTTTGGTCAAAGGCCCACTTCAGTCTTGAGGTTGGACACCCTGTTCAAGCAAGTGGCTAGGGGATGTTACAAGTAACAAGGGGTGAGAAAAAACCTTAAGGAAGAGCTTCGATTCCCCTCAAGTAGAATTTTTTGCGGGTAAGGACACATTTTCACATATTTTGAGGCATATTTCATCTTTTGACGTATTTGGGGTTAAGTACATTACAAAAGTTCAACCCTAGGTGACTATTATCCAAATGATCCTAGCCAAATACATAAATTGCTAAATTTAGTATAATGTATAAATTACTTTCAGATCATAGCATCAATCACACAATAAATGAAAATTTAATCAGTGTAAGAATAAAAGAGTTTTCTTCATATTTTGAATAAATTTCACATGAGGAGATACGATGTGGTTTTTGACATAATCAATCCCTTAGATGAATATTAAATCCATGCTTTAAAAGGATTTCATGAAATAGAAAATGGCAAGTGCGAATATGGACCCATTTTATTCATTCGAAAGACAAAATGAAGTGCTCCACTTGAGGAGCATTAGGGCCTTGAAAATAACCATGAAGAAAATGGCACAAGGCCACAAATAGAGCTACCATAGAATAAATTAGAGAATATTTGATAGGAACCAAAACGATCGTGAAGCCCCTACCATGGCCACTCACAATGCAAGCCAGCAACCTGCACTAGAATATAAGTAGATAATAAGGACTACAGGGCCCATGGCAACACAACATCCTTCACACTGAAGAACCTCAGCCCTGATTGTCTCCATCATATTGTGCCCCAACACCACCTAACCAACACAAAAACTGATTGAGGAGATAGTGTCTTTGACGATGGCATCGAAAGGCGTAAATGCATTTTCCATTGCCCCCTTGTTATGCATAACTCCCACCGAAGAAGAGGAGTCTAGCCTACTCTTCCTCAGCAAATAACAACTGTCATTATCCTCACAACTGCTAGAATGCACCTTGCAACATTTGGCATCTTCACCATGCCCAAATCTACAACTAAATCCACCTCCTCTGACTACGTTGTGTTGGATAACACCTTCTTATGCCACCATTCTCATAGACTATCAAAGCCTAGAAACCTTTAACCCCTACTGAAAAACATTCGAAAAGTCCTCTCCATTCACATCTAATTTGAAATGTTCTATAAAAGTATTGGTAACATATAGTCTTATCCCTAGTGTGGTTATTTTGACTCATAACATCCTTTAAAGTGGTGATATAAACAACCATCAATGCGCTCATAATTTAGATTACCCTTTTGTTTTTATTACTAAATACTCAATACTACTCCATGCCTATTTTAGTAGATATCCCCTAGTTTTACCAAATACTCATTTTAATATCTCCAAAACCTATAACCCTCTACCCAAAATCTCCACCCCCAATATCTATAATATATTGGCTCTATTTTTCACAATTTCAAAACCCCCTTTATGAATGAACATGATAATAAATAAAGCGAAGCCCGTATGGTAAGTTGTCCCTTGAAGAAATGATGCCATTTCAGCCTTTGGTAATGGTCAATCCCATACTCTCTAATGATCCATCAAATTATCCCCATCCCATTGTAGACTGCACGAATGACTTCAGCCATGAGGTTCATGTCCCTCAAACTCATCCTATAGACTCGTCCTCCCCTCTTTCCAGTAAGACATTCTATGTAGCGCAATTGTCATTCTTAGCTTTGGATATGGTCTCGTCCCTTGATACATTTTCCCCTAAGAAGGAATTGGAGGCTATTTTGTCCTCACCTAAACATTTGTCTCCCCTTTATATTAAAAGATCCCTTTTCCAGAATCCTCTATATTTTGGAGGTCAATCATATAAAAATGTCACATGTAGGAAGAAGAAACCCCTTAAATATAAAAAAGATTTCACCCTATAACAAGATCAAATTGGGTTATGTCGATGAGGTTGGATCTCCCAATAACTGGTTTAATATTGATTCTGATTTTATTGTCGGGAATGTCTCTATTTCTGATTTTGATGGAGTTTAGGTCCTTAGAGTAGATGTAACTATGCATGTGGTGCCTCCATGATTATTATTTCCATTATTGTTGAGGGTTTGGCAGTGAAGCCAAAATTAAGGTCCCTTAGAGGTATTTTTCGTGTTCATAAACCTTATCAAATCCTTTTCCAAGAAATGATGGTTTGCAGATATAAGGCGTGGGAGGCAATGTTGTCCGTGTGCCTTGCATGTCATGTACTTGCAACTAAAGTTATTCGATTATCTAGTGGTCTAGGCATTATGTGGGATTCAAAACTTATTGAGATCCATGCATTTTTGTCATGTGCATCTATTATTATGACCAGACACATAATGGGAAACTCTGAAAGGATTTGAACTATCAATTCATATGTTGCGTAAGTGGGGCATAGACTATTTTGGGACCAGGTTGCGCAATCTGGAATCCTTTGATTAAGTTCCATGATCATCGCACGAGATATTAATTTTCCGATGGGGAGGGAAGAGATTTGGGGACAAAAGTCTAGAATTGATAGTATGCATTCTTATTTTAGATGTTTGATGGAGGATATTTCCCTATTGGATGTGACACTAGATCCTCTTGGCCGCACTTGGAGGAATGGGAGAACTAGTGAGGAGGGTAGCTCAAAAATAATGGATGGGCTTCTGGTTGTTCAAACTATGGTTAATCATCCAAAAATATAATATATTATATTATTGCAACATTTCTTTTTTATCACTTTCCCATTATGCTAACATGGGACAAAGGGGAACATAAGAGATCATAAGCCCTCAAATTCAACGCCAAATGCATTAAAATGGATGAATTTGGGGATATGGTCTGAAATGTTTGGTCTTGGTCATTTCTTCCTCCTCCATACAATCGCATGACATTCATATGCCGAAATATTAGAGAGATTAAAAGGCTCTCTCATGAATGGATTAGGGGGATGAAGAAGGACAAAACTAAAACTATTAGGGAGATTGACATTTTCCTATGTTATTTCAATGATGCTCATGACCCAACATTCTTCTCAGAGTAATATCAACCCGAGGTTATTGAATTGGAGTGTAAGATAAGGGACATTCTCCATTCATGGGAATAAGATATATGCATGAAGAGTAGGGTGACATGGATAAAAGATGGAGATAAAAATACCGGATATTTCAACGCACATTTCAATGCGAGGAAATGAATCAATTCCATAAGGAGGATAAAAGATAATGCTAGAAACATATTCAGATGAGAAATATCTATTGAACAAGTGACTACCACACATTTGAAAGGCCAATTCTCAACATATGAGACATCTTTCTAGTTGCAAATGAATTTCATCGAAGAAGCTCCAAACATCTTCACATCGAAGTATGATGACAGATTGGGACAAAAAATCACAAGGGAGGAATTGACGAATATATTGAAGGAATCTGTAGAGGAGAAAATTTATGCCTGGATGGGTGGGGGTGTTGAAACTTTTATTCATTTCATTGATTTGATGATCCCAAATTTTTTGGTAGTAGCTAAAGAATCTAGGATTCATTAGTTCATCTCATGGGCCATAAATGCAACTTTCAAAGCATTAATCCCCAAGGGGTCAAACCACAAACATTTGCATATTATCGTCCCATATCTCTCTGCAACTTGGTGTACAAAATGATATCAAAATTGATTGCGAGTAGGTTGAATCTAGTATTGTCGAAGCATATTACAAAGGAGTAGTTCAGTTTCTTAGAAGGTAGACAAATACAAGATGTAATTGGTATTTCCGAGGAGATGATGCACTCTATGAAATCATGGAAACAAATAGCTTTCCTTCTAAAGGTAAACTTGAGCAAGGAATATTATTTCATTGAATAGGAGTTCCTCTTCTTTGTCCTGTTAAAATCTCATATGTCTCTATTTATCACTGAATGGATTTTGGCATGTTGCAAAACTATAAATTTTATTGTCATTATTAATGGTTCACCTTCACATTTTTTAAATGCATATAGAGGAATTAGACATGGATGTGCCATCTCTCCATTGCTCTTTCTCTTAGCTATTGATTGTTTCAGTAGAAAAATGAGGGTGTTAAAGGATAATGGAATTATTAAAGGGATCAAAGTAACTATAAATATTTCAATCTATCCTTTAATGTTCGTAGATGATATATTACTCAATGGGGAATCCACGATGGGGGGGTGGAGAACCATTAGAGACCTCATTAGATAATTTGGAGTTGTGTGTGGTTTGTGTATGAATGAAGGAAAATCAATCTTGTTACACGATGATAGTGAGGAGAATGTAAGAAAAGGACATATGTGGTCTGTTTGGGGTATCATTGACTAGGAATTCCTCTTCTTGGTTCTGTTAAAATCTCATATGTCTCGATTTATCATTAAATGGATTTTGGCATGTTGCAAAACTATAAATTTTATTGTCATTATTAATGGTTCACCTTCACATTTTTTCATTGCATACAGAGGAATTAGACATGGACGTGCCATGTCTCCATTGCTCTTTCTCTGAGTTATTAATTATTTCAGTATAAAAATGAGGGTGTCAAAGGATAATGGAATTATTAAGGGGATCAAAGTAACTAGAAATATTTCCATCTCTCATTTAATGTTCGTAGATGATATATTACTCAGTGGGGAATCCATGATGGGGGAGTGGAGAACCATTAGCGACCTCATTAAATCATTCAAAGTTGTGTTTGGTTTGTGTATAAATGAAGGAAAATTAATATTGTTACATGATGATAGTGATGAGAATGTAACAAAAGGACATATGTGATTTGTTTGGGGTAGCATTGTCAATCTTGGATGATGGTTTCACCTACCTTAGGTTTAACATGAAATCAAAAGGATACTATAACCAGGATTAGGCATGGTTAATCCAAATATTTCACAAAAAAATGGACAATTGGAAGTACAGAAGGGTGATGATGGGAGGAAGGATGGTAAATGATGAAATCGGTGCTACAAAACATTTCAGTATCTTGGATGCACATTTATTTAATGTCAAGGGAGATCATACATAAGATAGAAGCTATCATGAGCTGCTTCTTATGGGGTGGAACACAATTACAAGACAAAATTCATATGGTATAATGGTTAGCACTTGCAAGGCTAGTGGAAAAAGGAGGTTTGGGTTTCATAGATACATATAATTTTTACAATGCTTTGATTATAAAAAACATGTGGAGGGTAGTGTCTAGAAAGTGTGTGTGGTCTAATATCATTAAGGAAAAATATGTGTTTGGTCAAACATTCTCATGGATTAGCAACAGTGCCAAGAAGATATTTGTTATATCACACATATGGACAAGTATGATGCACACTTTGTTGAGATATCTAGGGCATAGAAATATGGTGATTTCTCTTGTAATGATAACTTCTTCTGAATTATTTCTTCTCCTTCAAATTATGATCTTCTCTTTAGTTAGATTATTATAGTGTCCTTCATCAAAAAATTACCAAAGAATAAATAAAAAAGTGACAAGAGAGACAGAATATAGGCAATCATCTAGGGCCAAAACCTCTACCACCTAAGAGGGAAAAGAAAACAAAAAAATTCTTCTTATAGAGACATCAATTAATGAATACCAAGATCAATACCCTAGACCTATTTCAACTCCCCAAGACTAAGAAACCAAGACTATTATCTCTTAATAGAATCAATGATATTCAACTACATGTTTCTTCTTTCTGCATCTACAACCCTTCAGATCTTAGCTTCCTTTTCTCTGCTTCAGACCTGCAACTTCTCAGCCCTAATTCTGAAACCTTGGTACGTGTAGATGAACTTCTCTTCTACATTAACTTCATTCACTTTACGTGGAGGTTACCTCTCGGCTTGAGATACTCCTTAGTTTTCTCCTTGACTTGACTTTCAAAAGGGATTGAAATAATTCAGCTTCTTCTGTAATAGATAGCGTCTATAGTTCACACTTATGGAGTGATTCCGCCCAAAAAAGACCCAAAAACAAAGCTACAAACATAACTCTTCCTTTCCTTCTCTTCATTGTTTATGAGGCTCATTTCCTAGTGATTATTACACTCCTTATTTCAAAATTCACCTTGACGAAAATTATGTCCTTGAAATGGAGTCGAGCTACCCTATTTATAGCGGTTTTCCCATGTAAATTAGCTGACTTGAGTTGTGTGTGAGCCAACATGTAATTTGGTGAAGCTTCATAATTTCATTTAAGGATGACTTGAAGGAGATGCATGAGGTTGATCTTGGAGGGTCTCTTTCAATATTTCAATGACTCACATATATTTGTAACATGCCCAAGAAGGGTCATCCATACATAACATTGACTCAATAGACTATTATGACTTGATGACAAACCTAAAGTCTTACATTGGGAACCTTAACTAAATTAAAATTCCTTGATCATGAAACTCATGATTCAAACATTAAAAAAATAATTTTATTTTCTTCTTTACATCAACTACATAAAACCATATTTACACATGTCATTATGAAGTCTGAACCTAGTTACACTTTTCAACGAACTCTACAATGGATGTTGGGGTTTGTCTGTTGGGGGGATGGAGATGGATCCAATATCAAAATTATATTAGATGTCATCATGGGGAAGGATTTAAATCATTCATTATCCTTTCAGTTGTTGCAAATCCTTCATAGAAAGAACATTATTTGTTTGTAACAGATATTTTTTCCATGGACTCAAAACATTGATCAACAGAGTTGGAGAAGGGTTGAAGATCTTGGCATACCAAATACATATCATGAGGAATGGGGGTCATACTAAATTTCAATTACTAATTCAATTAAACTTTTCAGAATGACGAATTGAACGATAATTCATCTAAGTGACCAAAAATCAAATGAAATCATTTTGCAAGTGACCAAATGATAAGAACAAAGAAAAACCAAAACCAATTATTACCAGAGGAAAAAAACACAAATGAAAACCAAACGGATGTTTTAGAGAGACCACAAGACACTGAAGACTCAGGGAAGTTCAACTGGAAGTAGGCTAGCCAAAGACCGGCTCAAGAATGAAGGAAAAATTCATGCAAAAATAAGGGTCAACACTGATGTAGAAGAGGCACTAGTGCATTGCAACATTGGTGTAGAGTGGGCCATGGTGATATTAACCAATCTTTCAATGGAACAAGGGGTGCGTTGGGCCTAGGAAAGAGGATTCCAACACAAAAATTGCAAAAAATCTCAATGAAATCACTTCCTATCCATGAATAAGGAAAATCCACTATGCACAAGAATTTAAAGGAGCACAAGCCAAAATAAAAGGAAAGGTGCCAAGGAAAGTGCATCATGGTGGGTCAATGCTCAGAAGCCCGAAAGTCCGTAACTCTTGGGAAAATATATTTTATAAATGTTACGGGTTTTATGGCTTCCGAGATCTAACTCATGGAGTGACATATGATTAATGTATGAGTTAGAAGCTTTAACATATATGCCATACTTGGCATTGTGGGATAGGTATGGATGCGTCATAGCTCCAATGGTGCAGTCTACAAAGGATGTAGGAGTCAAAAATAGAGAGTAAATGTGCACATAGAAGTTGGTGCCATTTGATTAATGGTGACTATAAAGTAAGATAAAAGTTGAATCAAGCATCCTTTGAAGATTACTTGCATGGAATGGGAAAATAAATGAAGAGAATGACTTCAGGACACCATATTCGTAGGAATATGTGTTCTCACAGAGTGGTGTAGCCACAACAGGAAGGAAAGCCACTAATTCCAGACACTCATGCCTCTATGGGCATTTATGAGGAATGGGAAGCCTTGTTGGAGTGTGAAAGATGAATAAAAACACATTCTTAGTATGATATACACCCATATAATTAGTCAAAATTTTGATGCCATTGTGATGGGTGAGTAAACTAAGCCCATCACAAGGGTTGATTAGTTGGAACTAATCAACAATCGTTCAGATGTATTCTGTCATGGTTCACTTCACACAGGAAGTACACGCCCCTCCCATTATATATCATATGTATTATACAGCTAAGTAGGAATGTTATCATTTCTTATAAGAAAACTGCAATTGTTAGAGAAGCCATTATCAAGACAACTATTTTTTTCAATGAGATTGGGCCAATGATAAAGTCTAATAGAAACAGGAAATGTAAATTCATTGATATTTGAAAACAATATCCAGTTGGGTTTTTTGACAGAGCCAACAATAGAAGGAAATGCAGATGTGGTGCAGTCATAGTTACTAAGCCTAGTAATTTCTTCCACTTCTGATGGGAGGGAAAAATGGGATCGAAAAACAAATCAGTTATTACATCATTATTGGGAGTTGTTATTGTAGCAAAATGGCTAAGGTTAGACAAAATTCAAGTATCTGGAGATGCAAAAGGAATCATTTACTCGGTAAACAAGCATACTAATTTCAATTCCCCCATACTTGCAAATTGGATGATGAGGATTCAAAAATTTTGGTAAGTAATTTTAATCATATACATTTCCAACATATATAAAAAGAATAGAATTGGACATCGGACCAACTATATAAAATAGGTATTTCAAAGGACACAGATAAAAAAATAAATTCTTAGTCTTCAATCAAGGTATCATGGTAAATGCAGGCAACATCAACTACTCTTAGAACACATTTTAACCTAGACATAATTTTGATGGACGTTTTGTATCTTTAGATAATGAAAATGTAATTCTTATAAGCTAAAGTTTCCTGTTAAGAAAGACACTTTTTCTACAAGAGGAAAATAGAAATGTATGGGAATAGGAATGATAGGAGAAGTATCAAAGGATAATATAATGAATGAAATATAAATTATGTACTATCCTTATATTTGAATATAAAGATATTGTTTTTTTCTTTATGAAAAAAAATAAGTAGCGTTCAAAATAAATGAAACAATCAAAAGACACATTAAAACACAATCGATGGAGACCCCAAAATGTACTCCAACTATGTTACTGCTTATCCACATTTAGTGAAAGTGCCCCAGTTTCTCCTATGACAGAGCATACCTCTTTTGTCAACCTCCATCACCCTAAATCCCATCATTTTTTGTCTGCCTCCATTGCTCGGCTTCGTGAAGAACCCATCAACAAGGTAAATATGGACTCCTAACCCTTTACCTTTACCTTTATTACTAGCGCCTCATGTTGAAACTTTTAAGACAAATTAAATTTTAAGACAAAATATTCCTTTTGTCTTAATATCCCCCTTTTTGTAGTAGCGTCGAATGCAGCAAAAGACAAGTTGTGTCTAATCATATCAACAAAGATTAAAGGAACATAAAATGAATTGATGTCCATGAAATTTTGCCAGGAAAAGTTGTCACATTCTTAAGAGTCGTCTACCCACACAAAACGAAGAGCCCAATCATTGTATTTATATAATATAACATGAATGATAAGTGAAATAGCAACCCCCAGATAGGTGTCGGACAATGGTAGCATGCAAGTTTGCAGACTTAGGGTGCTCTGTCAGAGTCAATTTTGTAGTTGTTAAATAATATTTTCTTAAATTGATATGTTTTTTTCTTAAATGGATTTCGTCTTAAGTGACCATTGCCTTAAATATAAAGTTGTGTCTTAAAATATTTTTGTCTTGAATATAAAGTTGTCTTAAAATACTTGTCTTAAATTGTTTTTGTCTTAAAATATTTTTTTGTCAAAGTGTTTTTGTCTTAACTATAAAGATTTTCCTTAAACTGTTTCTCTCAAACTGTTTTTCTCTTAAATTTTAGATTTAATACAATATAATTGATATTAAATTTTAATGTAGAATAACTAAAATAAAAAGTAACATTTTGAGACAAAATATCTTTTTTGTCTTAAAAAAATGTGTTAAAAGTGCCCTTGGTGTAATAGTGCATATATATCTATGTGTGTATAAAATTAAGCAAAATAGAAGTTAAATTGTTGACATTTCTTTAATAATGATGTTAAAAGTTATTAATTTTGATAATGTTGTGGAAACATAATTACCTAATAAGTCTACCACATATCAATATTTTGTGGAAAATATTTTTGTACTAGATGTAGCAAGGTGTTTTAAAATTTAGTATATGGGGCGATAATATCACAGAACATAACATTATGTGAGAACATATAAACATATTTAAACCAATAATAAATTAAGATCTATCAATCACTCAGATAGATTGAATTTTTAAAATTTAAATTTAAAATGAGCTCATAATAGTAATTTCTAAAACTAAAATTAAACACTTCTTAGAAACAATAAAATATAGAAACATAAAAAAATATAGTGATTATAATGGAGTCCCATATGAAAAGTATAAGTATTTATAGGGCCAAACCAGTGAAATTTGGAGATAATACTAAAAAATGATGACTCCGATGACTCCTTATATTGTGAAAGTTAATATCCCTTTGCCAATCTTTATAATAATGTTTTACTTACACATTATCTTTTAGGTTATATTTCAAATGTGTGTTCTTTTGAGATATCTAATAAACTATTTTTAGAATATTACATAATTATTTATAATTCTTTAAAGAGATGAACCATTGGATTTGAATGGTTGTCATAAATCAATAACCTTTATTGGAGAAGCATTTTTTAAATTAATTTGGTTAGATGTGGAAATTATCCTTGCTTTTGATTAAATATTATTGATAATTAGGATGAGTTTATTTGAAGCACAAATTGCATTATCTTTTTGTATGAAGTCATATGTATTACAAATTGCTTATATCTTAGTTATATATGTTTCAACAAGAATATCATCAAGTTGATATTGTTTTTATTTTAATTTTATAGTAAATGATTCAATGAATTGATCCTTTATCAATATTTCTTTGAATATTATTAGCCAAATATATTGTTTCAACCATGTGATCAATGATATTTTTCTTATTCTGTAAATCACACTCAATTGTTTTAATTTAATTTTGCAATTCATAGTTGTATTCTTGCTAATTCTTGATTTCATGAGATGTGTTTTGTAAATTCTTTCATCCTTTTCCCATTTTTATCACTCACTTGTCATGCTCACCTCTACCTTTTCCCTTAATTATATGCTTATGTGTCATGCTCACTTCAACTTATTTTTTTTATATAATACACATTTAATTTTATGTTACCTCAAGGTATCAAGAACTATTGATCATGCACTTCAAATGGAATTTTACAATGATCTAACCATGAAAACATTCTTGAAATTTCACCCCCTGATTCAATTCAACATGTCAAATGATTTTTGACTTCTAAAAACTTGTATTTTCTTCAAAGGGTTAACAAATTTAACATTTTCTAATGATCAAATTCAATGTTGATTCATCATATTTTACAATATAATGAAGACTTTAATGCTTTAAAATGCTTTTTTCTTTGATTTATTACCATTTCTATAAGTAACTATCTATCTTCTTAGTGATTTTCATGCCTTCTTGTTCCAAGTGTATCATGAAGAATTCTATGTAAATTACAAAATGCGACAGGATAAAGTGTCACACATTCAAAAATAAAGTGATCCTTAGACACCTTTATTCAATTTCAAGGTGATCTACGATAAGTAGCAATAAAAAAATTTAATTCTATTGTGATTCCTTTCCATGACCAAAATGACGTGCCTAGCTACAATGAAAGGGATACAATGATATCAATATCCCAATAGTTACTTGAAATTTAACATGACTATTACATGCTTATTTCTCTCAAACATTTAAATGATTAAAAACGTTGTCTAAAATTTCAAACTACTTCACTAGAATTATAAAAAACTAAATCCTTCATCAAATGGGTTGTAGCTTGGAAAAAATCAACATAAAATTGAACAATTTCTACATTTATTTTCATAGGCAAGAAGTTGGGGTTGGTCGCCCCTTATGTGTAGGTGGAATTGCATATGGATATAGATAGGTATTTTCTTTTCTTTATACAACAACATATAACATCATGATCTCTCCTTGGACTTATGAGAAATATACCATGAGTTATCTTATGCTTTGGCACTGAGCTTTGAAGAAAGAAGGTTGGTAATTCACATAACAACTCTCACATGTCACATCATTGACAACATGCAATATAAAAATTGATATTTTTTTCTACCCTTATAATCATTCATAGTAAGCTAATAAAATAAATTTATATACTTTGAAAGAATTGTAATTCACCCCTTTACAATGTGATGTCATTCTAGTTGTGTTGGCATTATGTTACTAACCATCTGCAAGAAATCTTATCTAGATTGATATACATAAATCACAACCTATAAATTTTTCCTCCTAAGATGATGAAGGTTATTGCACATTTTCTTAACACCATATTTATGCTAAAACTATCATGTAATTCTTTGTCACTAAAAGGAAACATGCATAATATTTGTAAAAGGGGATGTGCATGTCATGTAAAGAATTATCATGAAAAATGATGACATGATAGAGAAATGCATCAATAGAGTTTCAGATATATGATAAATACTAATGGTGTTCAATAGCGGCCTTGTGAGCCATGGGCTTGGTCATCATTCTAGTAGAAGAACTATTTGGAGAAGTGGGATAAGTAGTGGAAGTTAGATTCATAGATTTTCACATACAAACAAATTATTAGAATCACATGGATTCATATTGTTAAACCCCTTATGTAGAGCCAAGGTTGAGTGTACTAGCGAAATCATTGTCGAGGTGATCCATGTGAAGAATTAACATGAGAAATATGATGTAATGTGTTTTTAATACTATAGGATCCATAGAATTCATAGAGAAACTCATTCATAGGATCATTGTTGGATATAATTCCATAATATTCCAATATTGGACCACTCGTTCTCTCTCCCATGATTAATCACGATCCAAGTAAGTTCCTCTCATATTTCATTCTCTAAATATCTCAATCCCTTATATTGCAAAGAAAACGCTAACAACCACTAATTCTAAGGATAAAACTCTGTGAAATAAATTGGCACCTCCAAGATCTCCTATCCCTTCTCACAAATCATAAAACATCTCACATTCAGCTTCCCTCACTAATAGCATAGATAATTCAATCCTTTCATAACCATGGCTCTAATGGATATTGACTATCTTTGGTTATTTACTACTAACGCATTTCAATAATACATGGGTCATAGGTCAAACTCATTTTGTATGGGCCATTGCAACTAAAATTGGGCTAGGGATAGTGCACAAATTCTCAGTCCGTGATTTGGCCATGAGTGACCTTATAGATGATAAATGATAGTAGTAGTGGTGCATGGACTATAGATACAACCACCATATATGGCAATGGCTATGGTTTTGTACAATGAAAAACTAGAATGGTATTCTAAGATGTTTACTACAATAGCTTGAGTAAAAAAATTGAATCGCCTACCATCTCAACTTCCCTTTTCATATGGTCAATATGAAAATATGGCAAAACTAACACATGTGACAATAAGAAAAATAGAAGAAAATAGTTTGAGAATGGTCACAATAAAGACTATTTGTAATTGACTTTGCCAATTCAACATTTTTTATCATTCAACACTATTACATTAACCCTTTGCATTGAAATTTTTTATTTCATCATTTTTTACCTTTCAAGTTATTAGTAGTCTTCATCATCCCAAGAAACTAAGGAAACAGGGAAAATTTAAAACTAAAATTACCATATTAATCTTAGGTATATTTATAATATTTAAAATATCATAATGCACATGGATCAAACGAGCGTAGATCCATCTTTACCCTGGATCTATCAACATGCTACATGGATGAAATCTCTTGAGAGGAAAACCTTTCCTAGAGTTTTGCACTTAAAAAATTGGTTTGCAATTGGACAGATTTGATACCTCTAGGTGCTTGATAAATGTAGGATTAAGATGGATCCAGGTTGGTTATTTTGTTTTCATGCATCATGTTTCTTGACCACAATCAACTTTCATTTTTTATGGGTGATTTGTTCAATTCAATCAAATTTGATCAAAATTTGGTCAATTTGATCTCAAAAAGGTTAATTATCATTTCCATCTTCATTACATATATGTACATCTATATATTCAAAACATCAAAGTTCCATGGTGAGTTCAATTATAAATAAATAAAAATAAATGAAAATATAACTTTTTAAACTTTATTTAAATTAACAATTTAGCCTTAATTGATAGATTATTCTTAGTATATACATAACCTAAAATTCAAATAGAGACCATATCCAAGTTAGGGGCATAATTTTGATTTGAATGTAAAAAAACATTTATAGCAAAATTTCATGTTGTTAACTATATATATATATATATATATTAATTATGTTTTTTAAATTTCTCTTGGTAGCTGATATATTGGAAATTAAAATAATTCTCATTAATTAAAATTCTCAATTTTATTAGTTAAATAAGTGTTTCTAGAGTTAGTTGATATGTGGACAAATCTAATTTTTGATTTCTTTTTGAATTACATTTTTTTGGAAGGTAGCCATATTATCAACCTGAGTGAAATTTTGGTAAATCTTTTAAATATAATCTAAATGTATCATATGAAGAGACAAAATTTTCCTTGCCAGTAACATTTAAAAGTAACCATTATATGCATCCATTTTCTTGAAATAATATATATATATATATATATATATATATATATATATATATATATATATATATATATATATATATATATATATATATATATATATATATATATATATCATATTTTAAATTTAAATAATTACATTTTAAATTTAAATAAATAAATACCACTTTTTTTTAACTTTAATTTTATTTAATTGAACTACTTAAACTTTAATAAATTTTTAATTTTATTTAAATTAAATTTTAAAATAATTTTAGATAGAGTATTTTACGTACATACTAAACCTAAAATTCAAAGAAAGTCGATGTACAAATTAGTAAAGGAATATCAATATCAAATCTAAGACCAATGGGAACGGTCAGTAGGCAAATTAGTGACATAATTTTGATTTGAATGTAAACAAACAATCATATCCAAACTTCAAGTTAGTCAACCAATTCGACTTTTTCAACGCAGTTCCTATTCAAAGGACAAAACTTCTGTACTTAAGTGAAATACACATCACATCCAAATACCCTCAGATTTGAAAGAGAGGGTTTCTTACGAATCCATACCTCTTGAGGAGTCTTATCCTCCAATGCCGATGAAGGTGACTTGTTGACTAGGTAACATGCAGTATCCACCGCTTCTGCCCAAAATTCCTATCCTAACCTAGCACCACTAAGCATGCTTCTTTCCCTTTCCATCAACGCCTTGTTCATTATTTTTGCAACTCCATTTTGCTGAGGTGTATATGGAGTAGACTTTTGCAGTGCTATATCACACTTCTTACAGAATTCTTCAAATTCCTTGCTGCAAAAATCTCCACCATTATCTGTCCTTAGCACTTTTATCCTCTTCTCTGTCTGATTTTCCACGAGAGCCTTAAATTCTTTAAACTTGTGAAAGACTTCAGATTTCTTCTTAAGGAAATATATCCATGTATTCCTTGAGAAGTCATCTATAAATGATACATAGTACATAGATTTACCTAGTGATAGAACCTTCACAGGTCCAAACACATCATCGTGCAAAAGCTCTAATATATGTTTCACCCTCTTACTACCAGAGGGGAAACTCAATCGATTCTGCTTCCCGTATACACAATTTTCATAGAAATCAAAATCCAGAGAGCTATTACTCATACCTTCTACCATACCTTTACCATGAAGTATTTGAAGGCCCTTCTCTCCAATATGTCCAAGCCTTTGATGCCACAACATGGTCTTCTCTCCAAAGACCACTAGATTTTCTGCTCCACTTTCAGGAACCACAAAACTGTTACACCCATCAATAACAGTGCTAGCTTGCAGCTTGTACAGAGTTCCAATCCAAACTCCCCGCATCAATACCAGTGCTCCCTAAACCATTTTGTAGGCATCCTTTTCAAACACTGTTTTTACGCCTACATCATGCAACTTTCTTACAGAAATCAAATTTCTGGCTAATGCAAGAATATGCAGAACACCTGGAAGTGTTCTAACCCTTCCACCTTGCAACTTCAACTTTACTTTTCCACGACCAACGATTCTAGCCTTCCTGTCATCCCCCAAGAAGACATCACCACCATCATATTTCTTATACTCGCAGAACCACTCTCTATGGGGAGTGAATTGAAAGGATGCACCTGAGTCAATCAACCATGTGAGGTTTTTTTCGCCTCCACAGAAGGATCATCATCAGATCCCTTTCCTTTATTAGGAGATTTATTTTTAGAGTCCCTTTTGTAGTGCCCTTCCTTTACACATTTCCAGCACACCACCTTTACAGGTTTTCCTGGAGATTTAGATCTCCCTCTAGATTTGGATCTCCCACTCGATGACTTATTTTTGTTTCTGTTCTGGGACCATCCTCATATAGACAAGGCATCACCATTCTGACTCTCCATATTTTTCTGTATCATCTCCTTCGTCAACAAGGATGAGACTATTTCATCAAACTTCAAGGCAGTTGCATTACTACCTATTGCAATAACCAGACTATCTCACGAATCTGGTAGAGAAAACAACAAACTGATGCACTTATCTTCATCTGAAATTTAATATCAATAGATAATAACTAACTTATCATAGTATTAAATGTGTTCAGATGTTCTATCACCGAGTCTCCATCTTTCATCCTCAGGTTATATAGCCTTTTCTGCAGGAATAGTTTATTCACCAAAGACTTAGATTGCTACAAAGTCCCTAACTTGTCCCACAAATCCTTCACCGTAGCTTCTCCTGATACATTCAACAATACTAAATCTAAGACACACAATTGTATTGTGCTATTTTCCTTCCAATCCAACTTCTTCCATTCTTCATCAGACACTCCCATTGGTTTAGTACCCGGATCTATTGCGATCCACTGATCTTTATCGACCAATAGATCCCCCATCTTGAGTTTCAACAACTCAAAACTTTGACAATTAAATTTCTCGATCTCTATCTTTCCACTGCTCGCCATCTTCTTTCACCAATAGAATCAATCTTGCAGATCTCCCACTGAACAGGGTCTACCACAGGCCCGAGCGAAACCCCTCAGCAGCAGAGGCGTCCCCTTGAAGCCAAAACAGCTCCGATACCAAATGTAGATTTTAACCCCCTGCAGAAATTACCTGCATATGAATTCAAAAACACAGAAAATAAGCAATGCAATAGCATAACACATAAAACACATATACAGAAAGATTTTCTCCAGGGTCCCAAAACTGGGACTACCAACTTCATTTTTCAGTATGTTCTTTTAAATGTTATAATACATATTTATACATTCCGAATCATCCAATACCATGGACCAAAAACCATCATGTCCAATACCATGGACGAAAAACCATCGCGTCCAAAAACATGTGCGAAAATCATGCACAAAACATAGGTGGGTCTGCCCACCCTAACATAGGTTCCAAAACCAAAATTTTCTAGGGTGTTGCCCTAGACCCCATAGAGTTGGGCTACGGGTACCCCTCAAACCCCCTGTGACCTCCCCCCCCCGGGCTACGCAATTGATGCAATGGAGGGGGGCTCTGCCCCCTTCTAACCCTCGGTTAACTATGTGGGCTAGTCGTGGAAATAATATAACACAACCCAACATGTGGAAAGGATCTACTTCTAGTGTAGATTATTTTTCCATAATACAAAACTAATAAACACGATAAGGTTTGAACATAATTTCACAATTAAAAAATAGCTAACAAATTTTTATAATAAAAGTAAATGCCACGACTAAAACTTATGCCAAAGAATCACAAACCTCAACATCATAGCTTAAGATTTTAAGATTCTTTTGAAAGTTCTCCTATTGTTTTCAAGGCTCATTTTTCTTACTATGGAAAGCCAAGACCAATGCTAACCACCAATGTCAATGCACTCTAATTCCATATGAAAATTGCATGAGAAATCTACCTTAGAATTTGGGTTCAAGATTTGAGTCCTTACAATGTCAACTAGATAAATAGGCCTCTGTTTACGAATTTGCACCTCCCAAAATATGGTGTGACAACACAGAGAACCGTGATAATTTAGGAATTTAGCTCCATATGTTCAAATATGAATGGTTGTTCATGACTTCCCATGCACATGCCTTGGTATTTGATGCCAAAAGTACACAATGGTGCAATGATTATTAACTTGGGAAATAGAACACAAGCTTTTCCCACAACTATAAATCCCATAAGAATATGTATGAGATATAAATTTAATAGTTAATAAAATTTATAAGTAGGAGGTCATTAAAACAATGTCTACACTAGTCAGCAAACCATCCAAATGTATTTAGTGTCATAATATAGTTTACATAAATTACATGTATGAATATACAATAACCAACATACCAAAATGGATGAAACACTAGAAGTGTTAGGGAATTATAACAAGAAAAAAAAACAGCGAGTTAAAGCCCAATGTGGATGATTGTCACCAATGAAAATGGTCTAAAATTTCCACACAATTACACCAAAGATTTGAGGGAAAATTGACTCTCAGCAAATAAGAACTAGTCACTAGAATTCCGAGTCAAATAATGAGGTTGGATGTGCATTGAATTAACCTTGGAAATCTCGGGAGTTGATGATATTTTTTTGATTCAACAATTCATTGAATTAATTGTCATCATGCCAACATATTGGTGCAAGGAACTTCGTAAGGTTGAACAACATGGTCACATGTATTTCCAAACTAGTCACAAGGTGAATGTGGACATTGTTGGAATCACGTCTTGAGAAGAAACATGTGCATGGAATCAAGGGTCCTAAATCTAAATATACCATGATGGAGTATGGTATGATAAACTTTCTACAAGATCAACTAAATACCACTAGGAAAATGCATGTATTACTACCACAAGCATCACCTAATTGTCAACATAATTTATGAAAATTATGTCAAATGGGAAATATTCGCTAAGTCCAATGAAAATTAGGTAGCAATCCTTTTGGGGCCTTAAAAAAATAATATCTTGATCTCAATGATAGCATAGGTAAATCATTAGGTACAATTTGTTTTTCAACCAACCAACTCAGTAGAAAATCTTCACAAAATTCAGGGATGCAAATATTTCGTTTAGTTCTAAGGAATAACATAGTTAAAGCTATCATATATGACTTGGACTCTTGCATGTAGTTATATGGGATTCATTCTACCTACATGAAATTATCATGCTATGGTTGTATTTAAGATATTGTTCCTAGAGGCAACATAAATTATAAAAATTAGAATGGTTTTATGCCAACAATGGATGCCAACTTGTGTCATTATTTTTGAGTCTAGAAGCCCTGGGTTGTGTACTTGTGTTGTATTCCAATTGACACCTTAAAAAGAACTTGTTTAAGTAATTTAGGTGACATTTTATTGTCTATTACTTATATGATATGTCTCCTGGTGTGTTAATGGGTGCTTGTTAAGATACATTCCATAGGTTATGATGTCTATAATGCAGCGATAAAAACAAGATTTGTTAAACCAAACTTCAACGTTTACAATTTACTTCCAAGGGAACACCATGTGTGCATGTAAATTTTTATAAGTAATGTTATATAACTAAGGTTACTAGAATTGAATAGAATGTACAATTTGGGTGCAACCTCTCTTATAGAGCCAATATCAAATGAAGGAGACAACCCAACTTCCTATGTAAGCATAATAGTCAACATTATCATGGGAAATAAGGGATGCAAATTTGAGCATAAGCCTTTGAAAATGCTTATTCAATTTTCTTTCCTACAAAATCACTATTCAAACAATCGTAAGAAACAATATTTTAGGTAAGTTCCATAAATAAACATAAAATAAAAGTTTATAACCAACAACATTCTAGGGTAAAACTATTTGTTCCTTCAAAGTTTAAATTATACACATTTACTTATTTTAAGCTCATGAGCATGCTCCTGAAAATAAAATCAACTGATTCATGTACATTCTTTGTGACATAGTTTCAGGATTATTAGCACACAGTAAAGAAATACAAATTTAGTGGGATGATCAAAGAAGTGGAGACTGCAAAGGATTTCAAAAACGTTTCATAGTTTTAATGTTTTTGGTTCCTACTGAAGTCTAAGACAATATCATGAATGCATATGGGACTTGTTACCCCTCTTCTGGGGGTCTCTATAATGATATTTTTCACTTCCATGGGCATTCTTATGAGTAAAAAAGTTTGGGTACATGATTACATCATTAGTCCCAAATTTTTCCTTACATTTTTCTCCATTGATAATAACATACCCCTACCTGGAACCCATTTATCTCCCCCTTTTCTTCCAGATCAAAAAATCCCTTTCTAGGTCATGAAAATGGCATCAAGATTTGTTTCCAAAAAAAGGTAAGGATTCATTTGGTCACTCATAAGTTTGAAACCTAGTATGCCTACAAAAGTTGTAGCAAACATGCAAATATCCCCAAACCCTAAACTTTATGATGACCTTAAATGAAAATAATCAAGTTGAATTCCATAATATGAAAAAATAACTCAACAAGCCTAACAAAAATACCATGACATGTAGGACTTCAACGATAGGAGTTTTGGAAACAAGCACGAGAACTGCGACCTCTGAAATTCTTGGTTTTGCAGTGCCTTGGATCAACCACAA
Source organism: Pinus tabuliformis (assembly GCA_031772625.1). NCBI lineage: Eukaryota > Viridiplantae > Streptophyta > Pinopsida > Pinales > Pinaceae > Pinus > Pinus tabuliformis. The sequence continues at coordinate 670,212,072 of CM062811.1, read as the reverse complement.
ACAGATTACTATAATTCCTGATGTGGATATCCTTTATATCATTCTTTGACTACTCATCCACGTATTTATGGTAGAAAGAAACCATGACCTTCACAATGCTCTGCCTAATGGCATAAATATACAAGTGTGCCCTCCTTTGACTTTGATTCTTATATCCATGCCACCACAATGACTGCCTAATGGCATATATCTACAAGTATGCCCTCCTTTCACTTTGATTCTCACATCCACGCCAACAAAGTATTGGCGTCCCAATAGAAGAATGGGCTTGAATGCCTTGTAATGAAGAATTCGAGGTTCCTATAACATAGGAGTTTTGTGTACTTGGAAGGGCATTGGCAGTCTTCAACATTGTTTTTTAATAATATTTTTAAGTTCTGAATGGATCATCAGGGCTATGTCATACTTATAGTTTGCAGAGAGGAATCTCATGAAATCATACTTCAAGGAGGACCCTGGTTGCTACAATTGAAACATATTTAACTACCAAATTTGTGAAACGCACAGTGAAGAATAATTATAACACTTGCAACATATTTTAATATAAAATAAAACCAATCATCTTTTTTGTTATTGCATCAATATAAATACCTAATTTCTTTTATTCTTTAGATATCAATATATATAGCCTCTTTCAATAATTGAGACAAAATCTGGATGCTTTTGAGTCCTCCACTTAGTCACATTTTGGATAGCATACGCAACTCACATATTCATAAAAGGAGTGCTATAAAAAACCACAAACGTCAAACCAATTTCTATTTAAGTCAATATGAAATACCTAATTTCTTTTATTCTTTAGATATCAATATATATAGCCTCTTTCAACAATCGAGACAAAATTTGGATGCTTTTGAGTCCTCCACTTAGTCACATTTTGGATAGCATACTCAACTCACATATTCATAAAAGGAGTGATATACAAAACCACAAACATCAAACCAATTTCTGTATAATTCAATATAAGTTAAGTACACCAATTTGGAAAATATGGTCATTCCGATTGAAAAGTACAAGTGCATGCCCCACTTAGTGGAAGCAACAAGGTTATCTACTACTGTCCAAGGGTCTAGACCAAAGAAATTGTGGAGATCAATCCCTTGCCATAGAAAAAAGATAATATTTTAGTTGTGTGATGTAGCATCCAACACCTCCACTCATATGGGTTCCAGAAATGTCAATCTTGTACCCACACCCACAAAGTGGAGTTGCTTCAGTTGAAGCACATCTAACTACCAAATTTTGTGAAATGCATAATAAAAAGAACTGCAACCCTTGCAACATAATATGAAACACAATCAAGCATCTTTTTCATTCTTGTGTTAATAGAAATACCTAGTTTATTTTATTCTTTCGATATCAGCATATACACCCATTTTCAACAATCAAGAGGCAAAATTTGGCTTCTTTTGAGTCATCCAACTAGATGCATGTCGGAGAGCATAACCAACTAATATATTCATAAAAAGGAGTGATTTACATAATCTCAAATGCCACATCAATCATTATTTAAGTCACAAACTTATTTTATTAGAAGTAATCTCATGGAAAATATGGTCATTTTTTGAATGTGTATGGAAATTATACTAGGGACAAGTGAACTATGACTTCGTAGCCTCACCCTTTGGAGTCGTGAATTTTGCATTCAAAACAGATGATGTCAAGAGTAGTTGGTTTAATTTTTAACTATTACAGTGGGGCCTTACAAGCTTCATAGAATATTGAAGTAGAATTTCATAAATAACATCCCTAGAAGTCTCCATGGGATCATTGAAATTGTGATCCTTGAAATTGGTCACTCCTTTCAGCCTTTCCCCCATATTCAAAAGAAAATTACTTTATCTATAGAATTTAACTCCTACATGTATCGATTTCTTGCATACTTGGATTTAAGCTCCCATGTGATGGTAGGAATATCTCTTATTATACATTTCCAATTGATAATACCTATGAAGAAAGACATTTTACAAAATGCTTTAACTCAAATAAAACAAATTCCCACCAAAACCATAGAGGCAGATGCATGTAGTGAATGCATAGTTGAATCTATGCTTTCCTATGTAGGAAAAATTTATGTTTTCTACTATAATAGGATTTATATCCATAAAGGGTATTTCCAACCAGAACTTGAAAACCAAAGATCATTGATGCCATCTAGACCCTCTTTGGCATGCGGTTGTTATATAATTGATCTCTGTAGTTGCAGCTTATTACTATGGTGGTAGATCCCTTGTTTACCCTTTGTGCTACAAGACTTTATCAAAGATATTTTAAAATGTAGACAAGCACTTTGGCACTTGTCATATAGGAAATAGTGTGGAGATTGTAACTTCCCACACATAAATTTTATTTTTGTTTCCAGTGGAATGCTAGGTATATAATTGAGACAGTTTTCCAACAACCTCAATATTATCTCTCCTGAGTATCCCAACTATTGGCATGAAATTGTTATCTAAGTACATACTCATTTGAAGGCTCTAGTAAGACAACTTAGACTTTTATCCCACTTGTCATGCAGGTTGGTCCAAGTAATTCCCTCAATTCACAAAATTAGGAGAACCCCTTCAGATGTAATTTCGAAGAATTTAAAGTAAAGAGGTCAAATAGCAATCTTGTGCATAAACTTCATTCTACATCCAAACTAACAATGTGGCCAATATGAAAAGAGAAGTTACTGCAATCAATAAAAATAAAAACTGTACCAAAATCAACACATTTAATCCCTAGTATGGTATCATTACGTGTAGATATGTCAATAAGAGAATTGGTAATTGACATGAACAAACTAATACATTTCATGGATCAAGATGCCAAGCTTCCCCATGCCATAATGAAAAAGCTCAAACAAATACGATTAGAAATCATCAACCTAATGAAAAATGATGGTTTGAATTATTATCAATTAAAGGAAATTTGAGGTTTTCAGCAGACTCTATTTAGATACCTTTGAGTAAAGTATCCTTTTGTTGACTGTTATAGCTTTTTGGTATACAACCAATGTGAGCAAAACTAATTTTCATATTCACAATATAAGGCACAACAAAATATTTTTCAAATTACTTTAGAGAATCACTTTACAAAATTAGGTAAACCCTAACACATAGGTCAATCTATATACACACACAAAATATAAGCGACATAATATTTTTTCAAATTACTTCACAAAACTACATTACAACATCAAGTAAAAATGAATGAATTACCACACTTAAGAAAATAGAGAAAGGTATGTACCTTAAACAAAGGTAATTTCATTAACTAGAAGGCCAATGATGATTAATAATCTTCTGAATTCTCCCCAGACCTTTGTGACTCTCTCCCCCAACAACTATTCTATCAAATCATCCTTCCACTCCTCCATTCAACCATTAAGATTTTATACAAACCCATTCATTATACCTTCACAATACTGTAAACACATGGCTATTACTAGTCCTCCTGCATCCCACACTTGGTCAATTCCCTTTCTAGGGATCAATGGGGTTGCCATTGGTCTTGATCAAAATTCAACCCTGTTTGCAATATGTCACGACTATGGCCATATTCTTCTGATGGAAGCATTGAATAGAATCCATTGCCACCATTTTTGAATGATTACTACCTGATGTCCCTCTCTGTCGATATATCACTAGTTTCCCTGTTAAACAATCACACTTGAGCTCAGGTTCTTTCTTAACCTTAGGGTTCATATATGATAGGTCAAGAATGGCATAAGAACTTTGCTTCCACTACCATGCAAACACTCAATTGGTTCATCACAGAGAATGAAGGAAAGGATTGAATCAAGGGAATGATTTGGTGCTAGAGAAACTCCCTTAATAAAACATCTTCCACCAAGTTTTTTAAAGGCATTTGTATTTCACTTAGTTTACTATATTTTATCTTATGAAAATTGTATTTCACTTGGTTTGAGATATTTTTTAAAGACAATTTTAATGTTTAAGACTTAAAAAATGTCTTACTCTACCATTTTGCATAGTCGTGCACCTTTCAAGACCTTTCCAAACTGGGAAAGGCACATCCACAAATCCCATGGGAGCCTTTAGCATCAATTAATACTAATATGAGAGAATAAGATAGTGTGCACATATTAACTAAAGGATTTGAAATCCAAAGTTTACTTTTATAGGCCCATACTATGGTTGGCCAATCTTTGCCACATGGAGAATTCAAATGTCTACAATAAAGTTAAATAATGATATAGGACTAACCTGAGCCAACGCATAGGGAAATGTAGAGTACATATTTGCACCCTTTTCTTTGTAGAACACAGTTCTTGCTACTACAACCAACGTTTGCACATTTGGAAGTTTCTTACTTACTCCTAAGAATATAACTACTCCATACAGATCCTCAACAGTGATAAAGAGATCATTGCTCATGCCCCTTATATGTAGTAATCTAGTCATTAGTATCTAAGGAGAGTCTATATCATACAAAATGAGAACATCACACATTTTGATGATCTGTCTATCAAAACAAAATATTTTGGCCAGTAATCTGTCATACAAGATATTTTAAACTACATAACACTTTGTGTTGACTTTCAAAAATATAGTTTCAAATATAAATGCACAGGTAGGTGTGAAGAAGTATCTAACAACATTACAATCAATAATTTGTTAGTAAGTCCACCACTACTTCTACAGACATGATGTGAATTTCCCAAAGAATGATTATGAGTATGTTTGGAAAAATACTAAGGGGGGGGGGTGGTGGGGACTGAATAAGTATTTAAAAAACTCACAATAATAATTCTCTTTTTTGAAATATCTACATGACTTTACTAAACCCAAATCACATATGTACGCGACTGTTGTAAAATAAACTAGTGTATGCTTAGTAAACTTGTAAGACATCTAATCCTTTATCTGTTAAACTAAACCAAAATGTAAGAGATTTATCAGGCATTTGATAAGGAGTAAGTAGGTTTAGTAAGAATAGAATAAACAATCACACATAAGAAACACACATGAACACAGGATTTAAGGTGGAAACCCAATGTGGGATAAAACCATCATTGTTGTCATCTCAGTATTCAAAATTATTAATATAAAAAACTTCTTACATTTTTGTACTAGTGCAAACTCATGCCAGTATGCATGCAACCACTTGCTAAAGGCTACAACCTTCACTTATTCTCTGGCTACTAGTGGAAGGGAGCTCCAAACCCTTGATCTAAATACCAGCTACTACTGACAGGAAGCTTCGACTTCGTCACTGAAGCCTCCAACCATCAACAACATTCGTGGACGATGTTTCATAAATTTTCACACAAGATCCACCTTCTTTAATACATCACAACTTGTAGATCAACTAAAGCAAACACCAACTTAATTCAAATAGAACAGTGAGATTATTGTAACCAAAACATAGAACTAAACTTAGAATAATGCATCAACACACATAATCAACTGTAACCCTGATCATTCATATGCCCACATGTATACACTACTTCACTTAAGGCAACCCATGTGTATACGCACTTTTTTGTAGAGAAACATGCATACATATCTCAATATACTAAAAACTTCTAATTATGAATCACACACAGAGTTAACCAGAGTTATTCTGAAATATTATGTTAGCTTAAAGAACTTTGATATAGTTAAGAACATCAATAATCCTTTCAACCAATCAACATGTAACCAAATTCAAGTTCATCGTTCAATCAATTCTACTTCACGCATTATCACCCAACCCAGATCGACATCAGGACATCATTACTAGACAACAAAGATATGACAACACTGATCAGGTTGATCAGTCATTTGTGAATATAAACCCTTCATTTATATATGTGACTTTGAATAAATGAACCCATGTGTATATGTGACTTGATCGAGATTGACCTGCACAAAAATCTACAAATTTTGACCTAAAATTGTGCAGCTCTTCAGAAAGACCTATATCATAATATTAAAAGATAAAAACATGCGTTAATAATCAAATCTAGTCAATCCATGAGTAGAGCATACAATGGAAAGTCATTCCAGGTCTCATGATATTGATCTATCATTATATTCATTGGTGCATAATTATTTCATATCTATGTGTCAACTATGGCCCTTACACTGCAAATATTATTTGGATTGAGGTATTCACCAAAATCCCTTTCACATTCACACTTAGCACTTTGATCTTCATCTCCTTTTATAGTTAGAGCCTTAGCCAATTCCATGAGTCAAAACTACACTAGTGCCAATGGTAATCTTGGACGAGGTCAAGTAACTGTTACAGTGCTCAATATTGTGGGCTAATACCATGGTAATGACCCTTGGTATTCTTTAAATTAGTGTGCTAACATGTATGTGGATTTTCTTCTTTGTACCTGTGTGTATACGCGACTCGGCCTTAATGAACCCACGTATAGATCTTCAAATATTCACCCTTATCAAACATCTGATTCTAATTTGTAAACCTTTGTCGTATCATTTTGTTATTCTGTTCCATCACTTTGTCACCTCTGAACTGACCTGTGGATTCATCTAGTTACCATATACTTGTTTTGTTACAAGTGAGTTGCCATCAAGGACAACACATGCATCATAATGCCAATAGGGTATTGGGTGGTGAAGAATAGATATTGAGTTGACCTCTTTAATGAAAGTTCTATTCTGCCTTCATGTCCAAGAAAAAGAATGAAATATTGAAATGTGACTTTGAAGTGGATACCTTAGTATCCTGTAGACTTGTTATAATGCTAGTAGAAGGATTCTAGTGCCAAAACATTAACAACTTTAATGCCTAATTGTGGAGAGATAGTTTTTGTAATTCTCTACAAATTCTATCCCTAGATGATGTTCGAAAACAATAGAACTAGCTTCCAACATCCATGTAACTGGGTTGTATTTTTCTTTGATATTTTCTACTCCTTGAATAGCCTGGAGTTTTCATGGTGAAAGTAAGAAAATTGGCTCACATTTAGACATTAAATTGATAGTTTTCTCTTAAAACCATTCCTTTTCTAGCCATAGGACGTTGAAAAATGTTTACCCCAAAATATTGAACAATATTGTGAGAATTATGGCCCAGTGGCCTAACGTAAATGACTTTCCCGCATCTTTTCATCAACAATAATTGAACCCATTATAGTAAGTCAAAAATCGCCACACTAATATAAAGAATACAAGTTATCATATACTCTATATTTTGCTTTATCTCATAAAAACCTTTAAAGATTTCAATGTTAGGTTGATGAATGGTATATATAACCGTCCTTATAGTATCTATTGTGTTATGAACAATTTACATAATAGTTTCAGCTACTATGGCATCTAAATAGAAGTCGGTTCATCCATGAAAATTATAGAAGGATTTACAACAAGCTCAATAGCTGTTGTTAGCCTTTCCCTTTGTTCTGTTGAAAATTGAGTCACATTAGGCAGAACTACTAGTGCATCTGCTAAATTGTCTAATTCTACAAATTCCATGACTTCGTCAATAAAGGTCTACAAATTGGTATCTTTTGCAAAGTCACCAACATGATGATCTAGCACCATGTCATAAGATAAATTGATTAGTTTTGTAGAATTAAAACTTTGGTTTCTTTGTCAATGTCCTTCAAAAGATAGAGAATACAAAGAACATGATAAACATCCTCTTCTTAACCTTGATGGTCTTGTATTGAGCCCTTACTCTCGGCCATTATGTTGGGATTTCATTTCTTCATAAGGTTCTTTAGAAATGACAACTTGATATTTCCCAAGAGATACACAGAAAGAAATACCATATCATTTCATATTGGAAATGATTTGATAAAATACGAAAAAAAAAAGAGAGAATGGAAGGTATGTGTTTAGTTAAGTAATCTGCGATTTAGATATGCAAGAGAAAAGTTAAGCAACACAACACATCAAAGAGTAATGAAAATCAAAACAAAGCACCAATACTTGTATAATACCAACATCCTTGTGTAAAGATGTTACGGCACTTCAACATAGTAAGGCCCAGATTGGTGGTGTTTCCTACATTCTGAAGGCCAACATGGTTCCATGAAACTAGTAATTGTGATGCATGGTTGCATAAAACCTCAACATGATGAGAAATATATTAGTTCTATGGAATTTCATAGAGTCCTTAGTGGATTAAAAATGTTGAAGTATTACAATCTTCCATCTAGGAGCAAGCATCTCATTCACAGAGATCACATTCTCTACATATATCAAAGGTTAGCACCAGGACCCCCATATCCACCAGTTTGGGATGCTATGTGCATTTGAAATACATCAAGCCTGAGAACTCTTCATCATCCAAGGGAAGAACAAGCGTATAGAAGGTGTATGGTTGGATGGATGAAGGTTCTTCCAAAGATTTATTTCACTATGAGGATCCATTCGAGCATGATTTACATGTAAAAAGACAAATCATTACATGTATTACATTCTCTTTTGTCATGCCATAGATGGATATCCTTGTTCTTAGGTTAAAACTAGGGCCTAAGACCATGTTGATGAGGGATTTCAACAAAAAAGGAGATTTACCGGATGAACACCCAACTTGTTATCATGCCATGTAGCACTAAGTTACACATGGGTTTGGTCAAAGGCCCACTTCAGTCTTGAGGTTGGACACCCTGTTCAAGCAAGTGGCTAGGGGATGTTACAAGTAATAAGGGGTCAGAAAAAACCCTAAGGAAGAGCTTCCATTCCCCTCAAGTAGAATTTTTTGCGGGTAAGGACACATTTTCACATATTTGAGGCATATTTCATCTTTTGAGGTATTTGGGGTTAAGTACGTTACAAAAGTTCAACCCTAGGCGAATATTATCCAAATGATCCTGGCCAAATACATAAATTGCTAAATTTAGTATAATGTAGAAATTACTTTCAGATCATAGCATCAATCACACAATAAATGAAAATTTAATCAGTGTAAGAATAAAAGAGTTTTCTTCATATTTGGAATAAATTTCACATGAGGAGATATGATGTGGTTTTTGACATAATCAATCCCTTAGATGAATATTAAATCCATGCTTTAAAAGGATTTCATGAAATAGAAAATGGCAAGTGCCAATATGGACCCATTTTATTCATTCAAAAGGCAAAATGAATTGCTCCACTTGAGGAGGATTAGGGCCTTGAAAATAACCATGAAGAAAATGGCACAAGGCCACAAATAGAGCTACCATAGAATAAATTAGAGAATATTTGATAGGAACCAAAACGATCGTGAAGCCCCTACCATGGCCACTCACAATGCAAGCCAGAAACCTGCACTAGAATATAAGTAGAGAATAAGGACCACAGGGCCCAAGGCATCACAACATCCTTCACACTGAAGAACCTGAGCCCTGATTGTCTCCATCATATTGTGCCCCAACACCATGTAACCAACACAAAAACTCATTGAGGAGAAAGTGTCTTTGACAATGGCATCGAAAGGCGTAAATGGATTTTCCATTGCCCCCTTGTTATGCATAGCTCCCACCGAAGAAGAGGAGTCTAGCCTACTCTTCCTCAGCAAATAAAAATTGTCATTGTCCTCACAACTGCTAGAATGCACCTTGCAACATTTGGCATCTTCACCATGCCCAAATCTACAACTAAATCCACCTCCTCTGACTACGTTGTGTTGGATAACACCTTCTTATGCCACGATTCTCATAGACTATCAAAGCCTAGAATCCTTTAACCCCTACTGAAAAACATTCGCAAAGTCCTCTCCATTCACATCTAATTTGAAATGTTGTATCAAAGTATTGGTAACATATATTCTTATCCCTAGTGTGGTTATTTTGACTCATAACATCCTTTAAAGTGGTGATATAAACAACCATCAATGCGTTCACAATTTAGATTACCCTTTTGTTTTTATTACTAAATAGTCAATACTACTCCATGCCTATTTTAGTAGATATCCCCTAGTTTTACCAAATACTCATTTTAATATCTCCAAAACCTATAACCCTCTACCCAAAATCTCCACCCCCAATATCCATAATATATTGGCTCTATTGTTCACAATTTCAAAACCCGCTTTATGAATGAACATGATAATAAATAAAGCGAAGCCCCTATGGTAAGTTGTCCCTTGAAGCAATGATGCCATTTCAGCCTTTGGTAATGGTCAATCCCATACTCTCTAATGATCCATAACATTATCCCCATCCCATTGTAGACTGCACGAATGACTTCAGCCATGAGGCTCATGTCCCTCAAACTCATCCTATAGACTCGTCCTCCCTCTTTCCAATAAGTCATTCTATGTAGCACAATTGTCATTCTTAGCTTTGGATATGGTCTCGTCCCTTGATACATTTTCCCCTAAGAAGGAATTGGAGGCTATTTTGTCCTCACCTGAACATTTGTCTCCCCTTTATATTAAAAGATCCCTTTTCCAGAATCCTCTATATTTTGGAGGTCAATCATATAAAAATGTCACATGTAGGAAGAAGAAACCCCTTAAATATAAAAAAGCTTTCACCCTCTAACAAGATCAAATTGGGTTATGTCGATGAGGTTGGATCTCCCAATAACTGGTTTAATATTGATTCTGATTTTATTGTCGGGAATGTCTCTATTTCTGATTTTGATGGAGTTCAGGTCCTTAGAGCAGACGTAACTATGCATGTGGTGCCTCCATGATTATTATTTCCATTATTGTCGAGGGTTTGGCAGTGAAGCCAAAATTAAGGTCCCTTAGAGGTATTGTTCGTGTTCATAAACCTTATCTAATCCTTTTCCAAGAAATGATGGTTTGCAGATATAAGGCATGGGAGGCAATGTTGTCCGTGTGCCTTGCATTTCATGTACTTGTAACTAATGTTATTCGATTATCTAGTGGTCTAGGCATTATGTGGGATCCAAAACTTATTGAGATCCATGCATTTTTGTCATGTGCATCTATTATCATGACCAGACACATAATGGGAAACTCTGAAAGGATTTGAACTATCAATTCATATGTTGCGTAAGTGGGGCATAGACTATTTTGGGACCAGGTTGCGCAATCTGGAATCCTTCGATTAAGTTCCATGATCATCGCACGAGATATTAATTTTCCGATGGGGAGGGAAGAGATTTGGGGACAAAAGTCTAGAATTGATAGTATGCATTCTTATTTTAGATGATTGATGGAGGATATTTCCCTGTTAGATGTGACACTAGATCCTCTTGGCCACACTTGGAGGAATGGGAGAACTAGTGAGGAGGGTAGCTCAAAAATAATGGATGGGTTTCTGGTTGCTCAAACTATGTTTAATCATCCAAAAATATAATATATTATATTATTGCAACATTTCTTTTCTATCACTTGCCCATTATGCTAACATGGGACAAAGGGGAACAAAAGAGATCATAAGCCCTCAAATTCAACGCCAAATGCATTAAAATGGATGAATTTGGGGATATGGTCTGAAATGTTTGGTCTTGGTCATTTCTTCCTCCTCCATACAATCGCATGACATTCATATACTGAAATATTAGAGAGATTAAAAGGCTCTCTCATGAATGGATTAGGGGGATGAAGAAGGACAAAACTAAAGCTATTATGGAGATTGGCATTTTCCTATGTTATTTCAATGATGCTCATGACCCAACATTCTTCTCAGAGGAATATCGGCCCAAGGTTATTGAATTGGAGTGTAATATAAGGTACATTCTCCATTCATGGGAATAAGATATATGCATGAAGAGTAGGGTGACATGGATAAAAGCTAGAGATAAAAATACCAGATATTTCAACGCACATTTCAATGCGAGGAAATGAATCAATTCCATAAGGAGGATAAGAGATAATGCTAGAAACATATTCAGATGAGAAATAACTATTGAACAAGTGACTACCACACATTTGAAAGGCAAATTCTCAACATATGAGACATCTTTCTAGTTGCAAATGAATTTCATCGAAGAAGCTCCAAACATCTTCACATCGAAGGATGATGACAGATTGGGACAAAAAATCACAAGGGAGGAATTGACGAATATATTGAAGGAATCTGTAGAGGAGAAAATTTATGCCTAGATGGGTGGGGGTGCTGAAACTTTTATTCACTTCATTGATTTGATGATCCCAAATTTTTTGGTAGTAGCTAAAGAATCTAGGATTCATTAGTTCATCTCATGGGCCATAAATGCAACTTTCATAGCATTAATCCCCAAGGGGTCAAACCACAAACATTTGCATATTATCGTCCCATATCTCTCTGCAACTCGGTGTACAAAATGATATCAAAATTGATTGCGAGTAGGTTGAATCTAGTATTGTCGAAGCATATTACAAAGGAACAGTTCATTTTCTTAGAAGGTAGACAAATACAAGATGTAATTGGTATCTCCAAGGAGATGATGCACTCTATGAAATCATGGAAACAAAGAGCTTTCCTTCTAAAGGTAAAATTGAGCAAGGAATATTATTTCATTAAATAGGAGTTCCTCTTCTTTGTCCTGTTAAAATCTCATATGTCTCTATTTATCATTGAATGGATTTTGGCATGTTGCAAAACTATAAATTTTATTATCATTATTAATGGTTCACCTTCACATTTTTTAAATGCATATAGAGGAATTAGACATGGATGTGCCATCTCTCCATTGCTCTTTCTCTTAGTTATTGATTGTTTCAGTAGAAAAATGAGGGTGTCAAAGGATAATGGAATTATTAAAGGGATCAAAGTAACTATAAATATTTCAATCTATCCTTTAATGTTCGTAGATGATATATTACTCAATGGGGAATCCACGATGGGGGGTGGAGAACCATTAGAGACCTCATTAGATAATTTGGAGTTGTGTGTGGTTTGTGTATGAATGAAGGAAAATTAATCTTGTTACACGATGATAGTGAGGAGAATGTAAGAAAAGGACATATCTGGTCTGTTTGGGGTAGCATTTACTAGGAATTCCTCTTCTTGGTTCTGTTAAAATCTCATATGTCTCGATTTATCATTAAATGGATTTTGGCATGTTGCAAAACTATAAATTTTATTGTCATTGTTAATGGTTCACCTTCACATTTTTTCATTGCATATAGAGGAATTAGACATGGACGTGCCATGTCTCCATTGCTCTTTCTCTGAGTTATTAATTGTTTCAGTATAAAAATGAGGGTGTCAAAGGATAATGGAATTATTAAGGGGATCAAAGTAACTAGAAATATTTCCATCTCTCATTTAATGTTCGTAGATGATATATTACTCAATGGGGAATCCATGATGGGGGAGTGGAGAACCATTAGCGACCTCATTAAATCATTCGGAGTTGTGTCTGGTTTGTGTATAAATGAAGGAAAATTAATATTGTTACATGATGATAGTGATGAGAATGTAACAAAAGGACATATGTGATTTGTTTGGGGTAGCATTTTCAATCTTGGATGATGGTTTCACCTACCTTAGGTTTAACATGAAATCAAAAGGATACTATAACCAGGATTAGGCATGGTTAATCCAAATATTTCACAAAAAAAATGGACAATTGGAAGTACAGAAGGGTGATGATGGGAGGAAGGATGGTAAATGATGAAATCAGTGCTACAAAACATTTCAGTATCTTGGATGCACATTTAATTAATGTCAAGGGAGACCATACATAAGATAGAAGCTATCATGAGCTGCTTCTTATGGGGTGGAACACAATTACAAGACAAAATTCATATGGTATAATGGTTAGCACTTGCAACGATAGTGGACAAAGGAGGTTTAGGTTTCATAGATACATCTACTTTTTACAATGCTTTGATTATAAAAATCATGTGGAGGGCAGTGTCTAGAAAGTGTGTGTGGTCTAATATCATTAAGGAAAAATATGTGTTTGGTCAAACATTCTCCTCATGGATTAGCAACAGTGCCAAGAAGATATTTGTTATATCACACATATGGACAAGTATGATGCACACTTTGTTGAGATATCTAGGGCATAGCAATCTGGTGATTTCTCTTGTAATGATAACTTCTTGTGAATTATTTCTTCTCCTTCAAATTATGATCTTCTCTTTAGTTAGATTATTATAGTGTCCTTCATAAAAAAAATTACCAAAGAATAAATAAAAAAGAGACAAGAGAGACAAAATATAGGCAATCATCTAGGGCCAAAACCTCTACCACCTAAGAGGGAAAACAAAACAAAAAAATTCTTCTTATAGAGACATCAATTAACGAATACCAAGATCAATACCCTAGACCTATTTGAACTCCCCGAGACCAAGAAACCAAGACTATTATCTCTTAATAGAATCAATGATATTCAACTACATGTTTCTTCTTTCTGTGTCTACAACCGTTCAGATCTTAGTTTCCTTTTCTCTGCTTCAGACCCGCAACTTCTCAGCCCTAATTCTGAAACCTTGGTACATGTAGATGACCTTCTCTTCTACATTAACTTCATTCACTTTACATGGAGGCTACCTCTGAGCTTGAGAAACTCCTTAGTTTTCTCCTTGACTTGACTTTCAAAAGGGATTGAAATAATTCAACTTCTTCTGTAATAAATAGCGTCTATAGTTCACACTTATGGAGTGATTCAACCCAAAAAAGACCCAAAATCAAAGCTACGAATATAACTCTTCCTTTCCTTCTCTTCATTGTTTATGAGCCTCATTTCCTAGTGATTATTACACTCCTTATTGCAAAATTCACCTTGACGAAAATTATGTCCTTGAAATGGAGTTAAGCTACCCTATTTATAGCGGTTTTCCCATGTAAATTAGCTGACTTGAGTTGTGTGTGAGCCAACATGTACTTTGGTGAAGCTTCATAATTTCATTTAAGGAAGACTTGAAGGAGATGCATGAGGTTGATCTTGGAGGGTCTCTTTCAATCTTTCAATGACTCACATATATTTGTAACATGCCCAAGAAGGGTCATCCATACATAACATTGACTCAATAGACTATTGTGACTTGATGACAAACCTAAAGTCTTACATTGGGAACCTTAACTAAAATAAAATTCCTTGATCATGAAACTCATGATTCAAACATTAAAAAATTAATTTTATTTTCTTCTTTACATCAACTACATAAAACCATATTTACACATGTCATTATGAAGTCTGAACCTAGTTACACTTTTCAACGCACTCTACAATGGATGTTGGGGTTTGTCTGTTGGGGGGATGGAGATGGATCCAATATCAAAATTATATTAGATGTCATCATGGGGAAGGATTTAAATCATTCATTATCCTTTGAGTTGTTGCAAATCCTTCATAGAAAGAACATTATTTGTTTGTAACATATATTTTTTCCATGGACTCAAAACATTGATCAACAGAGTTGGAGAAGGGTTGAAGATCTTGGCATACCAAATACATATCATGAGGAATGGGGGTCATACTAAATTTCAATTACTAATTCAATTAAGCTTTTCATAATGATGACTTGAACAATAGTTCATCTAAGTGACCAAAAATCAAATGAAATCATTTTGCAAGTGACCAAATGATAAGAACAAAGAAAAACCAAAGCCAATTATTAGCAAAGGAAAAAAACACAAATGAAAACCAAACGGATGTTTTAGAGAGACCACAAGACATTGAAGACTCAGGGAAGTTCAACTGGAAGCAGGCTAGCGAAAGACCGACTCAATAATGAAGGAAAAATTCATGCAAAAATAAGGGTCAACACTGATGTAGAAGAGGCACTAGCGCATTGTAGCATTGGTGTAGAGTGGTCCATGGTGATATTAACCAATCTTTCAATGGAACAAGGGGTGCGTTGGGCCTAGGAAAGAGGATTCCAACACAAAAATTTCAAAAAATCTCAATGAAATCACTTCCTATCCATGAATAAGGAAAATCCACTATGCACAAGAATTTAAAGGAGCACAAGCCAAAATAAAAGGAAAGGTGCCAAGGAAAGTGCATCGTGGTGGGTCAATGCTCAGAAGCCCGAAAGTCCGTAACTCTTGGGAAAATATATTTTATAAATGTTACGGGTTTTATGGCTTCCGAGATCTAACTCATGGAGTGACATATGATTAATGGATGAGTTAGAAGCTTTAACATATACGCCATACTTGGCATTGTGGCATAGGTATGGATGAGTCACAGCTCCAATGTGCAGTCTACAAAGGATGTAGGAGTCAAAAATAGAGAGTAAATGTGCACATAGAAGTTGGCGCCATTTGATTAATGGTGACTATAAAGTAAGATCAAAGTTGAATCAAGCATCCTTTGAAGATTTCTTGCATGCGATGGGAAAATAAATGAAGATAATGACTTGAGGACACCATATTTGTAAGAATATGTGTTCTCACAGAGTGGTGTAGCCACAACAGGAAGGAGAGCCACTAATTCCAGACACTCATGCCTCTATGGGAATTTATGAGGAATGGGAAGCCTTGCTGGAGTGTGATAGATGAATAAAAACACATTCTTAGTATGATATACACCCATATAATTAGTCAAAATTTTGATGCCATTGTGATGGGTGAGTAAACTAAGCCCATCACAAGGGTTGATTAGTTGGAACTAATCAACCATCGTTCAGATGTATTCTGTCATGGTTCACTTCAAACAGGAAGTACACGCCCCTCCCATTATATATTATATGTATTATACAGCTAAGTAGGAATGTTATCATTTCTTATAAGAAAACTGCGATTGTTAGAGAAGCCATTATCAAGACAACTATTTTTTTCAATGAGATTGGGCCAATGATAAAGTCTAATAGAAACAGGAAATGCAAATTCATTGATATTTGAAAACAATATATAGTTGGGTTTTTTGACAGAGCCAACAATAGAAGGAAATGCAGATGTGGTGCAATCATAGTTACTAAGCCTAGTAATTTCTTCCACTTCTGATGGGATGGAAAAATGGGATCGAAAAACAAATCAGTGATTACATCATTATTGGGAGTTGTTATTGTAGAAAAATGGCTAAGGTTAGACAAAATTCAAGTATATGGAGATGCAAAAGGAATCATTTACTCGGTAAACAAGCATACTAATTTCAATCCCCCCATACTTGCAAATTGGATGATGAGGATTCAAATTCTGGTAAGTAATTTTAATCATATACATTTCCAACATATATACAAAGAATAGAATTGGACATCGGACCAACTATATGAAATAGGTATTTCAAAGGACACAGATAAAAAAAAAATTCTTAGTCTTCAATCAAGGTATCATGGTAAATGCAGGCAACATCAACTACTCTAAAAACACATTTTAACCTAGACCTAATTTTGATGGATGTTTTGTATCTTTAGATAATGAAGATGTTCATTTATGAAAATGTAATTCTTATAAGCTAAAGTTTCCTGTTAAGAAAGACACTTTTTCTACAAGAGGAAAATAGAAATGTATGGGAATAAGAATGATAGGAGAAGTATCAAAGGATAATATAATGAATGAAATATAAATTATGTACTATCCTTATATTTGAATATAAAGATAGTGTTTTTTTCTTTATGAAAAAAAATAAGTAGCGTTCAAAATAAATGAAACAATCAAAAGACACATTAAAACACAATTGATGGAGACCCCAAAATGTACTCCAACTATGTTACTGCTTATCCACATTTAGTGAAAGTGCCTCAGTTTCTCCTATGACAGAGCACACCTCTTTTGTCAGCCTCCATCACCCTAAATCCCATCATTTTTTGTCTGCCTCCATTGCTCTGCTTCATGAAGAACCCATCAACAAGGTAAATATGGACTCCTAACCCTTTACCTTTTCCTTTATTACTAGCGCCTCATGTTGAAACATTTAAGACAAATTAAATTTTAAGACAAAATACTCCTTTTGTCTTAATATCCCCTTTTTTGTAGTAGCGTCGAATGCAGCAAAAGACAAGTTGTGTCTAATCATATCGACGAAGATTAAAGGGACATAAAATGAATTGATGTTCATGAAATTTTGCCAGGAAAAGTTGTCACATTCTTAAGAGTCGTCTACCCACACAAAACGAAGAGCCCAATCATTGTATTTATATAATATAACATGAATGATAAGTGAAATAGCAACCCCCAGATAGGTGTGGGACAATGGTAGCATGCAAGTTTGCAGACTTAGGGCGCGCTGTCAGAGTCAATTTTGTAGTTTTTTAAATAATATTTTCTTAAATTGATATGTTTTTTTCTTAAATGGATTTCGTCTTAAGTGACCATTGCCTTAAATGTAAAGTTGTGTCTTAAAATATTTTTGTCTTAAATATAAAGTTGTCTTAAAATAATTGTCTTAAATTGTTTTTGTCTTAAAATATTTTTTTGTCAAAGTGTTTTTGTCTTAACTGTAAAGATTTTCCTTAATATATTTTTGTCTTAAATATAAAAGTTTGTCTTAAAATATTTTTGTCTCAAATTGTTTTTGTCTTAAAATATTTTTGTCTTAAATATAAAGTTTTATCTTAAAATATATTTGTCTCAAACTCTTTTTGTCTTAAATTTTATATTTAATACAATATAATTGATATAAAATTTTAATGTAGAATAACTAAAATAAAAAGTAACATTTTGAGACAAAATTTCTTTTTTGTCTTAAAAAAATGTGTTAAAAGTGCCCTTGGTGTAGTAGTACATATATATCTATGTGTGTATAAAATTAAGCAAATAGAAGTTAAATTGTTGACATTACTTTAATAATGATGTTAAAAGTTATTAATTTTGATAATGTTGTGAAAACATAATTACCTAATAAGTCTACCACATATCAATATTTTGTGAAAAATATTTTTGTACTAGATGTAGCAAGGTGTTTTAAAATTTAGTATATGGAGCGATAATATCACAGAACATAACATTATGTGAGAACATCTAAACATATTTAAACCAATAATAAATTAAGATCTATCAAGCACTTAGATAGATTGAATTTTTAAAATTTAAATTTAAAATGAGCTCATAATAGTAATTTCTAAAACTAAAATTAAACACTTCTTAGAAACAATAAAATATAGAAACATAAACAAATATAGTGATTATAAATGGAGTCCCATATGAAAAGTATAAATACTTATAGCGCCAAACGAGTGAAATTTGGAGATAATACTAAAAAATGATGACTCCCATGACTCCTTATATTGTGAAAGTTAATATCCCTTTGCCAATCTTTATAATACTGTTTTACTTACACATTATCTTTTAGGTTATATTTCAAATGTGCGTTCTTTTGAGATATCTAATAAACTATTTTTAGAATATTACATAATTATTTATAATTCTTTAAAGAGATGAACCATTGGATTTGAATGGTTGTCATAAATCAATAACCTTTATTGGAGAAGCATTTTTTAAATTAATTTGGTTAGATGTGGAAATTATCCTTGCTTTTGATTAAATATTATTGATAATTAGGATGAGTTTATTTGAAGCACAAATTTCATTATCTTTTTGTATGAAGTCATATGTATTACAAATTGCTTATATCTTAGTTATATATTTTTCAACAAGAATATCATCAAGTTGATATTGTTTTTATTTTAATTTTATAGTAAATGATTCAATGAATTGATCCTTTATCAAGATCTCTTTGAATATTATTAGCCAAATATATTGTTTCAACCATGTGATCAATGATATTTTTCTTATTTTGTAAATCACACTCAATTGTTTTAATTTAATTTTGCAATTCAAGTTGTATTCTTTCTAATTCTTGAATTCATGAGATGTGTTTTGTAAATTATTTCATCCTTTTCCCACTTTTGTCACTCACTTGTCATGCTCACCTCTACTTTTTCACTTAATTATATGCTTATGTGTCATGCTCACTTCCACTTATTTTTTTTTATATAATACACATTTAATTTTATGTTACCTCAAGGTATCAAGAACTATTGATCATGCACTTCAAATGGAATTTTACAAATGATCTAACCATGAAAACATTCTTGAAATTTCACCCCTGATTCAATTCAATATGTCAAATGATTTTTGACTTCTAAAAACTTGTATTTTTTTCAAAGGGTTAACAAATTTAACATTTTCTAATGATCAAATTCAATGTTGATTCATCATATTTTACAATATAATGAAGACTTTAATGCTTTAAAATGTTGTTTTCTTTGATTTATTACCATTTCTATAAGTAACTATCTATCTTCTTAGTGATTTTCATGCCTTCTTGTTCCAAGTGTATCATGAAGAATTCTATGTAAATTACAAAATGTGACAGGATAAAGTGTCACACATTCAAAAATTAAGTGATCCTTAGACACCTTTATTCAATTTCAAGGTGATCTAAGACAAGTAGCAATACAAAAATTTAATTCTATTGTGATTCCTTTCCATGACCAAAATGACGTGCCTAGCTACAATGAAAGGGATACAATGATATCAATATCCCAATAGTTACTTGAAATTTAACATGACTATTACATGCTTATTTCTCTCAAACATTTAAATGATTAAAAAAGTTGTCTAAAATTTCAAACTACTTCACTAGAATTATAAAAAACTAAATCCTTCATCAAATGGGTTGTAGCTTGGCAAAAATCAACATAAAATTGAACAATTTCTACATTTATTTTCATAAGCAAGAAGTTGGGATTGGTCTCCACTTATGTGTAGGTGGAATTGCATATGGATATAGATAGGTATTTGCTTTTCATTATACAACAACATATAACATCATGATCTCTCCTTGGACTTATGAGAAATATACCATAAGTTATCTTATGCTTTGGCACTGAGCTTTGAAGAAAGAAGGTTGGTAATTCACATAACAACTCTCACATGTCACATCACTAACAACATGCAATATAAAAATTGATATTTTTTTCTACCCTTATAATCATTCATAGTAAGCTAATAAAATAAATTCATATACTTTGACAGAATTGTAATTCACCCCTTTACAATGTGATGTCATTCTAGTTGTGTTGACATTATGTTACTAACCATCTGTAAGAAATCTTATCTAGATTGATATACATAAATCACAACCTATAAATTTTTCCTCCTAAGATGATGAAGGTTATTGCACATTTTCTTAACCCCATATTTATGCTAAAACTATCATGTAATTCTTTGTCACTAAAAGGAAACATGCCTAAGTAAGAGAAAAAACTGGTTCGTTAATGGAGGCGTAACCTAACCGACCTAGGGTTTCGGCTCCTCGACGGCTTTCACACTGTTCTCCAGGAGCTAGCGACGGGTGACACTCTCCTTCTTCGGGGCTGCGGTCTCAGGAAGAATGGAGCCGGAGGGGTCCAGTGGGACCCCGTCTTTCAAAGAAATAGTCAAACTCTCGAAATCGCACATTGCATCGGTGGGAGTGAGAATAGCAGGCTCAGACAGTAAGCTGTTAAGTGGCTCAAGCAATAAGGCAAAGAAGCAGCCTCAGCCTAACAAGGCAGACAAGACCACAGGCGGCATGAACACAGAAAAAAGAAAAACTGCAGACAAACAGGACAAAAATGTTGACAGAAAGCAGTCATCAGAAAATAGAATAAAGACAACAGCTAACGACAAAGAAGGGAAAGGAAAAGAAATAGTGCATCCAGAAAAAGAGGGGGAAACAAGAGCAGACCCCATAAGCAATCAGGAAAACAACAAGGCTTGCAAACCAAAAAAACTTGACAGCTTACGGATAAATATCAACGACCCTGAAATTCAAGCTTACAGGGACCAAATGGCGGAATATGCCATAATCTGCAAATTCATGGGCATCTGGCCCTCCGAAAGAACCCTATGCCATTGGATACAACAACACTGGAAACCGAAAGGGACTGTGCAGCTGCACCTAGGAGCCAAAGGTTTTTTCACAGTGGTTTTTGAAAACTTAGAAGACAAGGATAGAGTATTTGAGGCAGGCCCGTACTTTCTAGCAGCAGCTGGGCTCTATATGAGACCTTGGAAGCCAAACTTTGTACCAGAGAAGGAAACCTTCACTCAAGTGCCTGTCTGGATCAGACTCTTCTCCCTTCCCATGGATTACTGGGGTCTTAACGCCCTGAAGCAAATCAGAGACAAGCTTGGCACTTTCGTTAAAGCCTCAGAAGCAACTATGCAAAGAAGATACACAACCTATGCGCGAATATGTGTTGAACTAGATGTCTCAGGAGCTTTGCATGAGGGAGTATGGCTGGACTACAGGGATGAAGAATACTATCAGGCGCTTGATTATGAGCAAATACCCTTCAGATGCAGGAAATGCCACGAGCATGGACACTTAGTAAGAGAATGCCCCTTGAACAAAAAAGAGACGGAAAAGGAAAAAACACAGAACGACAAAGACAAGAATGACTTCATTAGACCTAAGAATAGGCAGAGAGCCCTCAGAAGGAGAAATGGTAAAGGGAGAGTAGAGACGAACTTTTTCAGAAACCCCTTTGAGGTTCTTGATCAAGACACTGACTCGGGGGAAAAACAGCATACTCCCCATAACGACAAAAGGCAAGAGGTGCAGGGC
The DNA here is from genome assembly GCA_031772625.1 of Pinus tabuliformis. NCBI lineage: Eukaryota > Viridiplantae > Streptophyta > Pinopsida > Pinales > Pinaceae > Pinus > Pinus tabuliformis. The sequence continues at coordinate 670,189,771 of CM062811.1, read as the reverse complement.
CAACTCACAGAAGAAGACAAACCGGAGGCAACAACAGGGGAGGAAGTCCTCATGGCTGACAGAACTGTTGAAACGGAGGAGGAAACCGACATGCAAACAAGTGAAGCAGGAAGCGAAGACTGGGAGCTGGAGAACACCCTAGAATCGGCTGGAATGAATCTACAGGAGATGGTAGCAAGCTGGAAAACCAAGGGAATGGAAGCAATCCTAGAAGAAGAAATAAAGAAGGTTAATGATCTGTTTATTGCAAGACAGAAGGCACTCATGGAAAAACAGAGAGGCAAACTTGGAATAATCAAAGGGGGCTCACCTCATCACCAACTGCAGTTGGGAAGAATTTCAGGCCCAAGACATAAGCGTCGACGGGGCCGGAAGACAAAATCAGAGCAGCTACAGGAACTCGGAGAGATGCTAATCAACGCCGGTATGGTTAGGCAGCTAGAGGAGTACACGTCCTTCCAACCAAATTGTTAAATATGAAGGTCATTTCTTGGAACGTCAGAGGAATAAGTAGTCAGGCCAAACAAAGGGTCCTAATGCGCATAATGAGGAAGTATCATCCAGATTTGCTGTTTCTCCAAGAAACCAAATGCAACAGTGAACTAATAGGAAAGCTTCGAGGCAGGATCAACAAGAATCTTGAAGCAACGGAGATTGAAAGTAAGGGTCGGGAGGGTGGACTAGCTACCTTCTGGGACACACGCAAGTTTCAGCTCTTAACAGCTGAAGCCAGCAAGCACTACCTAGCTTTAGAACTGCAGCCAACAGGTAATTCTTCTTCTTTCTTCTGTATTAACGTCTACAGTCCTCAAAAGATAGAAGATAAATTTTGTTTTCTAGATTCGCTTGCCAAACTCATAGAAAGACACCAGAATGCCAACTTCATACTGGGGGGAGATTTCAATATGATAACCTCCCTCCTGGAAAAGAAAGGAGGTATAAGGAGACTTCTCAAGGATGGAGAAGCCTTTATAAGTTTCATAGAAAACACGAAACTGGTGGATATTCTCCCCAAAAGCGGAAAATTTACCTGGAACAATAGAAGGGGGGGAGATAGGCTCATTGCGTCCAGATTGGATCGCTTTTTAGTCTCAGAAAATCTGCTGCTGAACGGAATAGATGTAGAATCTAACATCCTCCCCTCTGGAGGATCTGACCACTGGCCGGTCTCTCTGGTTGTCGAGATCCAGGAAACTCCCAAAAACAAACCCTTCAGGTTTGAAAAATTCTGGATAGATCATCCCTATTTCTTAGAAATGATAGAGAAATGGTGGAAAGAGCCTACAAGGGAAGAGGGATCCAAAATGTTTAATCTCCAACAGAAACTAAAAAACATCAAGCTCAAATTAAAGGAATGGAACAAAGTAGTCTTCAGAAACATCTTTCAAGAGAAAGCAATCATTGAAGGAAAACTAGAACTGATACAAAAGGAAGGCATGGAAGGCCGCAGAGAGGAGGAGACAAGCAAACAGGAAGACGAACTCATGCAGCAATGGCACACCAGATGCAAACAAGAAGAAACTCTATGGAAACAGAAATCCAGAATTCTCTGGCTGAAAGAAGGGGAGCAAAACACAAAGTTCTTCCACAGATCAGCCATGGACCATAGAAATGCCAACAAAATCCTGGAGATAAAAGATGAGGAGGGGAACCTTGCACGAAACCATAAGGAAATATCAGCTACCCTCAGACATCATTTCAGCTCAATAGCGCAGGAACCAAACATTAATAGGGAGGAAGCCATCAAAAAAGTCACAGGAGTAATTCCAAAAATTATCACTAAAGAACAGAACTGGTTCCTCCGAAAAACAATCACAATGGAAGAAGTGGAGGAGGCGGTCAAAAGCATTCCCAATGATAAAGCTCCCGGCCCGGATGGCTTCACCATCAACTTCTATAAAGCTTGCTGGAACATCGTCAAGCAAGATATATGGGAAATAGTAGAAGACTCCAGGAGATCCAAGACCATCCTCAAGTCTTTAAATTCTACCTTCATAGCTCTTGTGCCTAAAGTGGAAGCAGCTAACACTCCGGATAAGTTTCGGCCTATAGCCCTCTGCAATGTCATCTACAAAATAATCTCAAAAGTCATTGCAAACAGGTTGAAAGCCATCCTTCCGGGTATCATATCCCCCGAACAATCCGGCTATGTGGAAGGGAGGCAAATCATGGACAATATCTTGTTGGCGCAAGAAATGATTCACTCCCTTCATTCTAGAAAAGAAGCAGGTATGCTAATGCAGCTCGATCTCTCCAAGGCTTATGATAAGGTCAGCTGGTCATACCTAGAAGCGGTGCTGACAGCTTTTGGATTTAGCAATCAGTGGATCAAGTGGATTCTAGCCCTCATCCAATCTCCTAAACACTCCATCCTGGTGAACGGAGCGCCCTCTGTCCCTTTCCAACCGTCTAGAGGTATCAGGCAAGGTGATCCCCTGTCCCCATTCTTATTCATTATCCTCATGGAGGGTCTTGGTAGATTAATAACCAAGAACAAAGAAGAAGGCATCATCAAAGGCCTTCAACCCATTAGAGAGTGTCCTGCTACCACCCATCAACAATTTGTAGATGACACCATGCTTCATGGTATTCCCACTGCCAAGGAAGCCTTAGCCTTCAAAAACATTCTGACCCTTTTCAGTCAAGCCTCAGGAATGGAGATTAACTTCTCCAAGTCCACGTTGTTCTTCTTCAATACTCACCCTTCCATCCAAGCTCACCTTTCTCATCTTCTTGGGTTCAAAATTGGATCTCTCCCCTCCAGATATCTTGGGGCCCCCCTCACTCTCAAACCTTGGCAGAAAGGGCATTGGGAGAAAATCTTAGCCAGCATGGAAAGGAAAAGTAAGCACTGGACTCACCGCGCTCTAAACTTTGCAGGCAGATTAATCCTCACAAAGGCGGTTTTGCAGGCAATCCCTCACTACATGCTCTCTATCCTTCCGGCACCAAAAGGAGTCCTAAACCAAATTCGGAGCATTCAACGCTCCTTTCTATGGAGCGGAAGCAGCAAGAAGAACAAATGGGCGCTCGTGGCTTGGGAAAAATTATGCAAACCGAAAACCCAGGGAGGACTAAATCTAGTGGATCCAACCATAGTAAACAACATCTGTGGATCCAAGATTTGGTGGAAGTGGATCTCAGATGTAAACATTCCCTGGGCCATGCACTGGAAAGAGAAGTACATGCCGAACAGCAACAATCTAGACATTATCAGGATGCAGATCACCCGCCAAGGCTCACCAATATGGAACCACGCTCAGGCTAACAGAGGCATAATCCAGGATCACAGTTTTTGGGAAATCAGAAATGGCAACAATGCTCTCTTTTGGGAAGATGCCTGGCAACAACTACCCAAGTTGGAATCCCCGAACCTCCTTCCCCTGAAACAAAGTCAGCAAGCGGCAGGCAAATTCACTGTAAGTCAGTACTGGACGAACAACACTGCTGATTAGGATTGGAGGCAGTGGACAGTCTTTGATCCAAATAACAATGGCCTCCCTCAGGAAATTCTACAAAATTTAAATCAACAGCTTTCTAAGAGAAAAATCAGAACTGCAACCGAGAATGACAAGCTCAGATGGGGGCCCAAAGGGAACGGGCATTTCTCTTTGAAAGAGGCCCGGATTATTCTGGATGAGGAAGGACCTCCAAATTTGCAACCTTGGGCAACCAATGTCTGGAACAACTTGCTTTGGCCGAAAATAAGAACGTTTCTATGGTTACTAATGAAGAAAAGGACTCTCACCTGGGAAAACCTTTTAAAGAAAGGCTTTAGTGGTCCATCCAGATGCCCTATGTGTAATATGGAGGAGGAAACGATGAACCACCTCCTCAACTCATGTGATTGGGCGTCTAAACTATGGGAATGGATGGAAGAAATTCTAGAAACCTCTGACAGGAACAGGGATTCGATACAGGAAACGATCTCCAACTAGAGAAGCAGGTTCTCAAAATTAGACAGGGTGGAAAGCATCTGGAAAGCTGCTCCTGGCTTTATAGTATGGACCATTTGGAAAGAACGTAACCGCAGAATTTTCAAAGAAGAAACCAGAAGCCTAGAACTTGCAAAGGAATCTATCTCAACAAATCTTAAACAGCTCATACAAGCCAAATGCAAAGCTCAGGCTGAGGAAAAACCAACTGCTCGGGATTCAAGAATCCTCAAGGCGTTTCAATTGGAAAATGTTAGCCATCAACCAACAGGGGGAGGATCTCACCAACCTGCGTCAACTTCCTCAATGTGGCAACAACCTCCTTCGGGCTGCCTGAAGATGAACTTTGACGGGGCCTCTCGGGGAAACCCGGGTACTCCAGGTATCGGGGGAGCGATCAGAAATCAAACAGGGGAAATTACTCACATTTTCTGCAGAGCTTTAGGTGAAGCAACCAATAATGAGGCCGAATTTGCTGCACTTGAGCAGAGCTTGAAAATCCTAAACAATCTCAGAAGGGGTAATCTAATCGTTGAAGGAGACTCTCTTCTCGCTATAACGGCGGCTAAACGCCTACAGACAGGCACGGCCATAAGCAAAGCGACCAAGCACTGGAGGCTAGCCAAAGCTACGGAGAACATAGCTGATCTAGTAGTGGGCATGAAGGGTCTTATCCTTCAGACAACCAGAAGAAAAGCAAATGGTCTAGCTGATTATCTAGAAAATTGTGGAGCAGACAACCCTGACTTTGCTATTGACAAGTGCTAGCGGGATTTAGATGACGAAACCATAAAAGAAGGATGTATCCATCTGGCAGCGAACGACTTGACTCAGACTACCCAACCCTAATCCAGGTTGGCATCTGGCAACATCCGCGACATCATAAGAAGACAAGGAAGGAACACCATCCCCAAGCTTATCACGGGATGATTGGACGCAGGGACCGGCAACACTTATGGCGGCACCAGCCCATCTGGACTGGAGATCAACACAACTTAAGCTACGGGATACGGTTCATAAAACACCGTCCCTTTGGCACGTACGGAGAGGATCCACATGGCAAGAATCCTAAACCATTAATGGTAATTCGAAGTGGAAGATGGTGGTACTACACTCGATGGAGTAGTCTCAGGCATGAGAGCTCCGAGAGCACTCCCAACCTCACGCGCCACCACCCTTGGCGCAGGCTAGCTTCATACACTTGGCACACAGCTCGTCGTCCTAACCATCTCATCATCAGTTTCAACATCACCAGGGAGAAGGCCGCTTGTGTGACGTCTCAGGTCACCTACCAACTTGGTACTACCAACACTGCAGGTAGTTACTCCCCTCTTATGAGGAAACGTCGCCTCCTCCTCTATAAAAACAGGGGCAAAGGCCCTGCTCGCCACATTGTTTCCAACATCTGTATGAGGAAGGGGCAATTCCTCAATTCTGTTTCAACTCAGGCAAGTCATGAGACGTTCACCATGAAAGAGGGGAACAGTCGCTGCGAAGCAGCTAATAAGGACCTTCAGGCTGCTAGAAGGGGGTACGAAACCAGAACTGCAACCCGCATCAAGCGCAAAATAGCAGAAATGGAAGCTGAGGCGAGATGTGAGGAGGGGGGTCGCTCGGAGCAGGAAATTGCGGCTGCAGTCGACTGGGTCACTGACCCTGGCACGCCTGCGAAAAGGGCGACTCAGTATGTTCGCACCAAGGCGGAATGCTGGCGCATGAAGACCTTGATTGCGAAAGCTCTAGAGTCAGTAACAGAGGTCAATCTTACCACTCAGGTCAATCTCACCACAGAACAGATGGCCAGGATCACAGATTTCAACAGCTCCCTGGATGGCAAATTGACGGAAATGAATGAATCTATCAAAACCCAGAACCGCCTGATAATGCTGCTCATTCAGCTTCTAAAGAACACCATAGATACTGATCCGGTGACGCAGCAAGCAAACGCCAGCGTAGACTATACTACCCAGCCTTCCACCTCCGCAGGGGTTCAACCAGCTACACTGGAGGAGATGCAAACAAGGATTGGCAATCATGCAAGGTACAGAGGAATGGATACTAACGCCCAGTCGGGTAACTACCGCCTCTAAGGTTTTTCGTTTGCTTCTGTTTGGGCCAATGATCCTGTCTCCCGGTCTTCTGTTTAATATGTGCTTTCGGCTTTATGTATGGGTCCGCGGCTAGGATTTTTCTACTTCTCTC